>PVIW01002874.1:23467-194507 GCA_004026585.1 Noctilio leporinus | reverse complement strand
ATTTTTAGGAAGAAGGGAAGGGAGAGAGGCAGAGAGGGAGAGAGACATCAATGTTTGGTTGCTTTTCACCTGCCTCCAGCCACAGATCTGACTGGAGACCTGGCTTGCAACCTGGTTATGTGCCCTGGCTGGGGAATCGAACCTGTGACCTTGGGTTCGCAGGCCGGCACCTTACCCACTGTGCTACCAGCCAGGGCTTGTTTTTCTGAAGTACCTTTTGGGTGCCCCCAGCGCATGAAGGTCAGCTTACTCTCAAGGTCGGGTGTGATGAACAGTTAGCAAGCCTTACCTGCCGTTGCAGCTGCTGGTTTCCGTTCTTTCCTGAGGAAGCAGAACCAGGGCTCCCGCAGGGCTCCCACAGGCCTCCTGTGTTTGCCGAAAGACGGACCAGATGACTCAATTCAATCCCCGAGCTGTGGCACATTTTACTGCCATTTCATTTAAATGTCAAGTCACTTTCTTCTCATTCTCTTCCATGGTTGAGCCTTGACGTAAGGTAGACCTTTGTGATTCACCGTGGTATTGGAGAGAGAAATGAAGTGGGGAAGTTTCTGTGTTCTGTTTGGGTTTTAAATCAGCTTTAAGGTAAAAGCAGCTAGCAGGTCATTCCTCCAGGAGCGGGGCTACTTACAGCTTCAGGAAGGGGTTTGCCAGACTTTGACGGCTTCCCTGCCGGCAGGCTTTTGCAGCTGCGGAGAGCCGTGGCCTGCCGGGACTCCGACCTCCCGGACGAGCTGCTGTACGGCCGCGCCGGCTACCTGTACGCCTTGCTCTACCTGAACGCCGAGATCGGGCCGGGCACCGTGTGCGAGTCGGCCATCCAGGAGGTGCGTCCCCCGCCCCGCCCGCCCCCCCTTGGGACCTGTCTGCCCGCACAGATGCCCGGAGGCGGGACCCGGCTCCACGGTGACAGTTCTCTTCACGCAGCTCATCAAATTAATACATAGCCCCTCTTTGTCCTTCCCAGGAATCTTTTGTTAAATCTGTCCCCTCTCAGGGCCACAGCAGTTGGCTGCCTCCACTAGGCTGAAACAACCGCAGCGTCAGAACGATAGCGTGTTGCTCTCCCGTGAGGTGTTGAGCTGGCTGGCCATCCTGGGCACACGGCTGGGACCCCTGTCTGTCCTCCTGTGTCCAGGGCCCGGCCTGGTCTGTGGGACCCAAGCCCCTTGAGCGCCTGCGCCCGAGGACAGTGAGGAGGTGCTGGGGGAGCCATGGCCCTTCTCAGGCCAGGACTGACTCGCGGCCGCCTCACTGTAGAAGCTGCTTTCAGAACCTCGTCAAGTGACTGTCCCGCTGTCCGGGACTCCGGGCCGACGCCTGGCTAAACCGGGAGCTCGGACCAGCCGTGTGCCCGGGCCAGGGGCCAGCGTCTGCCGCGGACACGTTCCCGAGGTTCTTCCCGTGATCTGCCCAAAGCCCCGCCTGCCCCCGCAACCGCACGGTGGCCCTCCACGCACGGAGCCGTTCTCGGGCTTCCGTGGGCGCCTGCCAGGCTCGGGGCGTCACTGCAGCAGCCAGGGGACTGGGCGGTCAGGCCTAGTTTTCGAGGTCACTCTCTCGACTCCAGTGCACTGTGCACGCGGGGAACTGCTGGGTTCCTGGTTTGACGTCCTCACCTCCTTTTCCGCTCTGAGGTTGTCTGCTGACGTCTCCCTGCCTGTGTTTTTAGGTTGCAAATGACAGGCGCCACCACGGGCCCCGGCGCACGGTGCGTGTTCGCTGGGCTGGGGCGGGCCTGCCACGTGCTGCCCCGTTGTCTCGGCAGGTGGTGGCCGCGCTGGTTGAATCGGGCAAGGCCCTGGCCAGGGATGAGCGGAAGGCGGAGCGCTGCCCGCTGCTGTACCAGTGGCACAGGAAGCAGTACGTGGGGGCCGCCCACGGCCTGGCTGGGATCTACTACATGCTCATGCAGGTACGGGCCGCGCGGAGGAAAGCGGGACACAAGGGTTGACACGAGGCTGAAATGAAATGCGGCGCCTCCCCGGGCAGCGTGCAGGCGGCGTCCTGGCTGCGGCAGGAGCCACTCGGGAGCACACGGGCGTCCGCGGCGTCTGCCCGGGCCCCGAGCAAAGAGCAGCAGCCGTTTCATCCGCCTCTGCTGAGACAACGGACCTGATGTCCGAGGGGAAACGCTTCACCTGCTGTGAATACGGGGAACCCCCGTGGTGTGGGGATGCCCTTCACCTTTAGTTTTCTGTAGTGGAAATTCTTCCTGTAACTCATCTGCATGTTGTATAGCGTATGCCTCTGAGAGCCTCATCATCACTACTACGTACAGAAAGAGAGAAAAATACAAGTCTGAATGTGAAAAAAGAAACAGACCAGGGCAGAGACTTGTTCACAGTCAGACACCCCCGCCGACCGCCGGCTGCGGCCTGTGTCTCCCTGGTTTGCAGCGGTTCTGTCTGCCTCAGTGGGCGCCGGGCCTGACCAGCAACAGGCCCGCAAGTCTACGTTTTGTTTTAAAACGGACAGTTGGCAGATGGTCCATATCCTCCGTTTTCCCAGAATAATGTTTTAATGGCAGCTCGGAACCTTTTGTATTTAAGTAATAATACCATTGGGGGAAGATAATTATGTAAGAACTGAGCTGATAAAAATATAAGTGAAATAAGGCAGGTGGAAAAAAGACGAAAATCGCATTTCATTTACGAGTGGAATATAAAACAAGAAAAGCAATGAACAAACAAAACAAGAAGAAACTCACAGACGTGGACAGCAGATGGGTGGCTCCCAGAAAGGAAGGGGAGGCAGAGGCCAAGTGGGGGCAGGGGGCAGGTGCACAGTGACGGGTGGACCAGGCTAGGGTGGCGAGCGGGCTGTGGTGTGAGCAGATACTGGGATGTAACACACGCCTGAAACGTATATAATGTTTTAACCAGCATTAGCTCGGTTTTTAAAAAAGATAACAGCTATTTGAAAGTCCTCATTTCAAAAGTTAGCTGGTTATCAGTGGTCGTTAGCCAACTTCAGTGTGGAGAGATTTGGTCAAACATTCTGAATGTTTTGGGGGTGCATTTTGGGTGAGATTGACCTGTAAATGGGTGGACAGTCCTCCCTCCACAATGTGGCTGTTTCTTATCCATTCAAAGGCCTACCCTGAGCAAGAGGGAGTTTTCTAGAAGGTGCTTTCGGGCCTCATCTGCAACCTCAGAGAGTTAACGTAAGAAAAGGTCCGCCCTGGTCTCCAATGACCAAATAAGTGAATTAATCCTAATTGTACGTGCTGCTCAATATGTCACGTAATTGATACTTTATTAACTACAACACAGAGCTTTTCAAAAACATATAAAATATACATTTAACATTTTGTTTTTGATTAAAGCCGGCAGCCAAAGTGGACCAGGAAACCCTGACAGAGCTGGTGAAGCCGAGTGTGGATTACGTGCGCCACAAGCGATTCCGGTCCGGGAACTACCCGTCGTCACTCAGCAACGAGGCGGACCGGCTGGTGCACTGGTGCCACGGGGCGCCGGGCGTCGTCCACATGCTGATGCAGGCCTACAAGGTCAGGGCCCGGCAGGCGCTGGCGCCTCGGTGCCCGTGCGCACCTGGCTTTGTGAGAATGAATATGTGTTTGAGACTCAATCGCCTTTGCAGAACCATGAGCTGGGAGGAGGATAGGGCAGGAGACAGAGCAGGATTGGAGGGGCTGCAGCAGTGTCCCTGAGGTTGGAGGGGCCGCAGTGGGTGTCCCTGAGGTTGGAGGAGCCGCGGCGGGTGTCCCTGAGGTTGGAGGGGCCAGCGGTGGGCGTTGCTGGTGGTGCTTCTTTATCCCTGGGGCCAGTTCAGGTTTCCTACCGGATGGGAACCATTTTGCTCCCTCCATGTTGAGAACCCCGTTCCTGCACTGCCCTCCTTTGCGTCGCCCAGGTCTTTAAGGAGGAGAAGTACCTGAAGGACGCCATGGAGTGCAGCGATGTGATCTGGCAGCGCGGTTTGCTGCGGAAGGGCTACGGGATCTGCCACGGGACAGCGGGAAATGGCTACTCCTTCCTGTCCCTGTACCACCTCACGCAGGACAGGAAGTACCTCTACCGAGCCTGCAAGGTAAGGGCGTCGGCGGAAACAGCGTCTGGTCACTGCAGGCCGGCAGAGTCCACCCGCTGGCCTATGGCTGCTCCTGGGACAACAGCCCTGGGTGAAGGCCCGATCGTCTGCGGGGTGCCCGGGGCCCCTCACACCCCTGCCCAGCCCAGCACGGCCGCCGTCTGCCCTCCCAGCACTGCGTTAGGGGTCCTCCCTCCAGGAACGCCCTCCCCCGAAATTCTGTGTCAGCTCTGTGCTGTCCCTGGGGGCTCAGGGCAGCGACAGGGGCCTCCGTCCAGCCCAGCACGTCCTTGCCGTGACTCCAGGCCACCTCCCGTGGTGGCGGTTTGTTGCCCTTGCCCCAAGGGCACCCTCCCGTGTCAGGCGAACGCAAACAGCTCTCCTTTCAGTTCGCAGAGTGGTGCCTGGAGTACGGAGCCCACGGGTGCCGCGTCCCCGACAGACCCTACTCCCTCTTTGAGGGTAAGTGAGGCGTGCGCCGCCGGCACCCGCCCTGGCACCCGCCCTCTGAGCCGCAGCAGTGCACAGCGCACCGTGGTTGCTGCGAAATGACACCCAGGGTCTTCACCGCGCCTATTCCGTGCTCCTGTGAACGGCCTCGCGTATTTGGGGTGTCTTGCAAGATGACTGCCGACAGGGCGTAGGCTGGTGGCTACTTGGTAACGGAAGGAATGACAGACAGGCCTCCTTCTTGGGAAGCCTGTTGCTACAGATGCCAGGTGTGTCACTTGCATAAGGCAGTGTGGATGACTAATATTGGCCATTAAAGATCGTGAGTAATTAGAAATATTAGCCATCGGAAATAGTAATGAAATGTTGAAGAAAGTTCCGAGGAACAAGAGCCATGACAGCGCACCAACAAACACCACGTTACCCGTCAGCTGCGGGCGTGGAAAGTGGACCCAAAACAAGTTCCCCAGAGAGACGGATCCGCTCTTTATGCTCCCGGGTGGGCGGGGAGAGTGTTTGTGACAGAGAGAGAATTGGCGATTTGCTACAGAAGCCGCAGAAATCAGAGAGAGAGGTTAGATGGGGTTAGGATAAATTAGTGAGAACTCTTAATTACTTGAGAGCCACAGGTTACCAAAATAAATTTCAGAAGGAATCGGTGATTGAATTTTTTTTGAAACATCAAATCATAGATGTTGAATTTTGTGAAATGCCTTTTTCTGTATCCGTTGATAAGGTCCTATGCTTTTTTCTTCCCTAGCCTATTAATAGGATAGATTTTTAATCTGGATAGAGTTTTGAAATACTAGCCTTGCGTCTCTGGAGTAACCTCAGCCCAGACACAACAGGCTACATACGTCCTGTGTGTGCCATTCACATGACGTCGGAGGCAGGCAGATGGCAGAGGGGCACCCAGGTGTCCTGCGGAGGTGACGGGGTCCCCGCACCTCCACAGGGGGTGGGCTCCCGCGGGTGTGTGCATTGTCAGGCCCCAGAGAAATATCCTGGAGACAGGCGTGCATCATGTGAACCTACGTCCAGAGTAAACCTCTAACCAGACAAACACTCAACTGGGGAGGGGCCTCCACCCCCCCCCACCCAAGCTCCTGTGCCCCAGTGCGGAGCCCCAGGCAGGGCTGTGAGTTGCGGGTTTTCACCAAAGCAAATAAAGTTCCTTTTTAAATAGCATTCTTAAGCCTAAAAGAGATATAAAATGCACCATTTTGTTTGGAACAAAACGTCAAGGGTCTGACAGAGGAGCTTTTAGGAGCTGAAATACCTCAAGAGCAGCACCGGTGACAGTTGTGGTAGCGAGTCTGAAATACAACATGAAAGCCCAGAAACGTTTTTCTAGACAAGCCAGTGCGGAGAATCAGCATCAGTAGCTGCTTTGTGCTGATACAAGGATCGTGTTGTTTCATGACCTCACCGCTGAAGTTCCCCCTCCTTTCCCAGATCCCACAGCTCCTGATATGGGGGTGGGGGGGTCCCTCTGTCCCTCCCAGGTGCCCGCCCCTAAGGGACCCCGTTTGTCCTTGCAGGCATGGCTGGTGCCATCCACTTCCTCTCGGACATCCTGGAACCCGGGACATCGAGGTTTCCGGCCTTTGAACTTGCCTCTTCGCAGACGGACAAAAAGGTGGAAAAGGACTAAGGGACCCTTTGGACCACAAGCCAGCGGACTGCCCAGCGCCTGACAGAGCGCCAGCCACGGGTCCGAGCGAGGGACAGAGGCGCAGCGGCCCCCCCAGGCCCCGAATCAGAGCATGAGTGGCAGCTGCCCCCCCACTGGTGTACAACATGGCTCTTCCTCCCCGTCTCCCCAGCGTCTGCATGTCTCTCAGTGTTTGGTGTTTGTGGCTGTAAGTTGTGCTCAACAGAAAGTTGTCTGTGGTGGGCGCAGTGGCTGTGGGGTCGCCCACAGCAACCCCTCTGGGTGCAGGAGCCCCTCACCGGGCTGTCCGTCCGCACTGTAGGCGGGGAGCAGCCGGGACCATTCGCCAGGGCAGTGGCCAGGGTTCCCTCGTTCGCAGCACTGCGTGGGCCGTTCACAGGACCCCCCTGCAGACTCGGAGAGCTGCCCCCACATGGGGAGGGCGCGGCTGCGTGGCAGGAGGGCCACTGCGTCTCCTGCCCTCATGGTATCCCCAAGGGTCCCGCTGTACTCCTGCCGCTCCCGGCCCTGCTGTCAGCCGCGGACTCGGGCTCTTTGTGCAGAGTGGGGGGCCCTGGAAGCGGGCGGGGGCGGGGGGTGAACTTCAGGACATCAGGGAGAGCCTCCCGGGGCCGCACTGCAAACCCGCAGCAACGGCCGGGCGCTGGCCGGTGCCCAGTGAGTGAAATTGCAGAAGGGTGACAGCAGAGAGATACTCTGTCCCCATGTCCTGCAGGTCAGCTTAAGCCAACACCTGGTAAGTTCCCAGAGTGTCAGTTAGGGATGAACACAGCCCTTATACTTTGCACACTATTTGTGTGATGAAAACCTCACACTTGATGAAACGTGTTAAGCATAAAAGTACTAGTCTTCATTTACATATGTGGGAAACATACTGTTCTAACCAAGAAAATTATGCTGCTGACTGATTTATTTTCAAAACGGGCATTAATTTGGATTAGCACGCCCTCCATCATTCTGTCATAATTTTGGGGTTTGGAAGCGTGTTCCCATCAGGGACAGTTGGTCCTGGGATTCTCATCGCCCGAGCTGAGGTGTGGCAGTCTGGTCCTACCGCCTACCCCTTTCCTAAGGGGGACTCCGTGTGGGAGGTGACCCCACCCACAGGGAATTCCTGGGGTGTTGCTGAGCCCTACGTGGGGGGCTGACACTAACACACGAACTTCGTTTCTAAAGTGGTGGTTCATGAGTCAGACACTCCGATTTCTAACCCATAACTATTTTCTCTCAAGTTGGGTTGATGACGTTTGTGGACATGAATCCTCAGGGTGGAATTTTAAGGGGCTTCCTGGGCCTGCTCCTGGCATCTCACCTGTCACCTGAAGGCGGACAAGCTGTGAATGAGCTGGGGGCGGGGCCGTCAGCAGAGTAGCCCCTGATGTCACGGCCACCCAGACAGTGTGGCTCCCCCCCCCCCGACCCTCACCCAGGCCGCACGCAGCAGAGCTCACGGGTCCAGCCTGCTTTGCCCACTGCTGCCCCAGCTGCAGACTGAGGCTCCCAGGGTGGCCAGGGGGCTTCCTGCAACTCCCCCCAAGGCCTCCAGAACAGCCTGAGCCCAGGGGGCAGCCCAGTGACCCCGATTCTGGCCACATGTCCCAAACCAGAAAGAGCAAGGGTAGCACTTGGTTCCCTGTGTGTCTGACCAGGTGTGAAAAATGCTGGTTAGGTTCCTTTCTGGCCAGCACATCAAGGGAAAGATGAAATACGTGCGGAGTAAGCGGCAGCGATTTCACTTACAAGTTTGTGTTTTCAGGCCAGCTGGGTGGACAGTTTCCTGGGTGGACAGGTGTGCAGCGGAGGCTGCATTAACCACTCGCACGTCCGTGGGCTGCTGCGCAGCGATGGCTCCGGCTGGTCCCGGGCAGAGGAGGATGGCGTGACCGTCCTAGAGTGCAGGGCATCCAGAAGCCAGGGTCACGGTGCTAAGTGTCTGCGCTGAGATCTCAGAATGTCTCATCCCTGTTTCTGTCCTCCAAAACATGTCTAAATTTTTAAATGTGTGCATTCACGATACCATCTTAAAATCGGAAAGAAAAGACGTGGTGTCCACAAAATGTCGGTGGGGCTTTGGTCTTGTTATTAAAGACTGTTTGACAGCAATGACCCGTGGGGCCTGCAAGGGTCCCACCTAAGTTGGAGAGCGGCTGTGGTCCCGTGAGGAGCCGCACCCTGTTCCGAAGATCCCGTTCTCCACTTAAAATGGGGCAGTTGGCCCTGGTTGGTAGCACAGTGGTCAAGGCGCCGGCCTGCGAACCCAAAGGTCGCTGGTTCGATTCCCCAGCCAGGGCACATAACCAGGTTGCAAGCTAGGTCTCCAGTCAGATCTGTGGATCTGTGGCTGGAGGCAGGTGAAAAGCAACCATACGTGGATATCTGTCTCCCTCTCTGCCTCTCTCCCTTCCCCTCTCTCTAAAAATAATTAAATAAAATCTTTAAAAAAAAAAAAAATGGGGCAGTTGCTCCCGTTATGGAGGCGGGACAACCTGCTGGAGCGCCAGCGGACACAGCAAGCGAGGCAGCCTCTGCCGAGTGGAGAAGGCGGGGGAGGAAGTGCGGGGTTGGGCGCCAGAAGAGAAAGTGTGAACAGTGCTGGCACAAAGACAAAATGAACATGGTTCTCCACAGCAGGCTGCTCAGGAGTCCCTTGGGGGTTGGTTCAAACACGGGTTTCTGGGCTAGTGGGGGGGGGGGGGGGCAGGCGGCTGAGAATGTTTCCTCCCGAGTCCCAGGGAGATGCTGAAGCCGCTGGTCTGGGGACCCCACACATCAGGAAAACATGCCCATAGTTCTCCTCCTGGTTCCGCTGGTAACCCCAGAAAAGCTGGTCTAGACAGGGGGTGCCTGGCACAATGGCACCCAGGGCCCACGCTCCCAGGGAAGGCAGCTTTCACCGGAATTTGGCGGCTCCAGCCCCGCGCCTGCTTCTCTCCGGAACCGCAAGGCTTCAGGGGGCTGCCTGCCCCTCCCGCTCCCGGGCTGCGCTTCACCACACGTGCCCAGCCAGCTCGGCGGAGGCCGAGGCGGCGTGTCACTTAAACCCAGCACTCTGGCCCTGGCTGGTAGCACAGTGGGTAAGGCGCCGGCCTGCGAACCCAAAGGTTGCAGGTTCGATTCCCCAGCCAGGGCACATAACCAGGTTGCAAACCAGGTCTCCAATCAGATCTGTGGCTGGAGTCAGGTGAAAGGCAACCAGACATGGATGTCTCTCCCCCTCTCTGCCTCTCTCCCTTCCCCTCTTTCTAGAAATAATGAAATAAAATCTTTAAAAAACAAACAAACAAACAAACAAAAAAACCCAGCACTCTGCGTCATCAGCAATGTTGCCGGTGGCCCACTCAAGGAATGCAGCCTCCGTGACTCTCACGTTCTTTATTCTGGGCCCGCCTACATTTATTTAACAGGTTTCGCCTCTTGCGAGCGTGTCGTCCTGTCCGGTGTATAATGGCCACGCAGAGCTGGGCGCTGTGTGAAGTACTTGGTAAGGATGTTGCATTTGGCGATCTCATCCGGCTTTTACAAAACCTCGTGGGTCGTGATGGAAAGTATAATAAAATACATAATATAATATATAATTAACATAATAGCCTGTGCGGAGGCTTCTCTGCCCAACTTTCCACCTGTGAGGCAACTCTGGGAGGGGAGCGCTGGCCAAGGTCATTCAAGGCTACGTTGTGGGGCGCGGGTTCTACTGGCCCCGAATCCACGGGAGCAGCACGGGATAGTTCCCGGTCAGGGATAATATGTAACTAATTCCCATTCCCGCTGAAGAGTGAGGGTCGCGGAGGAAGATAACAGTAAAGTGGCCGCATAACATGTAAAGCATAGTAGACGGACAGCCGAGATGTACCCAGAACCTAAACATTAAATCGAGCCCGTGAGCTTTATATCCGTGTTTCACACGTGTGCTCAGACGAGCAGGGCTCTCGGTGCTTCCACCAGCGACACAGTCCAAGGGACAGAATGGAAACGCTGCCCCGAGCCCAGCAACGGCCATCAGCGCTGCCCGCGCACAAGGAGACACCGCGTTCCTTCTGATTGAAGTACGTGGCCCGCTTCCCACGTATTCCTTCCAAACAAGGGCCCGAGTCCGGTCACGCCCGTCCGGATGCAGTAAGTACCAGGCTGCAAGAAACGCAAACGCCCTGCAGATGCAGCCCCGACTGCGGGTGTAGACAGAGCACAGGGCTGTTTGTTTGTGGGGGCAGCAGAGCAAAGGAATAGAAAAGAGCCAGAGGTATGTAACCTCGGAACCCACTCAGAACAGTCCTGTCCTGTTTATGGAGATAACGAGCTGCTTCTCAGAGATAAGAGAACACCACCCACGTCATGTTACCAAAGCATGTTGAGAAGAGAGAGCTTGGACCGCTTCGCCCCCGGAACCAAAGTCTCACCCCCGCAACACACACGCCCGGAACAGAGGGACCCGGACACAACCGGAACTTAACGCTGGAACCGGAAGCAAAGGGTCCACTGTCCCGAAGGACCCGGGGCTGGCGCCCCTTGACTACTTTTCTAATTAAATCGTGACGTCAGCAGGTCCCGTCCCGGCACGTCCGCCCCCCGCCCCCCAAGCAGGGCGCCCAGTCCCGGAGAAAGCGCTTCCGGTCCGACGGCCGCGCCAGGCCGGGGGGGGGGGGGGGGGGGAGCGAAGCGGTGGGTTCACGCCCGGCGCCTCCACCGGCGCCGCCCCAGCGTGGCGGTCCTCCCGCAGCGTCCCCTCCCGCCGCCTTGTCTGCGCAGACGCCGCTCTCCGGTGCCCGGAGGCCGCCGCGGGCCCTGCGGCTGGAGCCCTGGTGGCGCCAAGCGCCGCGCCGGGGGATGGAAGCGAGTCTCCGGCCGCCGCCCTGCTCGGGCGCCGCTGCTCCCGGTCGCCGGGCGGGGGCGGGGGCCAGGGCTGCGCGGCTCACCCCCGCGGTGGGAAAGGCCCCTCCCGAGACCCGCTCCGTTCCTGGGCCGCCTCACCTGCCGCCAGCCGCAGCGCGCTCGCCCCCGGGAGGCCTGGGCCGCCTCCGCTTCTGGCCACGCGGGGCCCCGGTTTTAGCTCCAGGCGCCCCTGCGAGCTGTGCCCCCGCCTCCCCGACCCGCCCTTCCCGGCCCCCGTCGCCCCTCCGTGCCCATCCCGTTAACCGGCCCTTGCTTGCGTCCCCGCCGCGGCTGACCCCGCGCCCCCACCCCAACCCGGCGGGCCGCTCCCCCGCTCCCCCTGCTCCCGGCGAGACAGCACACGTCCAAATTTATTTTTATTTCACACACCGAGGAAACAGGATCCTATCGGAACAGGAAGGGAAAGAAGCCAGGTGCTGCGGGGGAGAAACACGCGCGGCGGCTCCGAGTCTCCGCCCACCCACGGCGCGAGGCCCGCACTCAGGTCCCCGGTGTCTCGGCAGGGCGGGCCGCGGTGCGGGACAGGGACACATCTCAGAAAGGGTCTTACACAACCAGGGGGTGAACACTTGCTGGGTGCTGTCCGGGGTCTCAAGACCATTGGTCAAAAAGATACAGGACTCGTCAGGGACACGTGGTGCCGCTTCAACCCCGCCTGGTCCACCGCCCAGGAGCTGAGTGTGCTCGTGATTCCAGGGCAAAAAAGGGAGAAACTGCCATTAAAACGCAGAACAGCCGCCAGGGCACATAACCAGGTTGCAGCCAGGTCTCCAGCCAGGTCTGTGGCTGGCGGCAGGTTACCGCACATGGATGTCTCGCTCCCTCTCTGCCTCTCTCCCTTCCCCTCCCTCTAAAAATAATTTCTTTAAAAAAAAAAAAGAAAAATAGAAAATGCAAAACAAGTGGCCTGGAGGACGAGGAGATTTTCAGACCCATGTATTGTCCTTGGTTGTAAACAGCAAATGTTGTGCTTTGTTAACTCATTTTACGCAGGGACCCGGGTGTGGGGAGGGTCAAAGCCAGGAGTTCACAGGTCACATGAGAGGGTCAGAGACACCAGCCCCGGGTCTATACGAACTGTGCTCCTGGGGGCGTAGGTGTGGCTGCAGGGGCCCCTGTGGAATTCCCGGGGTGCTCCAGGGCCTCCATCCTCCCCGGGGACACTGGAATGGCCACTGTGGCCCCAGCCCCCTCACCACTGGTGCACAGATGCCCAGGGGGGCAGGGGCACCGGACTCAGGTCTGGGGGTGTAAACACCCAGTACCCACTCCAGCGAGAGGTCCTAAAGCTCCCAGCGAATGAGTCACCATTTCTCAAGATGCTCCGTTAGTTCACTTCCAAATTGGACTCCCGCCACCAGCCACCAAGGATACGGGGATCTACGCGTCTTGGCTATGCAGCCTTGCCTTCCCCGTGTGACCAGGCCAGGTCCCCACCTGGGTGTGAGTACGACACCGTGGACACTGTGGGCGTTGCTATCTATGCAGAGGAGCAGGACCTCCCGCTCGCTGTCAGCCACCCTGGGGACCACTCCCCAGGCCGCAGGGTGGCGCAGGCTTCTCAGCCAGGGTTTGCATTCGCAACCACATCTTTATTTAGACGTTGGTGAAGTGGTCGAGGAAGTCCCCTGGTACTTTCTGAAGAGGTCTGCCTGCAGCCCGGCCTTTTTCTTAGCAAGCTTCTCGCAGAGACCAGCACACGCCCGCTGAGGTGGCAAGAGCTATGCCCACGCCCTGCCCCTGCCAGACGCCCGTCTCCGCAGGGTTGGTGTGGCGTCTGCTTGGAAAGTGTCCTTTACCAACGCCCAGGGCCAGAGCTGCCTGGGGGAGGGTGTGGAGACCTCAGGTCTCCATCCAAGACCAGGGAGCTGCTGACATTCAGTTCAAGACATTCAAGTCAGACTTCCAAGGACAGGACTCTACACAAACTTCCATAAAAGCACTAAAAAGGAAGGAACATTCTTTTTCCCCATGTCACACCAAGGGCTCCTAAAACGCAACGTCCCCGTCTGCGACAAGGAGCCACCTGCCACGCACATCAAGAACCTTCCTTGGGGACTGTCAGGCCCTGGCGGACGGCACCTGGCGTGGCTCCGGTCCGCAGTGGCAGGAGCGGCGCTGCTCTCCCCAGAAGCCAAGGAGATGGGAAACTGCACAGAGGCCGCCCGTCCACCTCGCTGCTCTCCAGCAGCTTCCTGAAGAGGAATTCAGACCGACGAGGGGCCCCCAGCAGGTTCGGGGAACCAGCCCTGGGAGGAGCGCTCACCTGTGCGCACACACGGGCCTCCTCCTCTTAGTCTCTGTCCTGAGCACCTGCCGCCCCGAGGTGACACGCCTCAGAGACTGTCCCGCTCTGCCAGAGCACAGACGACACCAGAAACAGGAGGACGCGGGGCGAGTTCACACGCTGCTCGTGGACGGAGCGCCTGGAAGGAAGCTGTGCTTGCTCGAAGGCAAGAGGCAGGAGCCGCCCTCCGTGGCTCGGGAGGCCATTCCGGAGGGCGACCAGACAGGGACCAGCAGGCGGCAGCGGGCTTCTCCCTGCCTCCCCAACAGCATTGCGGGGCAGCACCCCACTACTTGGCCTTCACCACCTGCTCGTAGGGGGGCGGGGGGGTGTTGCAGTAGGAAGGGGGCGGGGGGTAGGTCACACTTCCGAGGGGCGAGTTGGGTTGGGCCTGGAAAGCCATGGCCATGGGGTTCGCAGCAGGATGCATCCCTGGTCCTCCGGGGTCGCTGTAACAGGGCAGCCCCGGCTGCTGGGCTCCTGGAAGACGGAGGAGCCCACGTGAGCCGGCAGAAAGCCCACCGCGCGCCAGCCCGGGGCACCGCCACTGTCCACCAGCGGGCAGCTCTCCCGGGCCAGCCCGCCCAAGCGAGACAGGGCCCGTGCCTCCCGGAGCCCCCAGCCTCCTGGGGTGCAGGTGACCAGAGGGCACGCACACTCAGGAGGGACGGTAACAGGCTCGATCAGCATGGGGTGGGCAGGGGCTTGGATCCTGCCAGCTGAAGCCTGGATGGTAAACCAAGGCTGTCCTGAGAAGACCAGGGGAGCGTGTGCCGAAAAAATGACCAACGGGGGGCCGTGTGCACGTCAGTCAAGGAACCCGGGGCCACAGCAAGGAACACCCCCTCACAGCTAACGGGGCAAGAGTGGGTCTCCGGTCTCTCTGTCAGGACCCCCAGCAGCTCCACGGTCCTGAGAGCACGACTGGAGCTCAGTCCAGAAGCACAGCCTCCATTCCCAGGGAGGGGCTCCCTGGCACCCACGTGAGCCCATGTTCAGACCACCTGGCGGGACACCAGCGGGGTGGGCGGAGCATTCGTGGGATCTGCTTGCCTTTGAGCTCTGGGATCGCTGGGGAGGTGGGCGGGGAGGCGGGGCAGTGGCCCAGGGCACCGCTGCCTGGGGGCAGGACCAGGGCTCTCCTCAGCCAGCCTCCGCCGAGCAAGACTTGTCCTCAAAGGAGAGAGTCACAAGTGACAGCAAAATGGTGACAAGGAGGGGCACAGCCAGACGGTCTGGGATTCAATATGGAGGCGCAGGACGGTGATCTCCAGTGCCAGAGGAGGCCAGGTACACCTCCTTACCCTGCTTACACGGGGCGGACCGTCCGACAGGAAGGCAAGCCCTTCACATCGGAGGGTTACGGTGGCCCCGTTAGAGAAGCACAGAAACGGGGCCTGAATTTTCCCTGCAGCACGTTCCGGGAGGTGTCCTTAGCGAGCACCTACAGAGGACACGGGAATGGCAGGGAGGAAGGACGGGCTGACCTGCAGCGAGGCTCGGGGGCTGCCTGGTGTAGGACACGTTGAAGGCCGGCTCCTCGATCAGCGGCGGCGGGTACATGCGCCTCCGGATGAAGAAGCCAGCGCCGCAGCAGAAGAGGACGCCCATCATCAGGAGGAACCTGGAGAGACAGGGACAGGGTGTGCTGAGCGCCCCGCCCCCGGGCCCTGCCCTGACTTCCTCCCCGGGATCACCCCGTGGGGAGACCCTGGGCTGCAGACTGTGGTGACAGGCAGTGGTGGCAGTCCCCGCTACTGGTGGTTTCTCTAATCACACACTGGGGACAACTGTCGGGAGGGGAAGACAAGACCCCACCCCAGAACTGAAGCAGCTTCTCCAACATGCTCAGTCAAGGTGTTCAAGTCTCGGAGGGCAGTGGCCTCCGAATCTTAGTTTAAAAGGTTTAGCTTCGAAGCCAGGGCTGTGTGGACCCCTGTGGAGCCTGGCTGAGGGCATCCGGGCCGTGGGGCGGGTCCAGGGACAGCTCTGCCCTCGGGCTCCGCCACCCCGGGTCTGAAGCCGCAGCCCCTCTCTGTCCTGTCGTGTAAACTTGGGACGCCCCTGAGCAGGCAGCCACGGGGTCCCGCCCGCTAGTGGAGGCCCGGAGCCCCGTCCCCGAGGGTGCTGTGAGCATCGCTCCCCGGTTCCCTCTCCGTGTACAATTGTACAGGCTCAGCCAGTTCTGCCACCTCGCTCAGGAGTTGGCGGTGTGAGTCAGGGCCCTGCGGACCCCGTGGGAAGACCAAGATGCGGCTGCAACTTGACCATAAGGTTTTCGGATTCTCAGCTTCAGCGTCATTTCAGAAACGAGCCGGGAGCTGCTGCCCAGGGCACCACCTGGTCTTCGCCCCCAGCCAGTGGCCGTGGCAACACAAACCAGCTCTCTGCACCCCTGGGAGCAGAAAGGCCCCCCTGAAGGCAACCGCATGTACCTGGTGCTGACCCCGAGTCCCCAGGCCGTGACCCCAGGGAAGGACGCATCACTGTGATGTGACGGCACCGGCTGTGGGCAGGGCCCTGCAGACAGGAAGGGCTGCCACCTACCAGAAATACCACAGCCGCTGGACAGACAGGGCCCGCACGCAGCACCGGGAGCCGCAGCAGTCCTCGTAGGGGCGGCATCTGCGGAGAGAGGGGGCACCGCGTCAGGGCACAGTGTCAGGCAGGTGTCAGGCTGGTGTCAGGGCCAAGGACAGAAGGCCTGCCGCCGCCGCATGTGACACAACTAGCCGTGCTAACGTCCATCCACCTGGTGGCCCAAATGGTAGGTGCTGAGGCGGACGCAGTCAACGTAATTCAAAGCACCATACTTCCTACACGTATGTGCCCCTATGTGAATGGTGATCGTTCCTTCTGGGGAGGCACCATGAGCGATGGGAGGTGTGACTCCCGGCCAGTGTGGGTGCGCCGTGGGGCCAGATCGGGGCACGGTCCCCGACTCAGGTCACGAGGTGGAGACACGGCCTGCAATGTCCGGTGAGGTTACAGACAGAGCTTACAGGGCCCAGGGAACAAGGCAGCTAGGCCTGGCCTCCCCACGTGCTGACTGGAACTTTTTTTTTAAGATTTTATTTATTATTTTTAGAGAGAAGGGCAAGGAGGGAGGAAGAAAGGGAGAGAAGCATCCATGTACGGTTGCCTTTCACCTGCCTCCAGCTGGGGACCTGGCTGGAGACCTGGCTTGCAACCTGGTCATGTGCCCTGGCTGGGAATCGAACCTGCGACCTTTGGGTTCGCAGGCCAGCGCCTTATCCACTGTGTTACCAGCCAGGGCTACCTGGAATTTTTAAAAGACGACATAACAGCCTGATCCCATCCATTCTGGCTGTTAGGCCAGTGATTAAAGAACATGTCCCTGAATGCGGCTTTCAATTGTGGAGTCACAGGGAAGGACGTGCGGACCTTCAACAGCCAGAGCAGAGCCGGCAGAAAGGGCACCGCCTGGATGCACAACCATAGCGGCACCGGCAAGGCATCAGGGAACCTGCGTCAAAACCAGGCTCCTGTGTACGAACTTAGAAGAATGTTTACAACGTGGCTGAGGGGGGAAACTCAAGCTACAGAATTGTATGCATAGAAACGCGACATTTTAGGGATTGTCTTCGTCCATCCCGGCCCCTATAAAAACACACCCGAGACTGGGGTGGTTATGTCTCGCAGCTGGGGAGACCGTGAAGTCCAGGGTCAGGGCCAGGTCTCGTGTTTCCGGCCCATCGCTGGTGCCTTCTCGCCATGTCCTCCCCAGAGGGGGGAAGCAAGGAAGCCCCTCCTTACAGGGGCACCACCATCATCCTACGACCTTCCTCACGGGGGTTAGGATTCAGCACCTGAACTTGGGGGGCCCACAAACACGCAGACCACGCGTCTACGGTTCCTAAGCAACGGTTACCAGCAGGCCCCCGTCCCGGGAACAAGAAAATGCCTCCGACTCACAGCAGGAGTCTTCACCGTAGACCCAACAGCGAGAGAAGAGACAGCCATGTCCAGACTATCTGTGCCCAGACCAGACACCCACTGCCCCCTCCTCAAACTCGGGGCTCAGCAGGCTCCCCAAGGCCCAACAGCAGGGGTTCAGCGCACCCCCAGGACAGCGGCCTCTGCGGAGGGGACTCTGCACGACATGGGTCTGACGTCGGAGCTGGGAGGGAAGGGCACTCGGGGTCTCCCAAGGGCGAGGGGTGGCCCTGAGCCTCAGGCCCCAGGAGCCCGTCATGGCTCCTGCAACACTAGCTGGCAGGCCAGGCACCGGCCCTACCCAGCCTGCCCCCCAGATCTTGCTCCAACACTTGTGAACAACACTTCATCCACGCACCCCGTTAATTATTCACAGAGGACGGAGGAGCCCAGACAGGCACCATCAAGCTAGGGAAGTGAGCACTTGACACCAGAGGCTTCACACTCCCAAGGGGAGGCTTGAGCCCAGGCCCAGGGAGTGACCCGGGCGGGCGCACCTGGAGCTGGGCGGGGGGCGAGGGGGCTCGGTTTCTCTCCCCACAGTCCCCACCCGCCAGCCCCAGGCCATGCTGTGGAAGTGACAGCTGCGGGAAGTAAGGCAGGACCCTGCTGGATGTGTCCACAACTCTGTTATTAATTCATTATTTCACACGTCCTGTCTTCCTTGTACATTTGAGCAAATGCTTTCCACGCGTCTGTCCCGTCCACCCTCCCCCCAGAGCTGGGCGGCACGTGGGCTCCCCAGTCTCCGTGCCGCTGACTTCGGAAACCCACCCCCCTTCCCTCCCTCAGCAGCACTGAGGGGGGAGCCCAGAACCAAGGGCGCGCAGAGCACCCAGCACCCCGATGCCCGGGCCCGGCTCCACCCAGGCGGTCCCGGGGTGGGTCCTGTCATGCAATGGACCCCACTTGTCACAGCTCCCACTATCACTGTTCGTTTGTAAAACTAGGTTGGGATGGTCCTACGATTTTCTTACTATTGATAGTTTTGAGAGAATATGAATAAATCAAGGCCCACCTTTGGGGTCAAACCTTCCCCACCTGCCAGAGGGCCCCTGGATTATTCTCAGATTTAGACTTAATGTAAATTGATTCACTGGGGTCGGGTTAAGGGGACCCTGCCCCCTTCTCACCTACCCTCCATTTTCTGGGCGGATTGACCAGACTTGTTTCTAGTCAGAAAGAACAGGACACGGGCACTTCAATGCCACCCACTTTCTCTGGCTCATTTAAAATCACATGGGACAGTTACAATGTGACCCACTCTCAAAAAAAACAGAGAGAGAACTGCCGTCAGCTCTGGGCAGCCCTGGGTCCGCTGCCCAAGGCTGCGCTGCTGTCCTGAAAGTCCCTTCCTGCCTCCTCCACTCCTGCCACCCGCTCCCAGGACCTAAGCCAGAGCGCTGAGGGGACAGCCAGTCCCGGGTGGAGAACAACTCAGGCAGAGAACGAAAGCGAAGGAAGTGGATCTGGGGGAGCCCCGTGACCACCCTGCTATTTTTAAATCTCACTGCTGCTAAGAGGAGATATCGCATGGCCCCGAACCGCTGTCCTCAAGGGGACACAGCGAGTTAAAAGCTTCGGGAAGGGCAGAATGGGGACCCCGGAGAAAGGCAGTGAAGGGTGGAGGAAGAACAGTAACAGCAGCAAGGGCTGAAAGCCGTGTTGCTTCTCTGTTCCAGCTCCAGGACCTTCTTCTTGCAAAATAAGCCGATCTTGTGTATTCATATCCATACGCCACCGCCTTCCAGCTCAACGCTGGTACCAGAACAAATTAAATCCAACAACCGTCAGTGAGAGGGAGGGCAGGAAGCACTGCCGTGTAGCATAAAGAAATCCCACAGGTGAGTAATTCTGCATGTCTGGGTAGCTACAGCAGGGAAATCTAATGTCTTCCAGAAACGTAGCCTCTGTTAGCTTGATTACTGTAAGGCTGGGGTGAAATTCAAGAACCTGCAGAAGCAGCGCCATCAGGATTTCTGGTGAGAGAAATGCAGTTAGACTTGAACTGGATGCGTAAAGTCTCTACAACAGGTGAGCAAGCCAGGTGCTGTCCCTCTCTCCTTCACTCTCTCTCTCTCCTCAGGTGATCCATGGTCAATGAGGGGTGGCCAAAAAGTGTGCAAGGCTTTTTCCGTAAAAGAAAAGACACAATTTTTCATGGTCACCAATAACTTGATTGATTTGGATCTTTGGATTACGTGGCCTGTCTCCCGCTATTGGCTTCTAGTGGGCAGAGGCCAGGGGTGCTGCGACACATGTTCCAACACGTGAGACAGCCCGCAGCAGAGAAGAATTGAGCCAAAATGTCAGCCGTCCCAAGAAGCTTCACAAACTCCTGTTGGCACGTTTGCTCAGTCACGGCACCTTCTCCATCCCCTGAACAAACCTAGTATTCGTGTGGCACTTTCATTTTTACCTTTCTTAAAATAATAAACCGTAATATGCCCAAAACATGGCGTATCTTATTCCATCTTCAATACTAAAATGCCTGCACAAAAATTCATCAATTCCGATGGGTTTTTCAAATGCACCCTGATGCGATAGCTTTCTGAAGACGAGCTAACAAAACTGCTTCGAATGAAGTTGGAGACATCAGAGTGTTTCTACCACCGTCTTACTGGGGCAAAAAAAAGGAAAACACTTTGGCCAAGCCAATATAACTACAGAACAGAGGTGGCATCGGGAATATACTTTCTGCAGGGGCAAAAAACAAACAAAAAACCCATCATGGAATAAAAGGATGCCCCCTGCGTCAACAAATCTCTAAAGGAGTTACCTGTTTTGCAGAACCTCATAGGCAGCACTTTGCTCAGAAGACGTGAAAGGCAGACGGTACGGGGAAGGTGTTATTGAGATGAGACCTGTCCCAGCTCCCCGGCCTTTAAATGTGGTGCTGAGGGCCCTGCAACTCCGCCTGACCACACACACGTTATTGCAACCCGCAGCTCCCTGGGGCGTGAGCACCCGACCCTCCCGCACTATGGGACCCCAGCCGGGCCCTGGCGGACCCTCAGCAAGTCCGTGGCTCCAAGGGAGGAAGCAGATGCCACAGCCCCTGGGCCACATGCCACACCTGAGGCACCCGGCTTCCCTCTTCCGACCAACACACGCGAGCTACATGCATCACCGAGGACAGCACGGGCCTTACATGGGCCGCCCCCCGCAACCGGCCTGAGCAGGCTGTGTCCTCGGGTGGCCACCTGGGCGCCTGTAACCTGGGAGCAGTGACCCTGGGGTGCAGGCCTCCCAGGACAGGGCTTTCTCTGTCCCATCACCCGAGTGCGAGAATTAGGATTCCCAGCGCGACGTGCGCCCACAGAAGCCAACCCACGGGAAGGTGCAGATACTCACATGTAATACGTTGGGTAGAGTCCTTCAAAATACCAGCAGTGTTTTTTGGCCTCTGTGCTCTGCAAAGAGGAAGAGGAAACCCTGGTCACGGGGGAGTTCGCTGTGCGGCGTGGTGAAGGCCCCCCAGACAGGCACAAGCATCGGGCGAGCACAGAGCTGGGGTGCGAGAGCCGGGCTTCCCTGAGAGGTGGCGAATGAGGGGGACCCACCTCCCCCAGACTGCGCCTTCCTTTTTCAAAGAAAAACATAGGAAAACATCTATTTCCTGATTATTTTTATAGCCTTCCTATCTCGACATGCACCGAGCATCACCAATTTATTAAGATAACAGACAATTCATTTTTTTATATCTTTTATCTTCACCAGAAGATAAATTTTTAATTGATCTGAGAGAAGGATGTGGGATAGGAACATCGATCGGCAACACATGTTCCAACGCGGGAGACGGCCCGCAGCAGAGAATTGAGCCAAAATGTCAGCCGCCCCAACAAGCGTCACAACCTCCTGTTGGCGCGTTGGCTCAGTCACGGCACCTTCTCCATCCCCTGAACAAACCTAGCATTCGTGTGGCACTTTCGTTTTTACCTTTCTTAAAATAATAAACCGTAATATGCCCAAAACATGGCGTATTTTATTCCATCTTCAGTATTAAAGTGCCTGCACAAAAATTCATCAATTCTGACGGGTTTTTCAAATGCACCCTGATGTGACAGCTTTCTGAATACGAGCTAATAAAACTGCTTCGAATGAAGTGGAAGACGTCAACGTGTTTCTACCACCGTCTTACTGGGGAGCAACTCACATCGCCCCGAGGAGCCCACCAGCCCCTCCGGCCCCACTGCCCCGGCCCTGCCGCCCTCGGACTGCAGCTATGGTTGCGGAGGCTTCACCCACACAGCCTTGGGAAAGGTCCTCCCAGCCGGGCCTCCTCTGGCTTGCCGCCCAGGTGCCCGCACCCAGGTGTGCCCACACCCAGGTGAGATCCATGCCCAGGTGTGCCCACCCGCAGGTGTGAACCATGCCCAGGTGTGCCCACCCGCAGGCGTGAACCATGCCCAGGTGTGCCCACCGAAGGTTTGCCCGCACCCAGGTAGACCCATGCCCAGGTGCAATCCGTGTACTGCCAGGCAGTGAAGGCACGGCAGGGACCCCAGCACAGCACTCAGGCCCTGTGGCCAGGGGTAGCGATGCCAGCAGTGCCCAGAGATGACGAACATAGTTCTCTTTCCTCCCCATCCTCCTTCCACAAGGTGGCTTTGCGTGGCCTGGTTTCTACCAGCCAAGTCCTGGAAACGCGCCCATGCCCGCGTCTAGCAGGCCGGCCTGGGGAGGCCCCAGGGAGACCCGAGTGGCACTGGGAACAGCCTCCCAGGGGCCACCAGCAGCCGTGCCCGCTTAACCAGGGGTTCCGTCCTGGGATGCGGCGATTCTGTGGTCGTGCAGACATCACAGGGTGCCCTGCCCACCTGGAGGGCACAGCCCTGCTCACCTGGGCTGCAAACGGGCAGCACGTGACTGGGCTGAACACCTCCGGCAACTGGAGCACAGAGCTAAGGACCTGCGTCTCAACGGCTCTAAACGAAGGTGCAGTAACACACGGGAAAGGAGGTAACCGGTGCACCCGTGTCGGGCACGTCCGGAACGGGGCCTGCGGGGCCAGAGGCGGCTCTGGTGTGAGGAGCCTGGGACGTCCCTGCACACCGCTGTGCCCTCGGGCGACACTGACCTTATCGAGCAATGCGAGATCAAATCAAGCCCAAGAGAAAACGATACAATCAAGGGGCCAGTAAACCTGAGAGGCAAGAGGCTGCTGCCGGGGTACCGTGGCCTAATGATTTACAGGAACTGTTTTAGTGAGTAGTGAGAAAGCGTGTGCTCCAAAACAATGATAAAAGAGGATGTATAGTAAATGCGGTAAAACAGGCACCCGTGATCAGGACCAATAGGACGTGCTGCACATAACCGTGTGTGATCTACTTTCACGGGACCGGCAGTGCAGCCAACTCGGGTAAATTCGTTGACTCCATTATTACCACAGACAGGTGAGTAACGCACCGGTACAATGTTACCATGGCTACGTCACCAGCTCCGTTACAGTCTTAGGGGACTGCTGTCGCAAGTGCAAACGGTCATTGAGTGCGCCGTGAACATGCATGACCGTGCAGGCAGGCCTTGAAGGTCTTCTGTTCCACGTCAATAAACCAAGTCTCGTAAGACAACAGTTTCTGGTTTTGTCGCGCATCCAAGAGTGGCCTACGCTACCCCGCAGTCCACAAAGTAGGCAATAGTATTAGGTCTTAAAAGTGGCGTACGGACCTCACTGAAAAATACTTCATTGCTGAAACAGGCTGGCCGCCACCTACGCCTTCAAGAAGCCCTCATCCTTTTTCTGACAGAGGGTCTCTCGTCAATGTTGGTGGCCGCTGCAGGCTGGGGTGACTGGCAACTTCTTCCAATAAGACAGCAACAAAGTCTGCCACATCCCCCAACTCCGCTCCGTAGCAAGCGATACGGTTTGACAGCATTTTACCCGCCACAGAACCTCTTTCGAAATCAGAGTCAACCTTCAAAGACCCTGCGGCTGCTTCATCAACTAAGTTACATAATATTCCAAATCCTGCGCTGTCAATTCGGCCACCTTCGGGCTTTCCAGCAGCGGTAGGTCCCACATCCAAAACCACTCTGCTCGCCCGGCCGTGAGGAGCACAGCCTCATTCCTTCCAGGGTTACCATGAGGCGGCAGGGACCTGTCCCATCTCGGGACCTTCCTCCAACTCTGGTTCTCCTGCCATTTCCACCGCTTCTCCCACGGAAGTTTGACCCCAGAGTGACGCATAAAGGCTGGAATCAACCTCACCCAAGCGCCTGCTAATGTCGCTATTTTGACCTCTGTCCATGAATCGCAAGTGTTTTTAATGGTATCCGGAAAGGCGGCCCCTTCTCCCGAAGGTTTCCAACTCACCTTGCTTCCATCCATCAGAGGAATCACTCATTACCTCTGGAACAAGTGATTTCCACGGCTCGTGTCCTGGGAACCCTTTATTATCTGAGCAGAAGGAACGTCCCCACGCCTTGTGAGAACAAAGATTCTAAATACGTGATACCTCGCATTTATTCGTGTGGTGGTTTTCCAAAAAGATCCCCTAAAAAGAGGAAACCCACCTCTAAAAAATGTTTAAAAGTGAGTAAACTAAGGAAAATGAATCTCAAGGTTTTACGCTCACCCCTCAAAGTAGCTGGCTCTACCCACCCCGCAAAGATTACTGCCATGGTTTAAGAACTGCCCATCTCCTGAGCCCTGGCTCAGTTGGCTGGCGTGTTGGCCCATAACCAGGAGACAGTGGGTTCAGTTCCCGGTCAGGGCACATGTGTGGTTGCAGGTTCAACCCCCAGTCCGCGTGGGCACAAGCGCCTGGTCTGGGCACACGCAGGAGGCAACCAACCAGTGCTTCTCTCTCGCATCCATGTTTCTCTCTCTCTCCCTTCCTCCACCTCTAAAAGCCGTGGAAGAAATGCCCTCAAGTGAGAGCAAAAAACGTCTAATTTAAGGAAAAGGAACGAAGTGCCCATCTACTGAAAAAGACAATGTACTTGTTAGGAGAGGCCCAGGAGGCAGCTACCTGGAGGAGCATCCGTCCGCACTTGCCCGGCACTGTCCAAGGTCCTGGACCATCCACAGCCCCGCCACAGACTGATCATGTGACACCCCTTCCATCTGCATCACGGGAGCAATAATGAGCCCAGCCATCTACTTCCTGAAGCAATCGTGATGAATAGAAACGTACAACGTATGTCTAAACTGCCAACAAAGCAGAACATGGGAGGCTGTGAGGAAACGTCTACCGTCAAGCAGGTCAACTGAGGGAACCTAAAAATTAACCCGCAAAGGTACCCAGGGAAGAACCCTGGGGGTGGGTTATTCGCAGACCAGGACACACATCAGTGTAGTTAAGCCCTTCAAAATACGGTTATCCATATTTAGCCAGGATCAAAATAAGCCCCAAAGAACAAATCCTTGCTAATCCCCTACAGTAATCCTCATGTTGACATAAATGATCCTACATCTAGCCATGCTCGGAAGAGGACGACCCAGGGTGCCTCTGCTGGAGAAGATGACACGTTTTCCTGTTCTGTTGAGGGGGCTGCTCACTGTCCACAGCCGATGCTCAGGGGTCACGGGGGCAGCTGCTGGCCAGGCCTCTCCTAACACATACGTGTTCTTTGTCAGCAGACGGGCAATTCTTAAGAAACCATGGTAGCAATTGTTGCAAAGTAGGTAAAGCTACTTTTAGGGGTGAACATAAAACCCTGAAACTATTCACTTTTTAAACAGTTGTGAGGGGGGAGGTGGGTTTGCACTTTTAGGGAGATCAGAAAACTACTACCCAGGAAAATGGGAGCTATTACATGGCGAGAATCTTCGTTCTCAGGAGACATGGTGACATTGCTTCCGGGGGCGCCAGCATCTTCCATGTCTGCACGACTCTGAGAGAACTGAGTTCCCCTTGACTTTGGGTCCCACGGGAGTGAAGCGCTAGGATCTAACGGGTCCCAAACACAGGGGATTTTATCTAAATTCCACCCCTTCTCATCATGTCCAGAGAGGCGAGGTGGGATCATTACATGAACGGCCAACGGCCAAGTCACGCTTGCCTACCAGCTGATCCTACCAACAGCTGCAGAGTAAGGATCGTCACGTCCCTCACTGCGGAGACAACATCAACCAGTAAGTTCACAACGTGCCCCCAAATGGTCGGAGGAGCCTGGGGAGATCAGCTTTTGTCCAAAGGTGGGGGGCACCCTGCTGCTTTCAGGTTCCTCAGAGCTGAACTTGACACTCGTGCTGTGAGACCCCAGAGGCACCCAGTTCCGGCCCAGTCGCAGCCCACGCCCCACTCAGACTAAAAGGGAACCTGCTGGAGGCTGGGGACGCGATGCCCAGAAAGAGGGACAGAGACAGCGAACAGGTCTGGCCACAGTCACGGCAAAGCTGTACAGGGAGTGACAGGTACTTTTCCCAAGGTCTCCGAATCTCAAATAATAGCAAGGATCGTGCTTCCAATGCCCGCGTTGGAATTCTAACCAACTCCCTTAGGGCCGGTGATTCGATCCTTGGGCTCACGGACCATCTGTTTTTCAGGAGCGCCCCATCTCCAAGGAGCCCTGGTTTTTTAGAAATCAGGAGGAGGAGGCATCTCCCAAGCATAATTTATCAACGGTAAGGAGGCAGAGACACTCTAATAAAACAGAAATAAAAGATCCTTCAGTGTCCTGCGGGTGAAACCACGTCAGGGAAACACCTAGTGAACCATCAGAGAAATGGCGCTGTCCGCCGATGTCCTGAAGGTTCTGGGACGTGCAGGCTACAGGACACCCTGAGTTCTGGCTGTGCCTCCCTGGGAACGTCCCATGAGCCCTCGGGACTTACTCCAAATAGTATCTCCTCCTCTGCTTCGTCTGCCTGAGTTTTTGACAAAAGGACGGTCCGGAGGCAAACTGCTGCAAAGTCCCTAACTCAAGGAGGCAAAAGTCCTCATCTGCAGGACATGAAAATTAACCAATCACCAGAATGAAAAGGCAAATGATAGAGCACTGAGATACAATAAGGTTAATCTCTCTTAAAAATATAGAGCTTATATCATTTTAAAAGAAAAATATTCAAATCCCAATGGGACAAAAAAAATAGGAGACTCTTCAAAGAAGAAACACAAAAAGCCAGTAAACCTATTTAAAAAGATAAAATGAATTACTAATCAAGGAAACGTGAATTACAATGGTATGGCTTTAACTACCAAACCCCTACTTTCCACTGCTGGTAAGGGTAAGGGGGAAAACACGGCACATCACGTGTGTGGGATATAAATGTAGCGTCTCAGGAAGAGGAAATTTGATTATGAATCAAAAAACCTTGAAAACGTACATCACCAAAACAGGGTTACGACACTTGCATCAAGAAAACACTAGGAACAATTGCGAATAAATGTTGTTAAGAAATAATAACTGGAAATAAACATTTTTGAAATGTGGGTTTGGTCAACAAATTAATAATACACCCAAAATACACATACGTAGGCACATCCAACTGGATTGTAAAAAAACATAATTGTATGAGAAAAAACATTTTGCTAAGAAAAATAAAGCCAAGAAAACAGTGTATCTAGGAGAGTATATATATTATCCATCAGAGAAGAGAGAAAATAATACAGAAAGACAGGTAGCAAAATGCTAACAACAAACTTTTTGTTGACATTAGAGGTAATTTTATTTTCATGCTACATTTTGGGGATCAGTTTCCAAGCGTTCTGTATAGAACGCATACCATTTTGTTTTACATTTTCTATTACATTTTACTTCAAAAAGCAGATCGCTTACAGCCCAATAAAGAAATGGAGAGAGACTATAAAGAGATATTTAAATTAAGGAACTGTAATTGGTTAACAGAAGTGAAGATTCCCCAACCATGTTATAAATAAAAAGTAACAGATGGGCAAAGTTTGTGAAAAATAATACACAAGGCAGGGTGTACTGAAACAAACACACAACCCGCAATTAAAACCGTATGTGTAAAAAGTGGAACACCGTGGAACGTGCCCATTTTATGCAACCGTTGAAAACACGTCCTATATATTTTAACGATGTAAAAATAAATGTATACTCGTAGGAGAAAGAAGGGGACAGCGTTAGCCACCTACAGCCACAATCCCCCATCCCTTGGCATGTTCGCCCTTCGTGTCACAGGGGCCCGACGTCCATTTATTTGAGGCACTTTTTTGCTGCCCAGAAGAAAATTAAAATGACGGCTGAAACCACATGAAAGAGTCCTCCTCCACCCCCCGAAAATAACCTTTCACGGGTGACTAGGAACCATGCCTCGGAGCACCCCTGGACTAAGCACTACCTTTCACTGGCTGTCCAGGAACAAGCTAAAGGGACGGATACTGGGCAGCTCTGGCAGAGACACTGTTAGGTCTGCTCAGAACGGGGCAGCACGCAGGAAGTGAGGGTCCGGGCTGCAGCCCGGGAGGTTCATGGGACACGTTCTCCAAGGCCTCAGGGCAGCATCCACCGCAAGACCTGAAGGGGAGGGAAGGCCTCTTCTGCAGGTCCGAACCCAGGGAGAGCAGCTGCCTATTGTATTGTGAGGGGCCCAAGGGCCAACAGAAACATTGAACAGAGACCAAACCTTCAGACAACTCCCTAAGGGCTGGATCCAGGAAAGTCAGATTTCAGCATCACTGCACAGGGTGCCAGAGCCACACAGTGACAAAGGTCCACCTGTCAGCTCTGCAAACACCTGGCCTGTCATTCTGGCACCTGCTGTGGTGCTGCCACAGGAAGTGACAGAGCCGGGGGACAGGTCAGCGGTCTCCAGCCGCCTCATTGCAAGGTGCCCCCAAATGGGGTAACAGGTCTGTCCTTCAAAGGACCATGCCGGCCCCTGGCCAGGTGGCTCTGTTGGCTGAGGCCATTCCATACGCAGCACGTGCAGGATCAACTCCCAACCAGGGCACATGCCAGGTTGTGGGTTCAATCCCTGGTCAGGGTGTGAACGGGAGACAACCAATGTCTCTCTCCCCTATCAATGCTCTTCTCTAAAATCAATAAGCCTATTTTAAATTTAAAAATATAAAAACACTCCTTCCCAGCTGAACCTACACCTTGGCCGTAAGATCCACAAGTTAATGTCCAGGCTCAGGAGAAAATACCAGCTTCCGACCTTGTGTGGACAGAAACACCCGGAGGTTAATAAGGACAGCAGCTCCAGGAACAAAGTGCCAAAAACAGATGAGGATGCATCAAGGCCCTCAGTGCCCACATCTTCCACTTTCCCACATCCTTCACTTCCTCTCCTTGTCTCTCAGGAAGCCAACGGGGAGGCAGGGAGCCCCCCAGGGAAGTGCAGCCCCGAGCAGGGGCGCCCACACAGCTGCACCCCAAGGCCCCACTGCAGCCGGCTCAGTGCCCCAGCCTGCCTCCCCACCCTCCGCACTGGCCCCAGGACCCTGGGCTCGTCACCGGCTGACGTGGTGGAGAATTTTGACTGCTAATCACACGAGAGATTGTGACTCCTGGCCCATCTTGCTGTCATGTTTCTAGAACATGAAATGCCGCAGTCTATCACCACAAAGCAGGCGGCGTGGCTGCTCTTCACACAGTCCATCCGACCATGACCACAAGCTGCAGGGGACAGCTAGCTGCAGGGGACAGCTAGCTGCAGGGGACAGCTAGCTACCGCTTCCTACTCAAAGCTGCCAGCCAACCCCCCTGGCAGTCTTCACACCCGAGCCAACACTTACAGCTTCCAAAGTTAATACAGAGATGCAAAGAACAAGTTCAAGACCCTGAAAGGAACAGCATGGTTGGGACTTTTTCTAACTTAACGCTCAAGTGTCTTGTCAGAATCAGAATAGGAGCCTGTCCACACTCTACCCAAGTCACTGCAGTGAGTCACACACAATCCAAAGCCCCAGCAGAGAGTCGCTGTAGATGGTGACCTGGCCGGCGTGTTGACAGACACAGCAATTCACCGACGCCAACTTGCAAATGGGCACAAGACAGAGACCCGTGCCCAAACGGTTCACGAGGCACTGTTTTTACCAACAAAAAAAAAGCTAGAAACGAACTAAATGTCCATCGAAAGGGAGCTGACGACTGAGTCACCATCATTCACACAAAGGAACCCTAATTCCACACAGCAGGCAGCGGGCGTGCCGCTATGGAAACACCTCCAAGAAAGATCTCTTACAAATTAAAGAAGAAAAAAAGATGCAGAACAGGGTGTACATGTGATCCCATCTGTGTCCTTTTAACAAAGTATCTGATTGTATAAATTTTTAAAGAATTCACAGGAGCTCCCTCTGCAGAGAGAATTCAAGGTTGGGAGGTAATGGGGAGGGGGGAGTCCGTCACATCCTGTTTTATACCTTTTTAAACCATACGCGTGCATGCACTTTACTCAACACGTTAAAGCCACCACGTCCGTTATCCATGATTTATGACAACAGGTAGCAAGGTCCAAGTAATAGATAAAATCCTCCGAGAATTTCACAATGTGCTGTTTCACTTGGTATTCGCCCCTTTACAACAAAGCTTCAAACAGCTGAATTCCGTTTCTCCCTATTCCTGTCTCTCCTCGCCTGTCCTAAAAGCAGAACTAACGGCCTGTGAAGTGGCCAGATGTGAGGCCAAAAGCAAGGGGAACGCAGGCTCTGGGCACAACCGGTTACTCGGGTCTGCCAGGAGCAAGAGCCGTGCACACAGGCCCTGCCTTGGAAGGAGAAGCTGTTCCCTAACAGGCTGTAGGTCTTGAGGACAGAGGTCCCCCCACCCCCCAGAGTCAGTCTGCCCTCCAGCCCTGATCCTGGGACAATGGCTGCTGGTGGACTCAGCTCATGGTATAAACAACTATACAGAACAGCAGGGTGTCCCTGAAGGCTGCTGTCCCCAATTTGGGGGCGCAGTGAGGGGCCAGACTTTCTTCAGGGAAAACAACTCCACTTCAAAACAGCTCGGCTGGGAGGCGTCCCTGGCAAGCAGCCCCTGGTGTTACGGCAGGTCCCGCTGCAGCCCGCGTGGCTGGGGAGCGGAGGACACCAGCCTGCCAGGGAAACCTCGGGCACCCTCCGCGGAGGCAGGGGTGAACCTGGCTCTGTCCCTGGGGGTGGGGGCAGCAAGAACACAGAACCCAGGGATCTCACAAAGTGGCGAGTGCTTCCACAGAGAACGCGTAAAGAAAAGGCAAAGGCCATGACGGGAAGCAGGAATTTTCCCAAAACTCAGGCGCTGGCAGCTCGAATTCAAGGAGGTCTCCAGGCCTGGGTCCTGGAGCAGAGGGAGACCTTCGTAGGGAAACCGGTAAAATGCCAATAAAGCCTGAAGTCTGATTACCAGGGCGACATCGCCGTAGCGGTTTTTTGAGCACATGTCCCCGGTCAACGGAAGATGTCCCGGCAGTGTAAACTGAGTAAGAGGAGGTACGCTGGAACTCTATGATTGCCTTGGCAACTTTGCTGTGGATCTAAAGTTATTCCAAAACGCAAAGCTGATTACAAACGTTGTGCCCAGAACAACGCCATGTGAAAACCCTGCACCGAGGCCGCTGGCTCTGAAGGGCCAGCGTGGGTGATGCAGAGGAGGCCGTTTCCTGGGGCTGACAGCAGCCACGGGCCCGTGGGAGCTGCTGACCCCAGCCCCCCAGCCCCCCAGCCCCCCACGGGCACGCGGGGCTCGGCAGCCTCTGGCTGGCAGGTGGACGAATCAGCCAGCGCGGAGCCCCTCGGCACGGTGGGCAGCGTGAGGGCGCAGCCACGCCCCACTGACCCACTTCACGCCGCGTGCCCGTCCGGCGCAGGCACCTGAGTTGGACCCCAGCAGCCGCCGCGAGACGTGGTGACCTGACTCCAAAGCTCCCACCTGAGGCCACGATCCCCCAGCTCACACCCCGTCCCATCTCTGAGGCTGGGGACCACGACAGAGGGAAGCCAGGGGGTTCCCCGGTGACCTCCCTGGCGCTTTTCAGCTGTGAGGCCACATAAACGCTGAGCGCTGGCCATCGATTTCGGCTCATTTCATAACCCACAGAACAGCTGTGCTGGGCGGGTTCTGGCTCAACCGTGGGCGAGTTTAGCGGCAGCTCTGGGAACTGCTGGTGGCTCCGTCCGAACCACGAACGCCGCAGCTCAGGACGTCTCCGTTCCAGTCCCGCCCCAATCAGCCTGCAGCACTTCCCCCTGCCGTCTGAAGGTCAGAGATTACAGGGCCTGGAGGGGTCAGGACCCATGTCCTGAGAAGGCCGCAGCTGAAATGAGGTGGGATCCCCAGGGACGGGGGCCCGAAGGGGACAGGTTCCGGCACAGAAACTGAGCGCGACAGCTGGGTTGGCAGATTACAAGCACCAGGCGCCGCGCCCCGCTGCCCCGTCACACATCACTCAGAGTGACCTTCCCACGTCTCTCCGATCAAGGAGCGGGCCTGCGGCTGCCGTCACCGTGAGCAGGAGACTGCGGGAACTCCAACCCACCTGCCCGGCGCGGACCCCAGCCCTGCCCCGGAAGGTACGGGTCTGCGACTCGGGAACCAGCGTCTACAGCAAGTGCCGCCTCCCGGGACCCATGTGAACATTTCCAGCCCTAAGTGCGCTCGGGGCCACACGCGATGCTGAGCGGATGGCGAACAAATGCACAGGAATGGAGGAGCAAGGGGTCTGAGTCCTTTCTCCAGAGGACACCTTGGGTGGGCAGGGGTCGCTGAGTCCGGGGGGGCTGGCTTCTCCTTTCACACAGCAGGGGGCCAACAGAAACCCACTGGGGGGAATGACAGCTGATCAAACACCAAAAGGGTGCTGAGCTGACAAAGGGTGGGGCAGGGGCACATCAGGGGGGCAGGTGAGGGACCAGGAAAAGGGCAGGAAAGGGAGGCCAGGGCCGGTCTGTGCCCGCTGTGGGCCTGGCACGTACCCCACGGCTGAAGCAGCCCACAGGACCAATGACGGGGGCAGAGGCAAGCACCCCTGGATTTAGAAACCTCAGCTCAGCGAGAGAGGAGTTACGTGTTGGCTGATTTCAAAAGCTCTGCGCAAAATGCCTGTCCCCACAAGGAGACGAAACGGCCTCCAGAGGCTGCTGCCCCCTCATGGCCTCTTGGAATGGGGGCAACTGTCCTCCCGTCCCACCTTCGATGCCTGTCCCTGTCAGATGCAAAGGGCACATACTGGGCCCAGCAGCCACCCACCCAGACATTCATTATCTGACCATCTCCTGCCAGAAAAGCCTCAGCGTTGCGAAGGAACTCCGGGAGCCCAAGTGATGTTCTCACAAACAAGCGCTGGAATCAGCGGAAAATACAGGTCCGTCTGCTCCCTAGGGGCCCGTTTCCTACCCCATGGACACCACGTCCAAAATCTCAGGGAGTCCCCGCCATGTAGCCTCCCTCCCTCCATAGGTGGATCCAACCCGTGTCATGGAACACGGGCTCCCCTCACTGAGAGGGGACAGGCAGTGGGGGACCCCTGCTGTCCCAAGAGACCCCCCTGGGCCCAAGTCACTAGGCTGCACTAGCCAGGCAGGTGACAGACCATCACGGAGACCAGACGCTGGGCTTCCGGGGCATGCGGGGACACACCCCTGACCACGCGTGGCCAACAAGTGTTCACACCCATGTGCCATGGAGGACAGCCCGCCAGCGTCTGGGCCGGCTCCGTCCCAGTCCCAGTCCCAGCCAATGCCAGGGTGGCGCTCTGTCTGGGTTCCCATGTCGTCAATGCAGGACACACGACAAAGGTCAAGCGGCAAGAGTGGCCTCGACGGGGTGCCCCTGCTCCCCGTTCACTTTTGACGAGAGATGCGCTAACGTGTGTCACGTGCTCGGTCGCTCTCACAGGACAAATCGCATCACAAGGTCTGATGCCTGTCCCCGCGCTGGCCCGCACCTAGCAGGGAAGGGCTTGCGGGGCGCACTGTGACCACGCCCGGGTGAGCCGGACTTTTAGGACTCCGGGCAGGGAGGTGACAGGCTGGAGAAGGGCTTCGACAGCCCACAGGGCGGGAGGAGGGAGAGCAGCCCGGGGGAGGACTGGAGACCTGGGGGAGCACCTCCTAAAAGCCTGCAGGGGGAGGACTCAGGAGCTTGGGGCGACAGAGGACACAGAAAAGCCGGGTGGGAACAGCCCCACGTTCCCGGAGGGGCGTCGGGTGGCTGAGACTGAAGCCAGCGGGGCGCCTGGTGACAGAGCGGGGTCTGCGTCAGGCACAGGATCTGCGGCCCGGTGGGGAGCCCTACTGGACATCACCTGCCAGAGCTCAGCAGGGAGTTCTGGGGCCAGGAATACTGATTTTGGTGAAATTTCGGTGAGATTTCAATGTCCACGAGATTCCCCGGAATCCTTCAGAGGGAGGAGGAGGAGGAGGAAGTCCTCACTCAACCAAGCTTGGGCGACATCAGCAGCAACGGTGCAGCTGGGAAGGAGACGGAGAGAAAGGGCCCCTGCTGTGCACGGAGCAGGAGAAAATGGGCCAAAGGCACCCAAAGGCTGCGGGTTCGAGTCCTGGTCAGGGCACAGACGAGGCTGCGGGGTGGGTCCCCCGACGGGGCGCAATGGGAGGCGACTGGGACATGTTCCTCTGCTGCATCAACATCTTTCCCTCCCTCCTCCCTCTCCCACATCAATAACCATATCCTTGGATGAGGATTTAAATTTAAAAAAGAACAAGGGAAGTTGGAGGTAGGGGGCGGAACAGGCGTTTCCCAGTGCACCTAGTTCTGGGAAACAAAGGGAAGAACCCTACTGTGATCATGACCTTCCCAAGTCAGGGGAAGGCCAGCCCACTACGCGCACCGTAGACTTTTGTGGGAAAACGTAACATCCCTCCCCTCCCGGTTGATACGGAGGATAAACTCGACTTATTTTTATAAGTTGGGCTTTGTTTTTTTTTATTTCTTTTTGCGTGTTTGTTTCCAAATGAAAGTCTCAGGCAAACCTTCCACGACTAACTACAGAAACTGGGCCATTCTGAGTGAATTCACTCGGAGGGGCCTGGTAGGACCCGTTCCGTCCGACGGTGACAGCGAGGGGTCCGGCGGGCGCGGGAGAGACGAGGGTGGATGTGAAGTGGGGCACGAACGCTGTGGGGCCGAACCAGCTGAGCCCAGATGCCCAGGGACCGGCCCGGCGACTTTTTTTCTTCTGGAAAGCCCAAAAGGACAGAGCTGGACCAGGAGAAGACCGTCACTTGTCCTCCGTGGAGCAGCACACGTGACCAACCGCGGCCGTCCCAAACGTCCACGGTCTGGGCTGAGGTGTTTCCATCTCTAGAGGGGCTCACCCGGGACGACCTCTGGGACTAGCACAGTCCTCCTGTCACCTTCCCCCGGTCGTGACCCTCAGCTCTGCCCAACGTGGCCGAGTCCCTGCTCTGTCTCCAGCACAGGGGCTGGGGACGTGGGGCGAGCCCTTTGTCCGCTGCAATGCTTCCGTGGTGCACATTCTATCGCACTGTGACGGTGACAGACAGAGCAGGGAGGGGACCAACCGGCCAGAGCAAAGGGGATGACAGGGGAACCGGGTGGGGAGTTCTAAAGGGTTTTATTTATTTGTGTTTTAGAGAGAGGGGAAGGGAGGGAGGGAAACACCAACGTGTAGAGGAACACTGGTCAGTGGCCTCTCACGCCCCCAGGGGGAACATGGTCCCCAACCCAGGCACGTGCTCTGACCGGAAGTCAAGCCAGCGAAGTTTCAGTTTGCAGGCCGACCCGCCGAGCCACAGCAGCCAGGGCTGGGATTTTACACAGGGGGGCGGTCAGGACCAGCTCGTGGAGAGGGTGGTATGTGAGCGGCCTCATCGAGGGGAGACAACCAGGAAAATTACTTGCCATTCGTGGCTGATAAATGACGTGGCCACTAGCCTAACCCATGTGCTTCCACAGTCGCTTAGGCCAGAAGAAAGCGGAGCCAGTTGGTGTGACAAGTGTGGGCACAGGCCCTGCTCTCCTGGCACAGATGCCTGGAGCCAAGGTCACCCCACCGTACAGCAGAGCCCCAGCCCCTGTCCATCCGCCACTGTCACCTCCAGAGGTAAACGCCCTACATCTTCCTTTCCCTTCAGATTGCATGCTGCTCAGATTCTCAACGCTCTAAAGAGAGGGAGGGCTGAGATGGTTTATTACTGAAAACTGGCACCCAGGGACCACCACAGCCACCGGGACGCCAGGGCAGGAAAACATTTGGCAGGAGACAGAAAGAAGTCACCCAGGAACACGGCTCGGTTCTAATTTCAAGACTCCTGGGTGTCAACATACAAGGACTTGATAGAAGTACTCAGTAATCCTCTTGCTTTCTCCAGTTTTAAGAGATAACATTGCAGCCCTGGCTGGTGGCACAGTGGATAAGGTGCCGGCCTGCGAACCCAAAGGTCGCTGGTTCGATTCCCAGCCAGGGCACATAACCAGGTTGCAAGCCAGGTCTCCAGCCAGGTCTGTGGCTGGAGGCAGGTGAAAGGCAACCATACATTGATGCTTCTCTCTCCCTCTCTAAAAACAATGAACAAAATATTTTTTAATAAAGATAAAATAAAAGATAATGTTCACCTCCCACCCCTCTCTAAGAGAAGGGCACCCCTTTTCCAGCCCGAGAGAGGCAATTCTTTTACCAGAACAACTCAAAACACAGGGCAGCCTTGCTTCAAGGCTCCGGGTCCCAGGGAGAATCCAGAAGGCACTGGGGTCAGTTCCCTCAATAAAATAACCCAGCAGTTCAGCCTCGGTGGACGGGTACAGCAAACCCCAGCCCTGCCGGGGGAACGTCACACAAGTAGGGTGGCCCATTTCCGGGCTCACTTCAGTAAGGAAGGAGCCCTGAGATCAGCCCTGGCTGTGGCTCACCTGGCTGGACATTGTCCTACAGGGCAAGAGGCCGCCAGTGCCACTCCCGGCCGGAACACAAGCCTGGGTTGCCGGCTCCGTCTGGGTCGGGAGGCAGGTGGGAGGCAACCGATCGATGTTTCTCTCCCCCTGTTTCTCCCTCCCTTCCCCTTTCCCTGGGCGCAAGCGAAGAAAAAGGGAATTTTAAATAAGAAATGCATAAATCTTTACCCAAACAAGCACCTAGGTCTATGAGAAAGGTGTCCCACAACCTCCCTCTAGAAGGGGACTGCAGCAGCGACATCTAGAAAACCACACACTCAACGCCCGTGGCAGATACGTGTGCCCAGGGCCGGAGGACGCCCCAAGTCCAACTAAGGCAGAAGGTCTGCGCTTGTCCACTCTGCTTCTTACGAGCGGCTGCAGCCCAGCGGAGGCGCTGGGACCACTTCGCCTGGACCCCTGGGAGCCACCAGCCCAGGACCTCACAGGCCCGCGGGCTGAGCAACGCCTAGAACTTCATGACCCAAAGTGTCTCTGGGGCACCCCTTCCCATGGCCGGTGCTTGGGGCCCAGGCACGGAGTGGCTGGGCGGGGGGAGAGGAAACAAGGGCCCCCATTGGCCTCTCCCGCCACTCACAGGAACCTGAGTTAACGCAACAGAAAGGGCACCTCAGTGGTGAGCGCCAAGCAGCCCCCATGGGGAGTGGGTGCTGTCACCGCCATCCCTGCTGCGAGCCCTCTCCGGGCTCCAGGATGCACACCGGGCCCTGGCCCACAGCACACTGACCACAGCCTCGGGTCTGCTCCCAAGGGCCATCAGCTGGAGGCTCAATTGTAGAAGGACGTGTGACAGCTGCTACTAGCCACGTGGCTGGCTGGTCCCCCGGGGAACGGGATGAGCTCCGCCCAGGCCACAGGTCAGCCTCCAGGAGGGCTGTGTCCACATCTGGATTGTCTCTGTGGGGAGAAGCGGCAGCCGCGCCAGGCACAGCCCCAGCCTGGGCTCACATCTCCGGGGCCCGCAGGGACCCCCTAGCCAAGTCCTTTAACAGCTCCCGAGTGCAATAAAAATAAGGAGAAAAGGAACTTCCAAGGGGATGAACGAGCTGACATTTGTTAAATGTCTGGAACAATGCTGGCCAGAGAATAAGCACTCTAAACATGTTTGCTAAGGAACGAAAAACAATACCCAGGCTTTCTGTCTGACAGGTGCGTGTATGTCCATAAGGGGATGAAGCAGGGGAGGACAGCCCTCCTCCAAACAGTGTCAGGTCCCCCGGGTAGTGACCCCCGGTGCCACCCACGAGGAACAGGGTGCCTGAGGGTCAGCATGGAATAAGCAGTGTCCCCAGGGCCCCTCATTCCAGGTGGCTTATGAACAACTAGCAACCACAAAGACACCAGCTCAGACAGAACAAAGGGACAAAGACAAATACCCCAGGTTGCAGCTGGCTGTCGGAAGCCATCAACTGTCTCCTGTCCTGCGCCCCCAAACGGAGGAGAGGGCTTCGCATCCCCGTCCGTTCAACACCGGTAACCACTCATCTGCCTTCATGACACAGGACTTCCAAAGCCTCAACGGTGTTCTGACAACACCACCTTTTAGAGGAAATCCAGAGGGACCAAGGTAACAGGAACTCATCCTGAGATGCTCAGACCTAGATCTCAGGTGTACAATTCCACGTGATGAATTATAAAGAAATCTCCCGAATTCCTCAGAGACACCTTCGGATGCTCACCGTGGAAATCGTTGTGGGGCGCCAGCCGGCTGAAAACAAAAGTTACCGATCAGAAGGCTACTCGGCTGGGTGGAAGCCTTGGCTTGGTCCTTTAGGTTCAGCGTGGTGACAGTTCCGCTTTTAAGATCTGTCAACGCTCCCAACGCAATTTGGACTCTATTCAGAGGAGAAATCCCTAGGTAGTGAAACAGCTATTGTGGAAAGAACCGAGTCCCTGAGGCGGCTGAGGCTCCACCCCGGGCACAGCACCCCACACCCTGACCACCTGCTGAAGCAGAGCCAACAAGAATGCTGGGTATTCTCACCCAGCGTGATCCGTAAAGGGGGCAGGGGTGGGCATTGCCTGGGCAGGTTCCCATCCCTGTCTTTACGATCAACAGTGGTCTCAGATTAGTTGTATCCGGTGACTCACACACAGGTAGTTATTCCTAAGGCTTTAAAATTCTGAGCAGCCCTGACCTGGTTGGAGTGTGGTCCCATAGACTGAAAGGTTGCGGGTTCGAATCCCAGTCACGGCACATGCCCAGGTTGCCAGCTCCGGCCCATCAAGGGTGCCTTTAAGAGGCAACCTAGGATGTTTTCTCACTCACATGGATGTTTCTCTCCCCCTTTCCTCCCCCTCCCTTCTCCTCTCTCCAAAAACCAACCAACCTGTCCTCCGGTGAGGATGGATAAATAAATAAATATTGAATGCAAGTGAGGAGTTATTCCACTGGGACCCTTAAAATACCAAGCTGGGGCCTCATCGAGAACACAAAGTGAAACTTTTCCTTCAGCTTCCCTTTCAAGGAGAGCAGCGACTTCCCCTCCCGGCTCTTGTGACGTTTGTTTCTTAGGACACCAAGCAGCGGTTTCCAGCACCAACACCCACCTGGAGGGTTTCACAACCCTCTCAAACAGAAAGGACAGGAAGAGGCCTAAGGTACTCAGTACCCGCTAACCTTGACTTCGTTCATTGAACGCAAATTTCCATCCAGAGAAGGAAGTTGAGCCGAGTCTCGCAGGAGCCCTAGTTCACACTCACAGCAGGAAGGCCGCCAGCTCCGCGTTCAGGAACCCGCCCCGGGGCGTGACCCCGCCGGAGGATGCCACCCGCCGCCAGGGCGCCCCGAGGGCGGCGGCCACCAGGCGCTCCCACCCTCCACCTTCCCGGGTTCCCCCTGGGCTCCGGCAGCACGCCCACCGCAGCCGCTCCCGGGGGCGTTGCGCGCGCACCCGAAGCCCCTGCAAGAACGCTCCCCCCGGCCGCCCCCCGCCCGCGCCGCCCCCTATTTCGCGGCACCCGGGACATTTTCCCACAACTCCATCCCTGCGCTCGCGGCGCGACCCTCGCGGCCCACCCACCCCGACTCTGCGCCTGCGCCGCTCCCAGGACCCCCGCGCACGCCCCACTCCACGGGCGGGTCCCGGGGGAGGGGACCGGGGAGCGCAGCGCGCAAAGGTCCCTCCTAGGTCTCCCGAGGCAGGCGCGGGGCGCCGGAAAAATAAGCAGCCGCCCGGGCTGGGGCGGGGCTGGGTGCGAACCGAGGGAAGCTCGCAGGGGAGCGGCGTAGAGGCTGGGGAGCCTCCGGTCACCTGGGTCCCTGCCCGTTCCTGCACCGGGACAATCGCGGGACCCGGAGGCTCGGCTCTCGGCCGGCCTCGCGACCGCTCGGGCTCTCGCAGGGGCGTCCCCGCTCGGCCCCGCATTGTTCACGCTGCCCGGGCTCGTCGGGTGGGCACCCCGGCTGCGCGCCCCCGCCCCGGCCCCGCCCGGCGCGCGCCTACCTCCACCAGCAGCGCCAGCAGCAGCGCCGCCGCGCTCGCCGCCCCGCGCCGCATGGCTCCGCGTCGTCTCCGGGCGCGGAAGGTGCCGGGCGCCGGGCCCAGGCGGCGGCAGGCGCGCGGGGAACTCGGACTCGCCGCCCTCGTCGCGCTCCGCCCCGCGCCCCGCGCCCCGCCCTCGGCCGGAACGCGCCGGGGCGCGCGCCCGCCGACACCTGGAGCGCGGGGGCGCTCGGCGCGGAACCGGGGCCGGAGACGGACCACCGGTCCTGCGCGTGGCAGAGGAGCTACCAGGGGCTCCTCCGGCGGGGGAGGCCGTCTGGTCACCCCTGGATAGACCGGGGGAGTCCCCCCCCCAAAGAAGCGAAGTCTCCGGGAGGCCGTGCAGGGAGGTGGCTGACCCTGAACCTTTGCTCCTTCTTGCACCCGGGGCCTCCCGGGTCGTCCCTCGCCCTCTGATTCGCGCGAACCCAGGGGCGCTGCGTCCTACCCACACGTCGCGTGTGGCAAGGGCGGCCCAAGGGCCTGGGGGGCAGGGTCCCTGCACCTCGCCTCTCACTTGGCTCAGTGTCTTCCCTGCCGCCCCTCCTGCCCTGGCCCGGCCCAGGCGTCACCAAAACCCGCCGCGCAGTGAAGTCCACCCCGGCGGCGCGCAGTGAGCGTGCCCGCGCCCCCGCCGCCCTTCTGTCGCCCCCTCCAGCCGCCCCCACCATGGCTTTTTCACACCGTGGCCCAGATCGGCCTCCACTGAACTTGGGGGAGGGACCGGAGGCGGCGCTGCGAAGCCAGCGCGCAGAGCGGGGAAGGAAACTGTGCCCGGTGCCCGGGTCTAAGGCGGGCGAGAGCCGCTCACCGCCTAGACGCGCGGGCTGTGCGCAGAGCGCAGGCCGAGGGTGACGAAGGACAGGGACCTGCCCGCGACCAGAGGCGGAAGGAGCGGGCGGGGAGAATAGAGGTCACCTAGGGCGAGTCCCAGACACTTTCCAACCTTCCATACATGGACTCATCTGAGGCCGTCCCTCACGCGCCCCCGGACTCTGCGGGGCAGAACCAGGACTTGCGGGTGACGTGGCAGAGGTGCCCTGGCCGCCCTGACGGAAGGCGCCCTCCGAGAAGCCCCCCATAACTGGCTGTTTACCAGTGGAGCAGCTCACTACCCTTTTAAGGGTAAAAGTTAAGTCGTACACAACTAAGCCAAGCCTGTTGTGTAATAAAGATGCAAATGTTTCTTTTTCTTTTCATTTCTTTCCTACTGGTGATGCAAATTAGCTCCTCCGGTGAAAATGCAAATGACCCCTGCTAGGGGCAGAATCTTAACCAGTTTTGCTTCTAATTCATGGATTTCATCCCAGGAGTCTCTTCCTCCCGCCACCCCACCGCCGATTTCACTGGCAGCCTGTGCGGGTCTGGTGCCTGCATCCCCCTTTGAGGTAACTTGGTCGGCCTAATGGCTCTCCCGGGAATGAATTAAAATACAAAGTTTGACGTGTGCTCACTGGGCAATACATATACTGACATGTGTGCTGCCAACTGGAAAAAAAAAAAAAACAGAATCACTAGGCATTCGGTCACCAAAAGCATTTATTTACTGGGGCAAAAGAAAGGATTGTGTTCCTGTGTGTGCAGTGCAGAGACCAGGGTGGAGAGAGGAGGTGTGAAGGGGGCCCTGCTCCCACCACCCAGCTCGGGAGTAAACCCAGGGCGGTGCTGCCTGGTCCCAGCCCCTTCCCCAAGGCCCAGCTCCTTCCGCGGGCTGTGTCTCTGCCCCAATTTTATACCATTGCCCCCTTTCCGATCCAGCTCTCCCTCTGAAATCACCCCTGAACAGCAGCGGGCTCCCCGGTGTCAGCAGCTTGTGGTCCCTGGACACCCTGAAGGACTTCTGGGCGTCTGTCGCTCTCACCCCAGAGGGAAGGGGTGCAGGTCAGGAAGCAGCAAAGGTGAGTGGAGCATAGCGAAGCGACAAGAACCCAGAACGAAATCGAAACATGACAAACTCTGTCCATGTGGTCAACTTAACCAGGGGCTCAGACGTGCCCGTGGTGAATCAAAGATCATTATTATCTCCTACTTAGGACAGACCTGATAACTGGAAGCGTCTTCCCCTGTCATAGTAGATTGCTGTGGACATTCTTACTTGGAACCAAGTCAGAATGAACAGTGAGGAAGGGATGCCCAGGCTGGATCTGTCCTGGGAACGCTGTAGAATTCGGGGTTTGGTTCTCCCCTCCTTGGAGCACGCTGTGAAGAGATCGCTCAACCGAAGGGTGCGAGTTTCCACAGAAGTAGTTAGGCCTTCACAGTATAAAAGGGCCCCTGCTGCGGTCAGCCGTGGGTCAGAAGAGGACCCGGACGCATGGGGCGCCCTGTGGTTAATTATCTCAGGAGGTGAGAGCAGAAGGGCCCACGGGAGTGGGTCTCAGCTGTAAAAGAACCAACAGCAATGCTTTGGCTAAAACTATTGGAAGCACCCAAACTTGCCGCCACCCCTTTACCAGAGTCCTGGATCTTGGCAAAGATGGCAGAAACCTGTCGTCTTTTGGATACACACAGGGGCTTCCATTTGCCAAGTCTGAACAGTACAAATCGTGGCAATCTTGCCTGGCTGGTGTGGCTCAATGGATTGAGCACCGGTCTGCAAACCAAAGGGTCGCTGGTTCGATTCCCCGTCAGGACACCTGCGTGGGTTGCAGGCCAGATCCCTATTTGGGGGCACGGAAGAGGCAACCACACATCGATGTTTCTCTTCCTCTCTTTCTCCTCCCTTCCAGTCTCTCTAAAAACAGATAAGTAAAATCTCTAAAAAGCCCTTGGCATTCTGACTTCTATGCGACCCCTCTAAAGTACGAGCCGGCTGCTGTGCCCTGGCAGGGGCCTCTTGGGCCCCACTGGCCAGAAGGGCTTCCGCTCCAGCCAGCGTATTGTGTGTCCTCTGTTAGGAATAGGAATGTATTGGTCACCACTGTCTTTAAACCAGGAGACAGGATGACCACAAAATGGGACCCGAGGAACCCGGCAGGGTTAGGTGCCAACCTGGCAGCCCAGAGAGCAATAGCGGGGAGCTGCCAGGAAAGAAGGCGCCTCCCTGACCAGACACGAGGCTGACCAACTGCCCCGGGAAAGCCTTCGCCCCACCCCACCCCCGCCCCCACATTGGTCTTCACCATCCTCTAGGTGACCTTCCAGCCCTGTAGCCACTTTTCCCAGCTGCCCTCTGCCGGATGCCATGGATTCCCCTCCCTCCAGGGTCACTCACTCTAGTTCAACTCTTGCCATTTTCTTGTTTGAATTGACCTCCTTCGCCCGAAACAACCAGCTGCCACCAGGTGTCCCTCCTCTCCTGTGAGTCAGCACCACTCTGCCCTGACGGCAAACTGGCGGCAGGGCTGCAGCCTGGAAGCCCCTTCTCGCTGAATTAACTCAGCGGCACAGATCCACACTATCGAGCCAGGTCCCGGAGGGCGCCCGGAGGGGAGAGTCCAAGTGCACCACACGTACACGACCGGCAGGGAAAAGCCAAGAGATTCAAGTCAAGGTTTAGGCTCCAGTCAACGGGGAAGCACGGATGACAGGTTCCTGCAGGGTGTCTACAAGCCAGGCGGAGAGAACCAGGGTTTTTTTCATCATCTGGTTTAGACCCAGGTCCTCGCCTGCACCTCAGAGGGGCCTGACGCCTTTCCCCCTTATTGCTTCTCTGGAGTCTATAAGAAACCCTTGCTGAGTGCGTGGAGGAACTTACAGTCATTCAGAAGTCGATGCCAACACATCGATACGAAAGAAGTTTGCTGGGATGGGAGCGGGGTGGACGCAGAGGAGAATCCTCGTTGACTCTGCGGCAGTGTTCATATTACTGCCATCTGAGGACGCGGGAAGGCAGACATCTTTGGCACTTGAGGAGCCGTAATGGCACCATTAGTTGTGTCCGGGTGTCCGGCCTGCTGCAGGTTCTCGCACCATCTACGGGCAGGATAGCCGTCGACACCCTGAGAAAAGTTGACAAGCGCCCAGAACCGGATGTGAAGCCAAGGGTTCAGTCGGGAGCATTAGCAAGAGAGGCCACAGCCGCACCGTGACTCACGCCTGGACCCGAAATCTACACCCCAGCCCGCTACGAATCCGCTCTCTGCCCATCCAACCAGCCTCTGACTCGCCGCAGCAGGTTTTTAAAACCACGAGTCCTCAGGCCCACCCTTGCCTGCGACGCCATCTCCCTGAGAGTAGGGGCCACGCATGGGGTTTGTCGGCCTCCCTCTCGGGGTCACAGGCCGTTCCTGTCTCTGACGCATGTCTCCTTCCAAATTTGCCAGGACGTCAGCACAAACCACGGACCCCGCGTCTCGAGCTCCATGCCCACCCGTCGCGTGGAATCCACTCTGCTCCGTGTTGCTGTTTCGTTGTTTAAAAAAAAGTCCTTTTCCTCTCGGTAAAAAGTAGACTTGCACATCAATCATGGTTTGTTTGTTTTATTCCCTAAAAAACATTTACGGAGGAGCCTTTGTTTTCATCATCGGAGAGTCAGGGAACACAAGGATGCTGATAAGTGTATTTTTTTTCCTGTTTTCTCTCTTTTTAACAAATGCACCTCCTGCCATGACTGGTGTGGGTGGATATCATCCCACAAAGCGAAAGGTCACTGATTCAACCCCCAGGCAGGGCACAGGCCTGGGTCGTGGGTTCAGTCCCCGGTCGGGGCGTGTACGAAAGGCAACTAACTGGTCACATCTATGTTTCTTTCTCTTCTCCCTCCTTCTCTCCCTAAAAATAAATAAATTATGATTCTTTAAACTGTGCTTCCTGGCCCCGTGGACGGCTAGCTTACACCCTGACACCTTCCCCTTGTTCCAGCTGCCTTGGGCCAAACCCGTTTACGGAGGAGATGGAGGAGAGGTCTTCTCTGAAGGCCCATTGCCTCTACCCATCCCTCCCCCCCCCCCACTGAATTTAATGGAAAAAAGTATTTCATACACCCTGACTCAAAGCAACCTGCTTCCATGATGATCTTTTTAAGTAATAAAAGTGGGCTGTAATGGGGCAATATTCTCACTTGGTCCACATGGCCTACACACCAAAGCTCTGAAGGTCTTCCCTTTCCCGCAAAAAAAGAAAAAGAAAAAAAGAAAAGAAAAAGCCAACAAGCAGCCAGCCAGTATTTCATTTCCTTTTTAAGATTTTATTTATGTTTAGAGGGACAGGAAGGGAGGGAGAAAGAGAGGAAAAGAAACATCAAGGTGTGGTTGCCTCTCACACACCCCAACAGGGACCTGGCCTGCAACCCGGGCCTGTACCCCGACTGAGAATCGAACCAGCAACCCTTTGGTTTGCAGACCGGTGCTCAATCTACTGAGCCACACCAGCCAGGGTGCCAGTCAGTATTTTAAAGTAGGGCCAGTCCATGGAAGCTGTTCTCTATGGATTCTGCAGATGCCAATGCCCAGACCCTGCTAGGGGAGTTCTCCGGGCAGGGGTCACACAGGCGGGACCAGAAGGATAGTTTCCAAAGGGCAGGTGAAATGATGGATCAGACACAGCTCAGTGTTGTAAAAGCCATGCATTCCTTGGAATTAAAATAATCTCTTCTCGAGCCTGAGACACATGCACTGTACAGGTACAAACATTTTTTGAAGGATCACAAACAAAAACAGGTTGTAGGAAAGCAACTGGCATTTTCCTCTATGGATTCTGAAATGATGTCACGGCAAATCCCAATGATTGTTTTGCCATGTCCCCTCAATAGCTCACGAAGAATTTTCTAGTAAGCCCACCTTTCAGATTTTAAAAATATCCTGCATGTTAGCTATCACTTCTAAGAAAGAGAATACATGAAGAAGAAAAAGAAGAGAAGAGGAGGAGGAGGAGAAGAAGGAAGAGGAAGAAGAAAAAGAAGAAGAAAAGGAATGTGCAGGGCACATGTTTTGGAGTGTGAAAATGAATACACAAAACATCTTCTATTTATTTCATTAACTATTTAATGTCATAAAATGTGTGTTGTGTTTAATAGTAAGGCAAACCCAAATGTCTTTGATGAACCCAAAATGCCAAAATTGTACCACATTCTTCCATAGACATGCACAACATCTTTCTGTTGAAGATTTTCTATGATTCCTTTCCTTTTGAAGCTCATTTTTCCCACATGATAGCTTAGGAGCTGTGGGCCCACCTTTTATGCTAACGCCAGGCAGGTTCCAAATATTCCAGATGTACCGTTTCCTACTATAGTTTAGTAAAGGCCACAGCCTGACCGGATCCTTTCCCGTGAGAAACGAAGCCAACAATGCTTCTATATTTACATAGAATGATACATCTCCTTTGTTCCCCACTTGAATGGAAGCTTCTCCACAGCTGGGACTTGGCACGAGCTCAAGAAACATTGAATAAACGGGGCTCCCCCATTTGCCACCCCCACACACCCGTGGCTCCTAGCAAATACCAGGAAGCCGCCAGCTCCACAGCCCCCCATCACCCCTCCCTGGGGAAAGAAGTCCAAGTGTAGCTGCCTGAGCAGAATCACTTTTATTGAAACGATGATCTGTCATCAGGGTCCCTTGAACACAAACACTGCCCGTCACTGTGGGAGTCTGTGGAGGTGCAGGACTTAACCACAGACCTCTCCGGGACAGTGAACTGTCCAGGTGACAAAGCATCTTTTTGAAACACATCTTGAGTACAGGGCTGGATTACCCTGCTCCCTGTTGGTGGTCCTTCCTGCCAGCCACCCCTTTGCCCAAAAAGCTGAAGGATCTGACTATAAATGAGTCCCCATGACCACTGTCCTCACCTTCCCTGGCTGTGGAGTTGTTCACGTCCAGTAGCAGGAAGCTGGCCCCAGGGCCAACTCACTGTCTGGACAACCTGCCCTCGGGGAACTGCTGGGCTCAGGTCCCCGCCCTGCTCGTTCCTGGTGCAGAAGTGCAGGTGGGCAGGTGCCCCTGGAAGATCATCTCTTTAGTCCTGCCCCGAGTCCAGTTGGTTGAGCCGCTTCACAATCATGCTGTTGAGTTTCTTGAGGTCAGCTATGTCCCTTCCCTCAGCTGTCAGCCTTCTCAGCACGTTGTCCATCCGGTTTCCGGTCTGAACTTCAAAATGGAAAACAGAATGTTACACCGGTTTCCAGCGTGCCCCGTCCTGACTCGTTCAGAGCCCCGCGCTGGTGAACTGGGACCCACCCCGCTGTCCTTTTGACGTTGTTTCTGGAAGTTCTGACTGGGGCCAACATGTAGCACGTAGATGAACAGCAGGTTTGTGTAAAATCCTAGGACCCAACTTCAAAAGATACGAACCACGACCTTCAGGCATCCCAAGCTGTGGGAGATTTGCTGACCTTCAACCATAGAACCAGGATGACACACACCAGAGAGTCCCTTGACCAGTTTCGAGGTCCTTATTGGGCTGGACTTCACTTACCAGCACGGAGACCCCCTCTGCTCCCTTCCTGATCTTGTTCCGCTTCCCCTCCGCCTCCTTGTAAACCCCCAGCCTGCGCTGAGATGAGGAGAGGGGCGCTGGCACAAGAGTCCCCATCTTTTCAAGTTACCGTCACCTGAATAAACCGCTTTCCTTCGCACCAGCACCTGTCGCACAAGTTTGGCGGCTTTGTGGCGGGCCTGAAAAGCCCTTGTGCCAACCTCCTACTCCAACAGCCAGCGCAGCCAAGAGGCCCGGGAGAGAAACGCTGAGGATTGAATTACCCATCAGGTGACTTATTTCCACACCTTCTTCATGCCAACCGGTACCACCTTGGGCAATGGGTGCGTCTGAAGCCAGACAGGCCCAGATTTGGATCCCAGGCCTGCTGGAAATCTTTGGGACCACAGTCTTCCATCAGTAAAATTTAAATAATTAGGCACTACCCTGAAGGGTAGAGGAAAGATTTAAGCTAATGAATTCATGTGTCACATGTAATTCATGTGTCACAAGTAATTGTGCAATAAAAAAAGGCACTTCTTTATTCCCCTTCTCTCTGTTTCTTCATATGGCTTCGCCCTTGACCGAAAACAATAGAAGCAAAATACAAGGAGCGCTACTCAAACAAGAAGAGTATAATAATGGTACGAAAGCTCCTAGTCTGATGTCTTTGGGCCCAGATCCAGCCCTCGTTAGCTGTGTGACCTTGGACATGTTCATCTCTCTAAGCCTGAGTTTCCACACTGAGCGCACGGGCATCCGGGAGAGAATGAGTACCCAGCATAGAGCATCTTTGTATTGTCATTATCCTTCATCTTATTCATCGCCCCACAGAAGAAAGAAGTTCCTTTGGGTTGCTCCCATGCCAGTCGGCCTATCTAGAATTTCCCAATAGCTTACCTAGGTATTAGCCGGTCATCACTCAAGGTGGGCACGGGAGGATGACATTTGCTTTTGGAATTTTTTTATCGATTGATTTTAGAGAGGAAAGGAAAGAGAGAGAGAGACAGAATGAAACTATTTGTGCGTTCACTGGTTGACTCTTGTATGTGCCCTGACTGTGGATCCAAGCGCAACCTTGTCTCTGACCATCTGAGCTGCTCCCCAGGGCATCGGAGGATATTCGAAGCCTCAGTTTACGCTGGCATAACCTCCAGAAGCATAATCCAGAGGACAGAGTTGGACCCTGAATACGGCCATATGGTACAGACCTGAATTAATGTAAAAAACCTATGCGTGTGCATTGGATCAAGGGAACCTAGAATTCGCTAGAATTACCTGCCTACCACTTGATAGCTGAACCTCCAAGTGAGAAATTCAAGCGCCGTAGAAATATAATCCACCATCGGCCATGAAGTAAGTGTACACGAGCGATGGAAATGCGCCGGCGGTACTTACTTATCAGAAATATCACGAAGGAGACCAGCACCAGGCTGACGATGAGCACCACGATCAGCCCCATGAGAAGCAGGCCGTAGCGACCCCTCCTTGACACCGTGCCGCCCCGCGGGATTCTCTCGTCGGCCACTAACACAAAACAGACAGCGGCAATCACAGAGGCCCCGGGCTCGGAGCAGAGTCACGCGGTCCCCAGGATTAGGGATGTGAAGAGGGGACCTGCCCGGGTTCCCTCTAATCGCTCCACAAAGTGACCAGAGTTTAAAGCCTGGTTTTGCACCTCGCGCCCCCTGTAGGAATTCTTTCTCTTCTTCTCCGTTGGTATTCAGAGGACGAACAGGGCCCAGCGAGTTCCTTACCCCAGTTGGGAAAATTCTTCGAAGGTCGAAGGTCGTGTTAGTGCTGAGTGACAGACCATGGATTTGGGGGTTGGGGGATAAGGAAGTTAGAGGTTCAGAGTGGAGACCCTGTTGCCCTTTCCCCATGTGACCCAGGACACAGAGCCGTGGCCACAGGCCTGTGCTGGGCGGGGGAGGCTGCTCTGGGCTCAGGAACCTGCTTTCCCCTCTCTGAACACACACGGGGCCTGGTGGATTTTAGTTTCTTAAACCGGTTTCCAGGACGGACACGCCCAGGAAGCCAGCTTCTCCCAGATGCTTTGCCCTTGAACTGGGAACACGGCCTGTGTCAACCGACACCATGACTTGTCCGCGTCTGGCCATCACCTTGGGAGGCCCTCGGAGGCCCCCCACATTAAACAGACACGGGTAACGCAAGCCTGGGGGTGCCGGAGAGGCTTGGTTAGTTTTTATCCTCTCCGACCTTGCTTCAGGCCCACACGCTGGGCTACTTGACCACAGAGACACGGGCGTCCTGCGCCCCGCGCCCCGTGTCACCTCCTCAAGTGTGAGCTCCCTCATCACAGCGACCTCATGAGCGGCCACCCAAACACCTGCTTCTGTTGAGACTGGCGGCTGCCATGAAGACAGGGAAGAAAAACCTTAACGCTTACAAATAAAAAGAAAGCAAGGTTTCGGAAAGGAAGAGAACAGGTGCACAAGTTCAGAGCACACGCGAAACGAAAGCCAAGGGCACCGCCCGCACCTGTGTCTGAAGTCAGCGTGGCCGCGGGGGGAGATGGGTCACCAACTGCGACATGCAGAGACCAAGACACGCACTTGGTATTGAGCAGATTTTTTTGTTTGTTTTGCGCCCCGCTTTTTTCCCCTAGACCTTTTGTTTTGTTTTTATTGAGAAGAAGGAAGAGTGGGGAGGGGAAAGAAACATTGACCGTGTTGTTCCACTTGTTTACGGAGTGGCTGGTTGATTCTTGTACGTGCCGTGGCTGGGGCTCAAACCTGCGACCTTGGCCCCTCAGGGTGACGCTCTCACCAACCGGGACACCCAGCCAGGGCCTTTTTCTAGCCCTTTAATGGGGGCAGTTTGTCCCTTGTTAGAAAATGAAGTTGACTTTTTCGACCACGAATATTTTAAAGATTTTTTTTAACTAGATAAACACATGGAACAGTTGCTCAGCAATTCACTGTGCAGCGAGACGTCCCTGGGAACAGGGGCACCCACAGTGACCTGCTGGTCCCCAATAGCCTCCGGAATCTGCTCGATCTGCAGCCTCCCCTACCTTTCCGAGGAGAGAAACTCCACAGGGACGTCTCAGAACTTTGAGGACAAGGGCTCAGATCTCCCTTAGGAGCCAAGCGAGCCCACCGCCCGCGTACTGCGCGGTAGCCGCAGCAAACGAGGTCTGATCATCGACAGCGATTCTGGAGCTGGCCCTCCCCGCACCCACAGGCCGGATGGGCCTCCGCTATTTTTAGGGGCGGAGCAGCTGGAGGGCCACTTGGGGGGAGCACGTACGGGACAGGTGCTGGGGCTCCGCAGGGCAGAGGCTGAGCTTGTGCAGGTCGTTGATGGAATCCACAACGTACAGCTTCCTGTCTTCGGCCAGGCCGCGAGAGCCCGCCTCCCGGGACGGGGGATTCATCTTCCCTGGAAGGAAACACGGCGTCCAACCCGAGGCTGACCGAGCCGCGGGAGCCCCCCCTCCCACGCGACATTCCCAACCGAAGGCCTGGAAAAGTGCCACCGGGCTGGGGGGAACCATTTCCTTTGGGGGACAGTGCGGCACCTACTCTTCTTGTTTTGCTGGCCACGCAGCTCAGAGTCCAGTTCAAGCCCGACTTGAACGGCTGTTCCTCTGCACACACTGTTCCCTCCCCTTCAGCTTCTCTGTTCCGCTTGCGTTCTTGTCAGGCCCCCTCTTTCTTCTGGAACTGATTTTAAAATATGTCCTCTTTTAAAAATATAGGTTTATTGATATATATTTTTTGAGGTAGAAATAGAAACATCAATGTGAGAGAACGTATCAATTGGTTGCCTCCGTACATGCCCCGACTGGGGATTGAACCCGCAACCTTTTGGTGTCGGGGAAGGACACTCGGATCGAACCCGCAACCTTTTGGTGTCGGGGAAGGACACTCCACCACTTGGCCACCCAACCAGAGCTAAACTATTTCCCTTTTATGCCATTGCTCCTTTCCTGGCTAGACAGCTCAAATCCTTTGTGCGAGAAGACTTTGTCTAAACATCTAGAAAGATAAAATTGAGTTCATCCGCCTGTGGCCAGGCAGATTCTTAACCAGAAGAGATGACTGGGAACCAACTGTTCTAATCACGTGAGGCTTTAATCCAGGGCCATAATGTGCAGATTGTCCTTCAATATGGTATACGAGTCTCCACTGGAAACGTGTTCTTGGGCCACGAGAGGCTGGCCGTGGGTCCGCAAACCAAACTTGGGGCCAGTTGAGGTGCAGCTGTGAGAAGCTCAGGACTCCTGAGGTGCCCCCACCCTAATTTCCTTAAATTGAGGCCACTGACATCCTAAGTCACTTTTAAATTGAGGTTGGCATTCCAGGAAATATTCCCTAATGAGCCCTGGCTGGTGTGGCTCAGTGGACTGAGCACCAGCCTGTAAACCAAAGGGTCGCAGGTTCGATTCCCAGTCGGGGCACATGCCTGGGTTGTAGGGCAGGTCCCCAGTTGGGGGCGCGTGAGAGGCGACCACACACTAACGTTTCGCTTCCTTTCTTTCTCCCTCCCTTCCTCTCTCTCTAAAAGTAAATAACTTTTTAAAATCTTTAAAAAATCAATATTCCCTCATGACAGCAGAAGTTTCAGCCACACTGAAAAGCCCGAAGGGGTGAAAAGGTCTAGTTCAAGATGTCTCTGCAGAAGGTGGAGGCCTTGGGCCTTGGAATTAATTCCGAGAAAGGAAGGACCTGGAAGGCAAAATGCAGTTACTATCAAAGCTTCCTCTCTCACAGGGGCCTCTTTTCTTAGAACGAGCCTGAGAGTGGTACAGGGCCTTCCTTTTCATCTGGAGAGAAGTTGAGACATGCTCTAGTCTTGCTACGCCCTGTCCTGTCCACGCCCGGGGACAGTGGCCTTGAGCTGGTGGCAAGTTTCCCGCGTCTCCCCCTGGGTTACCTGTCCCCTCCCTCCACACCTGACCTGATCCTCCTTCGACACTCAGCTCAAACCTCCTGGGCTTGCTGACCGTGCCCCTGGGTCTGCCAGCTCGTGTGGGATATTTTATAGTGTTTCTGCATCCACCTCTGACTTCCTCCGAGGGCTGAGTTCCCTGATGCGCTGGCACCAAGCTGTGCTTCAGCGCCCCCGCCAGGTTTAGAAGCCAGCGACCTCTGTTCAGGGGGACGCCTACACTATTCTGTTTAGGGTTTTCATTGTGCCATTTTCCAAGGGCTTCAAGGCTGTGAATAACAAGTACAGTGACAGAAATAAACCCGAGGGCAGTAATTCTCATGTGATGTCTCTCTGGACAGCAGGAGGGTCAAGATCTCATGCCCGCCTGATGGTGTCGGCTCCTCTTCACTTCCACTTAATGTCTCTTAAAAGGTCCTTTGATGCCAACCCCAGAGTGAAGAGGAGTTAGGAAAAACCAAATTTAGAAAAGAATATATATATATATATATATATATATATATATACACACACACACACACACACACACACATACACATACATATATATATGCAAATACCTATAGAATATCTGAAAAAAAAATCAGATGTTTACTAAGCTGTTTAAACTGCACTCTAAAACATCAAAACCAATAAAATAAAGTAAAATAAAATTAAAAACCTAGCAATTTCCCGATACTACCTAAGACCTACTAGCACTTGTAAAAAACATGTCCTCAAGACCCTCGTCCAAAAGTAGTGTGTTTGTTAAATCATGGACCAGTTAAACTTTTTCTCAAAGTTAAAAACTAAAAAGGGCCCTGGCTGGTGGCACAGTGGATGAGACACCGGCCTGTGAACCCAAAGGTCTCTGGTTCGATTCCCAGCCAGGGCACATAACCAGGTTGCAAGCCAGGTCTCCAGCCAGGTCCCCAGCTGGAGGCAGGTGAAAGGCAACCACACATGGATGCTTCTTTCTCTCTCTGCCTCTTTCTCTTCCCCTTTCTGAAAATAAGAAATAAAATCTTTTTTTTTTTTTTTTTAAGATTGTATTTCATCATTTTTAGAAAGAGGGGAAGGGAGAGAGGCAGAGAGGGAGAGAGACATCCATGTATGGTTGCTTTTCACCTGCCTCCAGCCACAGACCTGACTGGAGACCTGGTTTGCAACCTGGTTATGTGCCCTGGCTGGGAATCGAACCTGCGACCTTTGGGTTGGCAGGCCGGCGCCTTAACCACTGTGCTACCAGCCAGGGCAAATAAAATCTTTTAAAAAATGAAAATAAAAAGGGTGTTATCTGGAAATGTTAATTACCAAGAACACATTCTTCCCTCATTGTTTTAAATAAGATACTACTGAAGCATAGATATGGATATCACTAAATCCAGGTATAAAAAACAAACCTCATGGGCATTCTTTTTTTTTTTCTTTTAAAGATTCCATTTCATCACGTTTAGAGAGAGGGGAAGGGAGAGAGGCAGAGAGGGAGAGAGACGTCAATGTATGGTTGTGCTTCACCTGCCTCCAGCCACAGACCAGACTGGAGACCTGGTTTGCAACCTGGTTATGAGCCCTGGCTGGGGAATTGAACCAGGGACCTTTGGGTTCTCAGGCTGATGCCTTATCCATGATGCCACCAGCCAGGGCCCCCAGGGGCATTCTTAATGGGAAAATATAAAGTGACCCAAAAAAGGAGCATCATAAAATCAAAACTATGGCCTGATGTCCTGGGACATTGCTCAACTATTCTTCTAGGAATGTTTTCTGTTGTAGCGCCCGTTTGTACGTGATCATCCCCTGGGCTGCTATAGGATGAGGAATAGAGTTGGGTGTGTCCCATTGTTAGGAACACCATTCCAAACGCAGCTTCTATTGGAGGCCCGGTGGCTGAGGTGCGGCTCATTTTCGGATCTCTGATTTAATGTTCTCGACCCTTAGCTTCCCCTTCAGGAATGTAATTCCTGGGCTTCACTCTCACACGGAGGCTCTGTTGGTGTTTACAGAGTTGAGGACAAGCTAGGAAATTGCAACCACAAAGCTGACGTAAGAGCTGGACAGCTAATAAAATCCCCAGATTACGAGGCTTGCTACCGACTCCAAAGGTGACGCAGGACAGCACCAAACCCCAGGGCACTAAAACAACTTCGAGTGAGCCAGGCCGTGCTCCGGAAGGAAACATCACAAGGTCCGTGGACGCTGTGTATCTTTAAGTGACGGCAACGTGCAAATGAAACCCAGAACCAGCCAAGAAAGCTGAAGCGTCAGGGGTGTGTGGTTGGCGGCCACCAAGCTCCTGCCAATGGCCCTGCCAGGAAATGGATACATGATCCCGGGGCCCTAAACCCACGCCCGGCGGCTGGGTGGCACCCTGTCCTTGCTAACTTGAGCTGCTCCATAGGAGGGCATCTGGGGAGGACCCACATCGCGGTACCACCACCCTCCTTGCTGACTCCCTCCCGTGCGCAAGTGTGTTCATTCTGTGAGACTGTGAGACCCTCCGGAGAGGGGAAGGGACCCAACTGGCCACCTTTGGGTTGCAGACCCGCGCACAACCCACTGAGCCCTCTCTAGCACCTTGAGCAAAATATGTAAGTACCTTCTTTCCTCCGGTTTAGGTCAAGGCTACCGGCTAATTCCTTCTGCCACTGAGGGGTTCTCCGACTCCCTCCAAGTCAAATAAAGATCGTGGCCAGTGAAAAACTGCTTTGCTGTGGTTCATTTTGCCAGCGGCCCCTGGTATCACAGCACAGAAAAAACAGGCACGAATATTGAATATTGTTTGCCACGATTATCAGGATTGTTATAACTGGGCAGAGCTCATTGGAAGCTTGTGTTTAAATTATAAAAGCTCTGGCCGGGTTGCTCAGTTGGATGCCGGAGCAGAGCGACATCTCACGCACCAACAAGGCTGCAGGTTCAATCCCCAGGAGATGCACGTACAGGAGGGAACCAATTGATGTCTCTCTCTCACATGTCTGTCTGTCTGTCTGTCTCTCTCTCCCTAAAAATCAGTAAACATATCCTCGGGTAAGGATTTAAAAGGCTCTAATGGGAAGCTTTGTGGAGTGAGTCACTGTTATGTGCTGTTTCATTCCATTTCGGAGTCTCATCCCGTTTGGGAAGGACTCTTTAAAAGTCAAGCCTCCATCATGTCTATTAATAGTTAAAACCACAAAGCACACGCAACCACAAACACCCCAGGCCCCAAGAACCCCGTCTCGGTAGAGGAGAGCATGCATGCTACTTACAAAAACGTGAGCTTTGACTTCCAGGTTCCCCCCAAAGAAACATGAAACTGTTCAGGAAGCAACTACAATGAAACTTTCTAGAAAGCTGAGCTCTTTCTTCACCTCCCCTCCCGAGATGGTGCTCCGGGCATGGAACGGCCGGTCTATATTTAGTGGTAATTCAGCCCAGCAGGGCGAGATTCCTCACCCTGACTTTTCCTCGCGGGACCTCGGGGTTTGGGGAACTGTATCACTGAAACTGGGCTTGAAAGAGAAGCACCCAGCCACCCAGCGTGCTTTTCGGTTCCCCTGGTGGTGGAGGACGTTGTCGCTGGCCTGAAGTTCATGTCCTTCTTTGGCGGCAGAGCCTGGGGAAGTTGGCCTGCTCCCCACCGGGCGGCTGCTGCGCCCCTAGATAAACACAGGGGTTGCGTGGCTTCGTAACAGCCAGAGGGCACTCAGCGGCCAAGGAAGGTCGTGACCGTGAACCAGGAGGCTGGCAGGTCCGAGGCGACCTGGGCTGCTAGCTGCTACCCAGGGGGTGGTGAGGGCAGCTATGGCTTCAGGCCCACTGCAGGGGACTGGGAACCCATGTCCTGTGTCTCCACCACTTCCTTTCCAAGGAGTTAACTCTGCAGCTCACAGGGGGTCCTTTCTTCCTTGTGGTTCCCCCACACCTGCGCTGTGACCAGACGGATGTCAGTGGCCCTGGAAACACACAGCATGTCAGGTGTAAAATGTCCGCTCCTCGAAGTTCCTATTGCATCGACATTCAGTTTGGACCTCGCTGTAATTGAGGGGGGCAGGAAATGGCAGTTTCTTAAGCTTCAGCTGTACCCGAGGACCAGTTTCAAAGCACGTCATACAGTTCATGCCCAATTTGCCTTCAAAATGAAAGTATTCATTAGCTTTTATTTTAAGGATCACACTCGGTTTAAAAAACAGTCTCCAAACGATGGACGTGGTCTTCCTTCAGCCCTCTCTCCCTCGGAGGAAGGACAGGATGGTCTCACTGGCTGTGGTTTTCCCCTCTGGGCCCTGAGCAGGCCGGGGTGGCGGGTGGGAGAGGGGACGAGGGAGTTTCTCACGCCCCGTGGGACTTCAGTTGGCTTTGCAGCGAGGGGCGCCTGTGAAACAGCCCCTGGAGGGCAAAACACGGCAGGATCTACCCCGTTTGGCCTGGTAGGTACCCGAAAGGCCACACCAAGAAGGGCCTGGGGTCACAGAACAGAACAGGTGTTCTGGCACCAGCTGGTTCATCTGGCGGCATTTTCGAGGACTTGTTGCCTTTCCTTTCAACTCTGACAGCTCGCGCTCCTTGGGCCAGATCCCAGGAAATGCTGGAAATGCCCCCCAAGATGCAAGTCAGCCATGCTGACAGCTCCCAGATCAGTGCCTGGGCCTCAATGTGAAAAGCGTGTTCAGCAGAGGCCGCTTAAAATCCCTTCCACCAGCAGGATTCAAGCGATGAACGGGTCCACCACGTGCTGTGACCACTTCTGGGGAAACTCAAGCACTTTTGTGGTATTTACCTGTGAGCTGCTGGGTGGTCTTCCTTCAGCTCCCGCCCTCCTTCCCTTTCCCTTTATCTTTGGGAAATGCCTCTGGGGGTTTTAAGCAGAATGTGTCTCTATTGGCATCATAAAAAGTACTCGAAAAAGACCTTCAAGGGTTTTTATAATTTGAATCTCCAGTAACCCCAGGTAGCAACTACCTACCAATTTTATGAATGGAAAGGACACCATTCATCTCTTCCTCCTCAACACAGGAATAAAAATGGGAAAACTGCAAGGGTGAAAACACGAGGAAACAGGCCCTGCTGGGCTAAGTGGAACACGGGTTGGAGTTCTGCCCTTGGGAAGAATTAGTGGCACGTGTATAAAACCAAGTCCACTCCCAGGAGCATGTTTCTGAGAAGTGTAAACATGGTTTTACACCTGCCCAGTTCAGGAGTGAGTGTAGGAATACGACAGTTGCGATGCTGGTTGAACCCAAGGAAAGAAAAGCTGGGAGTTGAGAAAGATGGAAAAGCAAACCCCTTTGCCTGTTGAACAGGACGCCGTGACTAAAAATACTCATCCCTTAGCAACCCGAGACCTAGGGGCTGGGGAAACCCACAGGCCTCCTGGGGCAGCCGGGACAGCGGGAGGCACTAGCAACCTTTGTCCACATCACCTCAATCAATGGTCATTTTTATTTAAAGTACGTACGTATGCAAATGAAAACTTAGGAAGAAACACACTGCTTGTGATCTCTTCTCCATGGTTCTAACCTGCTGGCAGGCCCAAGAGGTGACATGTGACCCCAGGCTTTGGACGGGTTTTCCACACCCTGGCTGAGGATGAAACCTACACCTCTGCCCATCGCCTGCTGCCCCGCAGCTGCCAGGGCTTTTCTACCAGGGACAGACCCGTCAGTATCCAGGGGTCGGGAAGCAGAGGGACACTCCCCTGGAAACCACCTTTGGTGGCTCAGGGACTTCTGGGGGTATTTTCATGCCTTGGGCACCCGTTTTCTGCACTGGCATCCAAGTACCACACTGATGAATTCTAAACCTCAGATGTGGCTCGTGCAATGTCAGGATTTAATAAATCCTAACACAGGGTCAACTTTTCATAACCGGAAGAATTATTTCATAGGGGCAACCACACAGCAAGAATCTTTGAAGTTAGTAGCCAGAATCCCAATGACATTGCAAGTTTCTCATCTGTTTTCATGGCCCCAAATATACCAAGTTTTGGGTCCCTCCTTCCCTACCCAACCTCATCATTTTGACTTCAGGACCTCAAATCTGTACACATTTCTTCTATTAGAATAATCTTTTAGTGTGAAAAGCTCTTTCCTTAAAATAAGCCCTGGCTAGTGGCCCAGTGGATTGAGCACCAGCCTGTGAACCCAAAGGTCGCTGGTTCGAGTCCCAGCCAGGGCACATAACCAGGTTGCCAGCCAGGTCTCCAGCCAGGTCTGTGGCTGGAGGCAGGTTGAAGGCAGCCATACATGGATGTCTCTCTCTCTCCCCCTGCCCCTCTCTTTAAAAATAATAACACCTTTTTAAAAAGTAAAGAGCACAGGTCTCACAGCAGATGCAACGTGTGTTGCAAGGTGTGAGGTCAAGGTTAGCAACCTTCCTGGCACGGGCCACAACTCCCCCCAGCTGGGCTGAATGCCCGCGAAGTGCGGCTCTAAAGCCTCATGGTTGAAATCCCTTCATTGATCCAGGGGGCAAAATTAAATCATTAGGTTCCATTGACAACAAAAACAGCAACTGTTCCAGAAGAAACAGCTCCCAAAATTGTATCCAACTCATTGGTCTAAGACCTTAACTACCTTGTAATAATAGCTCTATCATTACATCAATATAGCTGACAACCAGTTTATTTCATCTTGGATAACAGTTTTATCATGAAATGCCACATCTTGCTCTTTTCATAACCAGAAAACATTACAAACACTTTATTGATGGTTTACTAATGATATTTACAGAGAAGAGTCAATAATCAGAACCGTCTGCTATAGTATATACATTAAATTATAAGTAATATAACCCCCGCTACAAAAGCTACCTATGTTGACCCAGGATAAAAATTGTGTACAGAGCTTAAACACATGAGAAATTACAAAGAAAAAAAATCAGCAATCAGCAAGTAGTCTTCAAATGCTGCAAATCTAGAGGAACTCTCCAACATCTGCTCTCTTATCACGACATTTGCTCCGCGCTTTGGTTCGTGCTTTGAAGGCCGCAGAGTTAGATAAATGCTGAAACGGAGACATGGAACACGGACGTGACTACCAACTTTTTAAACAGGTCAAGTCACAAAGAAGAAAAGTGAACTGATTCAACCCGGTAAGTACTTCTTTCACACGTTTAAAGAACACACATGCACAAAGAACAAGGGGGAAATTAACACATACAACTAATGGGTATTTAAGAAAATTCCAGTAAAAAAGTAAAAAACAAAAAGTGCATCGACACTGAATTAGATCTAGGGAAAAGTCAACCGTGAACTTCTGTGAAAGAAGTTTCCAACCACACTGTCAACAACAAAAAACCACGACGTTCTACTTGAACTCCGATCAGACAAAATTAGCACGTTCCTACGTCAGGGTAACAGGACCCGCCCTCGAACCCCCAGCCTCAAGGCCTCAAGCCCCACGTCAGTGCCCGATTCTTGGGCTGCACCAGAAGCACTGAGGCGCAGGGACCGGCGAACCCCGCCCCCAAGGGGAGCCCCGGCTCGGGCTGAGCTTAGCTGCGGGTCTGTCGGAACCAACGCGGAAGCCCACCCACCCTTTCAAACCGCGGGATCTTCATCGTTTTAAGCGCTGCGGCATCGAGCGTCACCGGCGGCCCAAGTTCAAACACGTTGCGGAGGAACTCGTTGGACTTCGGGAAAAGACAAAGGCGTTAGGGTCCTGCGTGAAATGTCAGCTTTTGCCCTCACGCTGAACCCCGGCAAGCGGAAGTCACGGGGAGCGTGTGCACGTGGCCCGGGCCACTGTTTTCCGGTTCTCACCGGGGCACCGCCGCGCGCCAGGCCCGAACCCGCACCAGGACGCGGCAGGGCCACGCACCCCTGCAGGAGGACAGGCCCCCCAGCCGGCATCCTGCTGGGCGCCGCTCCGCACGTCTGCCGCTCACCTGCAGGTGGCACTGCATGCCCGAGCCCAGGACCTCCTTCAGCATGTGGTAGGTGTGCTTCTTCACCCAGCAGTCGACGTACATGCGCTCCGCACCAAACTTGACCGTTTCCGTTGGAAAGTCCCGTTCCTGGCCAACAGGAAAACCAGCGTGGAGAGGGAGAGAAAGGTAAGAGGCTGGGTAAACACGAGTTCCCAACAGAGGAGCGCGCTGGGAGGCGAGCAGGATGACGCCGAGAAAGACGCAGGCCGCGCAGCACCCACCTAAGGGTGCGGGTTCTCTGGTCACGGGAGACGCGACAGCAGAGCTCAGTGCAGGCACATGGTAAGAGCAAAATCACCTTGTTGCGAAGGGTTTTAAAGGCCAACAGCACCCCACAAACATGAAAAAGGTCGTGTCTCCGGGACTGGAACAAAGGAGGGGAAGGGAGGGAGGTCCCTGGACACTCCATGAAGATGCCCCACCAGCCAGGGGAGCCTGAGGGGCGGCAGGGTCTAGGAAGGGGGGGTCGAGGGGGTCGGCAGACAGAGCTGCGGAGGGCCCAGGGGCCAGAGGGAAGGCTTGCTGGCCAAGTGAGAAGTGACACCGGGCTTGAGATGCCAGACGGGAACAGCCCCACCAGAAGACACCGTTTCAGGTGTGACCATGGGAGGGGCCCCGGGACACGCACAGCAGAGGGTTTCCCAAAGGATGGGGAGGTCACCAAGACAGGTCCGTGCCCCTCCTGAGAGGCAGGAACAAGGAGGAACCACAGAGAGGAGCCCAGTGCTTCAGACTGTCCCCAGGATGGAGGAAGAACATGATCCCAGACTCCACGGAGGGGTCCCTGGGGCACGGGGCTGCTCCTGCCGGCAACGGCGGGTCTACCCCTGCACCGCAGGGGCCAGAGGCGCGACAGAGCAGGTCCGGGAAGCCGGCAGTTCCAACCGAACCAAACCAGCCGCCTGTCACTTCAGGAAACGCACAGCCGCCGGCAACCCCACTCTCAGCCGCTCGCCTCAGAACCAGCCCAGCTCAAGGCTCAGCACTGCTCCTCTCCAGCACACACCCCGCCCGCCCTTCGCCTCCCAAGGCCCCTTTCTCCCCCGGAAATCAACCCCCAGCCAGCCTTCCCCCTCCTCCCCGGCCTCCCCGGCCCCACCTTCAGCCCTCCCAGCGGGAGGACCGCGCTGGGCTCCTTAAGGGCCCTAAGGTGCGGGCAGTAGCTCACTATTCGCAAAGCCGGGGCCGCACTGAGGGTTCCTGCAGACGCGGCCACGTGCAGACACAGGCCACGTGCGGCCACGTGCAAATGCATTTCTATCACCATGGGGCCTTTTCACTTTCTAAACCTTTTAAAGAGCACGTCACCCACCAGGATTATTTTTCTTCCATTGGAAAAAACAAGTCTTCGTTTCTGTGTTAAAAGCGCACTCAGTATTCCCCCGAGAAAACGTTTTGGTCAAAGGTGAAGTTCGGGCGAGAACAGGCCTGCAATGCTGAGCCCGGCGTGAGCCGGCGGGACACTCACCTCCACCGCCCGCAGGACGTCTCTGAACACGGACCGCTGCCTCCTCTTGTCCACCTTGGCCCGGTGTTTGTTCCCATCCGTGGCCAGGGCCCGAAGCACCTGCGTCAGGGACTCCATGTCCTCGTACACAAAGTCCTGCAGGGGAAAGCGTGCTGCTGCGAGCGGCCTCCTCCGCCTCTCCCCTCTCCCCGAGTGGACGGGGGGCGCCCCTAGGGGCACGGCCAGCAGCGGAAGTGACTGCAGAACCTTCATTCTAGAAACCAGGCTCTCCTTCCACCAGAGAGCACCTGTCTGTAGCCCAAGACTCAACAGTCAGGGCCAGCACAGGCCCCCCGGCCTGAGGGGTTTCCTAGAACACAGGCGCCCATGCACGCCTGGGGCACGACAGCGGGGACGCTGGGTCTCAGCCACAGGGAGTGGCCCTGCCACTGAACCCCAAGAGCAGAGAGAGGGGCTCAGATCCCGGCCACGTCTGTCTTACTTTGGCCTCAAGGTTAGGCAAGAGCAACTGAGCTCCTCAGACCCCACACCTGGGCCGACTCAACGCACCCCTGGCCGAGCGTTTACTACAAAGCGCTCAGGTGAGTTCCAGGTCTGGGAACCCCCACAGCCGGCCCACGGGCCAGAGGCGGCGCCCCCCGTGCAGCAGAGCGCACCCCGAACTCCGCCCCTGCCCACCCCAACCCAGGTGACGCGCTGCGTTCCCCCGCTGCTGGCCAGCCCCCAGGCGTGCTGTTCCAAGGGTTGTGTCACCGCCGCCAGGAAGCAGGCGAACCACCACCTGGTCCTCAAGCTGGCCCGGTGTCCTCATTCGGGTCCCACCCTTCACCGTGAGGACGGGGACAGAAGCTTGGCCCGGGGCCCCAGACACGTACACTCTCCACTCCGCGGGCCAGTTCCAGCAGAAGAGCCAACGCCTCCCCGGCAGCTATCCTCATGTTCACGTCGTCCGACGCCAGGAGGCCCGGCAGCTTGTGGAAGTGCCTAGGAAACAGGACCCGTCACTGTGTGAGCGCCAACCGCGGTGCCCATAATCGCCTTTGTGCGCAGGAGACACGGCGGATACACACATCTCGAGCTTCCTCTTCACCTCGCTGACTGGGCAGACGGTCAGCAGGAGCGTCCAGGCCAGCAGCGCGCTGACGTGCAGCGTCGTGCTGGGGCTGCTGCCGCCCACGCCGGCGTCCTTGTCCTTGACGTAGGACTTGGCGAAGACACCTTCTAGACACTCCAGCGCCGCGTACAGCTCCTAGCGCACAGGGGCGAGTGAGCGGACCCTCCCCAGCGGACCCGCGAGGGTCCCGTCCCAGCTTCCTACTCACAGTGACGTCCTCCATGGCGATGAAACAGCAGACGCCGAAGCAAGTGGTGCACTGCAGCAGGAAGGGCGCGGGGTGAGCACCCACTCTCACTCTCCCTCACCCCCGTCGTTCCGGTCCCGTGCGGGGACGTCCCCAACCACAGGGCCCACCAGGGCCCAGAGCTGAGGAAGCTGGGAGAGGGGGCAGAGCGGGGGCGCACAGCCGGGGGTCGGGTTCCGGGCAGAGCGACTCGGGCCGTGGCCACACCCGCAGCGGCCGCAGCGAAGCCTCCCGGCCCCGCTCCCCCTCGGCAGCTTGTCCCCAAAGCCCTCACGGGCCCACCTTTCGGGTCCCCGTTCCGCCCAGACGTACGCTTTGCCTGGCCTGGAGGCCGGCGGCGCTGTCGCAGATGGTCTTCCTCAGGACGGGCCCAAGCGCCTTCAGAACCTCCTCGCTCTCCATCCCGGGGCCGAGCTGCACACACAGGACGGAGGCCAGGGCCGCCGCGGCTCGCTGCTCCTCACTCTTCCCTGCAACCAAGCGGGGCGGCTGGGATGACGTCTCCCCAGCAGAGCAGCCCACGACGGCGGCACCCCTCACCTGCTCCACCCCAAACCCGCCCCACGGCGGATGGCACGTCACACGCGTGTGCACTCCAGGCTGCGACACGGGCTGTTACAACCCAGCACGGTGACGGGTGACCTGGCTTGAGTCCTAGACCCCCCTGCCTAGTCAAGGGATCTGCAACCAGTTCCGAAGCAGGAAGCGGGTTCCCGCCTTAGGAAAATGGGGCGCAGCACCGGGCCAGGGCAGAAACGAAGGCGCTTCCCACGACTCCCAGTCCTCGCTTCGTAGGCGGGCACGCCAGCCCCGACCACGTGGCACCATCACCGCGAGGACTGACGTGTTAGGTGAGTGCAAGGGACAGTGAGCCAGAAAACTGAGATCCTTTTTCAACTTAAGAAAAATGGAGGGGAATGGCTTTTTCAATAATACTTTTTATTGGCATCTGATGCGCACTTTTAAGCCTTTGTTACATACACGACAATGGTCACTGCCTGGTCTAAGGAAGGACTGCATCACCCAAGTCCTGGCCTCCCGGGTTGGCCACTGAGCCTGCCCCGGAGCTGTGTGACCCGCAGCATGTTCCCCGGCAGCCATCAGAAAGGTGAGCCGCCCGCATTCCACCCGCATTCCGCCCTGCACCCCTGACGCAAACACAAGGACGGTACCTTTCTTCAGGCAGCGCTCAATGCTGTCGGTCAGGGTCATTCTTCTTTCCAGGAGGAATTCATAGAGCATTTTTGAAGCCAGTGCATTTTTAATGCCCTCCAGAGCTGCCTGCCTGGTCTTCGCACTATTTAACACAAAGTGTGAGAGATGAAAAGAGCCAGGTGGACTGCACCATCAATGACTTGTAAACACTTTTTTCCCTCCACTTTTTGTTTATAGATTATTAAATCACTTTCATCTACAACTCACTACAAATTTACATCACAACGCATTTCTGTTTAGTTTAATACAACTTTACACACCTCCACGGTATGTTATGTTTCAATGTACAAGACATGCTCTCCTGCATTACATGTTACGTAAGTATCTTCCACATTTAAAGTAAACTCACATCTCTTTTTAACACTACAAAAGCCTAGATAAGAGTCCTCGTTTACACCTTCCAGGCTTCTTGTTCGGTTTGGTTTAAGTCAGTCCTAGAGCTGCTGGGAAGGAGAACAATGCAGCTTGGATAGTTTTTCGCATGCAATTTAAGGGGACATTTAGCTGTCATTTCAAGTTAAAGATTAACTTTTGGTTCAACAAACCCCTCGCAGCTATATAATCAAATACAGTTGGGTGCTATCGTGAGTCAACTCATCCAAGTTCTACGGCACCTTTCTATCCACATTAAATCCCAAAGAGACAGGAAACACTTCACCATCCCAGTGAAGCACATCAAGCTTTCACAAACCCACGCTGGAAAAGCGAGCTGCGCGCTACAGAGTTGGCTCCAGCGGGCCCCACCTCTTATCCAGGGTCAAGTCGATGAGCCCCTTCAACTTGTACTCCAGGTCCTCCTGACTCCCTTCCTCCTCGAGGACTTCCGGGCCTAGGGCAGAGCAGAGGCCGACCGCGGCTGTCACTGAGGCAGGCAGCACTCGGAGCCGCAAGAATCCCCGCAAGTAAAGCACCCCCTTGCTTCGAGTGGCCCATCAGAATTAAAGGCCATACCGTCCTCAGCGAAACTGGAAGGGTCGCTGTAGCCACTGCAGTGGCTCATAGTCTCAATCGATGCGTCCTCATCACTGAACGGGTGCACGTTCCGGCGCTGGCCTCCTGCGAGGGGAACGAGGACGGCGTGAGGGTTTTGTTGCCACAGTGCAAATAGTTCACTTGGGAATTTAGTATCTACTTGAGAGAAATCCCGCCATAAAACCCAAAACTTACTGAAGAAATCAGATCATTATATTCTAGAAGAACGTAAACATTTCAAAAATAAGTCCATTCAGCTAGTATGTACTGCAGAGCGTCAACAGTTCACAATACACGCAGCTTCGGCAGTTCATCAATCATCTACCGGGCAGCACCAGTTTACAAAAGGTGGTGTGACAAGTGAGATCATTACTTACAAACCACACCTTCAAATCATGAAGACAATGAAGAGAGATTCAGAAATAACTATGATGTCATATAGATCATCATAGGACTCAGACAAATACATTTTCCTGCAAGTATGACTGGGCGGAGGACACGTTCACGGTGAATGGGTTAGTTTTCAGGTTACGCAGGTCTTATGTGAAGGGAGACTGAAGGAGTAATAGGGTGGTAGTTTTACAGACAACTTGAATCGGGAGGAAAAAAAGGCTTAAGATGAAGTTTTGGTATTTGACACAGCACAAAAGCCTGTTTGATAAATTACCTGTAGGAGAAAGGTTCTAACATATGCAACAGTTAAAAAAAAATATCAGTGCTGTTACTAAAAATCACAATCTCCTTTCACAAGTGAACCTAATAAATCCATATTCCAAAGTAACTCTTTTCTCATCACTGTTTATTTTTTTGTAGGAGTTTCATTAATAGCAGGATTGCCTAGTCACAAATTACACGTGTTGAGCAATGAGTTAAAAATGTTCAGTCCCAAATTCCAAGCCCAAGTGACCCAGAGTCATTTGATTTATCCCTGAGCCTAAGTTGCCTTATCAGTTAAATCAAAGATTGCCCTGGCCAGCCTGGCTCTAGGTTGGAGCATCGTCCTGTAGCAGAAGGGTTGCGGGTTCAATACCTGGTCAAGGCACAGCCTAGATCGCGCGTTCAATCCCTGGTCTGGACGCATACGGGATGCAACCAATCCATGTTTAAGTTTTTTTTATTTTAAAGATTTTATTTATTCATTTCTAGAGAGTGGAAGGGAGGGAGCGAAACAGCAATGTGTGAGAGAAACATCGATCGATTTGCATCAATATTTCTCTCTAAAAGCAATGAACAAAAATGTCCTTGGATGAGGATTTAAAAAAAAAAAAAAATCAAAGATTGCCAAATATCACCATGTCCCTATATTCAAGAAATTTGTAGGGGATAGATGTAATACAACAACAATAAAATAAAAAAAAAAGAAATTTGTGACATTATTACAGTAACTTTTTTGTTTTCTTAAATTCTTCAAGTTTAAGCCTGTTCCTGTCGGGTTATTTTAAAATGGGGGTTGTCTCTTTAAAAAAAAAAATCAAATCAGAGATGTTTTTATCAACAAAGAAAGGAAGCAGCCTTCAAATTTGCTTCCGATGCTAAAAGGAATACATTGTACCAATCAACACCTTAAAGCATAAGAAACAAGCAATGAAGCCAGGACCCCTCAAACCTAACCTGAATACTTAGGATGAGAATAAACAAATACACAAAGAGCTATGACATTACACTCTATTTTTAGCTCTATCTTTATTTGTTTTCAGGACCTGAAGTCATAGCAACAGTTGAGACATGTGATTAACTTTTACCATACTAACTTTCATTCACCAATTTACACTTTTTGTTTTTTCCTATTCAGCCTATTTCTAAACTGTCAAGAATACTGCTATGTAGGATATACTTGGCTCTCTTCTCTAGGTCTCAATAATTTCCCAAGACTTAGGAGAGATTTAAAAAAAAAAATCAAGAGAAAGAACCCTGCTTGAATGCCTAATGTCTAAGTCATGCTCCTCTACCGGTGACACTAAGTGCCATTAATGAGGTAGAACTCTACACACAAACTTTTTTACAGGACTGACTCACAAGGTTTTGTTATTCAAAAAAAAAAAAGCTCTCTTCAAATTAAGTGCTATTCTAAGTATGCACACCAGTGTAAAGCATCAATTTTATTAGCTTCCTAGAGCCTTCCAATGACTCAGAAAATAATTTAAATAGTAAATGCATTCAAGCAACAGAAATGGTTACCTTTGAGTGGTACATGTGAAAATCTTTGAATCCCAGCTCTTCTAGGTGTCATTTTATAAAGTCCAATAAAGTAAGTGGCTTGTAACTCTAAGTGTTGGACAATGTCCTATCTCTTCTTCCACTCAACTAGTTTATTCGCTTATTTATGGAATGAGTAGTAGCTACATTCTCAAGGAACCAAATTAAGGTAGTTAGCAAGTTCAAGTGCCAACTTCCAAAGATACTCGAAGCACGTATAGTTTTATAAACTAACCAAAGCTCTTTCCCAGATAGTCTGTGTGCCAAGATAGGGGTCAACCATACCTTTTCTACTGAAAAATGATGGAAACGGCTGGAATAAGGTAAAAGCTACAAGGCGTCTCCCGCCCTGGGGTTACCGAGTTAAGCACCCCCTGCAGGGGCGCGGTGGGGGCTTCAGAAAAGGACACAGGCTTTGCGATTCAAGGTAGCCAGCAGCAACATCATCATAGCACTCCTGTGGATCTTAGCTTGCCGCTGCCTCTCTCCATCGCAAAAGGTTAACTTAAAGGAGGATCAAGCTGGTAAGAACGCTCTAGAAGGAATGCACGTTTGTTTAGCTCGGAGCAAAAGGTGGGGCGCAGAAAGGCACTGAGGGTCACAGAGGGCAACCAGGTGCCACAACTACGTCTTTCACATTCTGATGATCAAGCATGAACTTCATGGAAGTCCGGTGCCTCTGATCGACATCAAGATGGAGAGAAGGAAGAGGAAAAACACTGGGGTTAAACAGCCCATTGCTGCGGCCAACCAGTGCCGCGTCCCAAGTTTCCGTGCCGCCGAGGTCCTACAGCAACACGCCCGTTTCCAGGCGCCGCTAACAACGCGGACAGTACTTTCTGCCGATGCGAAGGTGTCCCCTCCGGAGGACCCGGGTGGCAGCTGCGCTGACCATCGCAGAACGACGGGCGTTCCCCACGCGACAGCCTGAGGCCGTTCCAATCCTGAGCCTCGCCCCCACCCCCCACCCCCACCCGGCAGGGCCAGAGGGTCCCGCGCAGCGTCGCTGGGCAGCTGCCCGAGTCCTCCCGCGGTAACGGGCATCAGCCGCGGGGGCAGCTCCGCAACCCCTACTCGTCCCGGAGAGCTCGGGCTTGGCGGTGGGGACAGAGCGAACCTTGGCGGCCGCCTCCCCGGCTCGGCCCGGCGCACAGGGGAGCGGGTCCCGCCCGGGGCCGGAGGTCGCGCTCCGCAGCCGGCAGCGGGGCCATGCTGGGGCTGGGTGCGGGCCACGCGCCCCCGCCCCCGCCCGGCGGCCGGGCATGCGGGTCCGGAGGGGTGCCACATGGGCGCCTCTGCGTCACCCCGCGCCGCGCGGCCCGCACCGCGTGACCCGAGCGCCGGTCCGGCCGGGCAAACGTCCGGCGCCCGGGCGCTCCATGTTGGAGCGGGCGCCGACTGCAAGCTCCGTCCTACCCCGGGCCAGGGCGAGCTCCAGAGCGGACGGGGCTCTGAGCGCAGTCCCCCGCCTGCCCAGAAGCGTGTCACCTCCCGGCCCGGGACCCCTTCGCTGCCTCCCCGCCCCCCACCGCCAAAGCCCAGCAGTTCGGTTCGATGCCAGATCAAAATCGCGCGAGGGGCGGCCCCCAGAGCACGCTGGGAATTGTAGTTCGCCAGCCCGGCCAGGCGCCCTGCCGACCCACGCGTTGGGACGGAAAGAACTACAACTCCCACCATGCCCCAGGGGAGGCGAGTCGCTGGACCGGCCGGCGACCGGAATACCAGCGGCGGGGTTACCTCCTTACCTGCAGTCGCTGCCGCCGATCCAGCTGCCCCTGAGCTGCCGCCGGCACTACCACCACGGTGGGCAGCGTTCCGCTTCTTGTTCTTCGGCATCGTGGGACGCCCGGTGCCGCCCAGATTCGAAGCTCAGCGAGGATCAGCCAATGGAGCTGCACTTTTTACTGGTGCGTCGGTGCGTCGGGCGGCTGAGAGGCGAGGCTTCGGCTAACAACAGGGGCGAGAAGCGGCGTGGGAGCGAGTGGGCGCTGGCGGCTGCAGAAATCCCCGTGAAGAACTGTGATCGGAGACGATACATGTTTCTCTCTAGCGCGGGAGCTAAGGCGGGGCGGACGGGGCCACAGCGCCTTAAGTAGGAAGACCGCCGCCTGGTGTCACCAGATGTGGGTGGGACTCGAACGCCACTCACCAATCCCCGGGCCTTTCCCCACCGGAGTCCAGTCGCGTGGCCGCTGCCGTGAACTACCAATCCCATGCCGCCGTTCTCCCGGCCGCGTCTCGGGAGCCAGGCTTGTTGCCGCACTGGACCCTGGGAAATGTAGTCCGCTGGGGGGGGCGGTGCCTGCCCCGGCTCCGCCCAACGGGCTTCTCCGCGCCCTGGCTGCCGCCTCTGCCCCGCCCCTGCTTCCGGGCGGCGGGCCGGCGCGAGTGGTCCCCGAGACGAGCCATCCGGGGGTGTGTCCGGAAGCCCGGCCGCCAGCTGGCGCTGGCAGGTCTTTCACCCGGCCCGGCCTCCCCGCGGCCGCTGCCCAGCTGCTGTCCGGGGTCAGTGAGCAACCCCCAGGGTCTGAGATTGGTTCTGGTTCGGGGCCATGTGCCCTCGTGGGTTCTCGTCTTCCCACTGGGACGATCCGGCGCTGGTCCCACCGGCCGGCGAGCACTGGTCGGGATGTGCGTTAGTCCCTGGAAGCTCGGCGGCTGCAGAAGCGTTCGGGAGCCGTAAATTCCCACGGGGCGGTTTCCGCGCGCCCCGCTCCGCCCCGGGGTGCGCCTAGGTCGCTGGTCGTTCTCCTCGAGTGTGTCGTGCATTCAGCCTTGGCCGCCTGTGGCTCCGTGCCTGCGACTAAACCTGCGACAAGCCGAAGGGAGCGACACGTGCGTGTAGGCGGCTCACCCCCGCGCGGCCTCTCCCAGCTGCTCCGTTGCAGCACCCGTAGCTTGTCACCCGAAGCTTCCAGCGCCCCCGCGCCCGGCCCGGCCTCCTGGTGTCCCGGAGCCCAGTCCTGGGGCCGCCCCCGGGCGCGCTGCAGCCTCGCACGGCCTCAGGTCGCGCTGGACGTAGTAAGGGGCCTCCCGGTTGTGTCGCCGGTGTTGGACGCGCGATGGCGTGGCCAGATCTGCTCTTCTAGTTCGCACGCCTGAAGAGTGGCTCACAAAGCGTCCGGGGCTGTGCTGAGACCCGGGAGCGGGGCGCCGCCTGCCGCCGCATCACGGCTGCCCCATCGCCGCTTCCCAGCTCGCCGCCACGCGGAGCCCCCCCACCCCCCGCAACCCCCAATGTGTCCTTCACGCGCACACGCCAGTAATGTCCCTCCTCCATCTTCGCCGCGCAAACTGTCCCCCAGCTCACGATCCAGTTCACACAGCATCTCCCTCAGGGTCTCCAGCGGGAATTGCTGCCGCCCCCTCCCCACAAGCCTTAAAACCCTGAGCAGCACCCAGAGGCCCCACCACACCCGCGGAGGCCCAGGGCCTCATGTCAGGGTTCCTCTCGCTTTGCTGACCTGCAGCAGCAAGTCGGCCGCTGCCCTGAGCAGGACCCCGGATGCAGGTGGGTGGCAGGGTGCCACTGGGTCCCTGTGCTACCCCGAGACTGTGCATCTGAGAACGGTGGCCTCGGCCCGCCTGAGCGGCAGGAGCCCAGAGCCGTACCTGTTAAATAAACCTCAGGTGCCATCCAGGATCAGTGTGGACAGTAATTTCGCTGCTCTGAGCCACACTTCCCAGGCCTGGTGTCCTTCCAGGCCCAAGACTGGCGCTCTGCCTGCTCCGCACGTTGCTTTTCTCCGCACCGCTCAGGCCCTGCGAGGCTCTCCTGGGGCAGCCTAGCGAGCCTGCCACATCCACACACGGGGCTACTGCGTTTGTAAACGTGTCTTATGACATTGTCGGCTCCCTAAGAATAAGCACCTTGTCATCATCTCTGTCCCTCAGGGCACATAAAAGTATTATCTTTGTCATCATAGTCTATGTTAAATAAATGGTTAAGAAACACTTGTTGACTGGGGTGACCCGGGTCACGAAAAGGGAGCAGCATGACGAAACGGAGTGTTACTCTCAGTGTGATGAACTCTGAGAGGCTCTTCTGATAAAATCATCTTAACTTTGGTTTTATGTCTACAGTTGAACTCCAGATCAATACAAATACGGAAAGGTTTAGCCATAGACCTCATCAGACACACCCCTGAACTCCACATACTGGTTTTGCGACATAGTTGAACAAATTAGATCACTGCCAACAGCCCTAAGTGAGTCGCCAAGCAACTAGACGTACCAAGAGGAAAGGGAAGGAGGAAAAACGCCCCCCAGGCAGGCTTGTCCTTTTGTTCAGGAAAGGGCACCTTTGTCAGGCACCTGGCCTGCGTCAGGAGGCAGGGCAGACTCGTCTGCTGACGTCTACGCCAAGGGAGTGAGCAGACCTGTATTTTCCGTTGGCCTCACTGATGATCAGGTCTGAGGTTCTGTTGATAGGAACAAAGGTGAGGTCATGGATGGAAGGTGAGCAAGGAACCTCGTGCACTGAGGCCAAGTCCCCTGTGCTCAAATCTGCATCTCGTATTTGCCACCAACCTGACATTACGTGACACCTCCTACCTCAGGGAAGAGGACTCTTCCCCCTAAAAAAGCGTCCCACCCAACACATACATTGTGATAAGTATTTTCAGATGTTGCCCGAACACATTTCACGAGAATCTGAATTTGTGGACGCACATGAGAAGAGTGAGCTGTCATGCTGTATATAGCGAGGACTTGGGTTCAAGAACAAGGAACCCAGGACCTGCTATTGGGACCTCCCGTGAAGACAGACATGAAAGGGTCTCTGTGAGTGACCTCGCTCATGGCTTCCTTGGGGCTCCCCCAGGTCCTCTGTGGAAGACTCACCTCACACCACCTACAGACACTGTCCCCCCTCGGCCACATGGAACCCCGAGAAGGGGTGGGCACTGCCCACCTCCCATGCCATCCCCGGCACCTCTCCTTGTCCACTGCACCCAGGCCGCCCAGCCTTTTTTGCCAGGTAGGTTCATGCCCCCTGAGGACTTTGCAGCAGCTTCTCCATCTGCCTCGTGGGGTCATGTCCTGAGCTCCCCATGCTGCCATGAGATTGTAGCTTAAACGACACCCCCACCCCGCCGAGAAGGCCTCCCGCTCTCTACCGCACGCTGGCTCCCGACCCTCCCGGCACGCCCGTGTCAGTCCTAAAGCTCACAGTACTGCCTGACAGCTTTCTCGTTCAATTACCATTCTCTCTCTGCTGGGATCACAGAGGAGGTTCTGTGCTAGTCGCTGCTGTATCTTCAGCCCTGCAGCATGTAGGTACTCAGTGACATTTCCTGAATGAGTAAATGGGTAATTGAATGTCACTCATTCAACTGTTCTCCACAAGGCCCCTCCTTTAGGTCACAGACCCTAGCCCCATCTGATTTAAAGGTCTCTTGTCTTCCTATAGTACCTTCCCTGTAATGGCATTGATCCCATGCGTTGTCTTGTGTCATGTTTCTGTACCAGACACAAGGTGGGCCAAGTCCAAGTTTGTCTTCTGAATCAGACGCAGGGCTTGACCAGCGTGGGTAACGCCTTTGTGCACCTTAGCAAGAGGCTGGGCAGCCACATGAGGAGCGGTCATGGGCTGGAATTTCCCCACCTCTCCTCCAGCAGGGGCCACCCCCCAGTTGTCCAGGGGCCCGGTAGACAGTAACTTCAACAAGGGCGTGAATTTCCTCTATGTCTGAGCGGTTTCCTTAAAGGCAAAGAAAGGACTTTGGGGAGAAAAAGGAGGCTGAATTATCAAAATGCCTGCTCTGTCACGGGCACTGCTCCGGGTGATTGTGTTCCGTAACCTTTTATTGAGGTATGACTGGTGCACGGAAAGCCGCACTGAGGTATGACTGGTACACGGAAAGCCGTACGTGTCTAACGCAGGCCGGCCGATGGGTTGGGAGGTAAGTGGACAGCACAGAGCCATCCCCGGCATACGCTGCACAGACACGCCCAGCCTCCCGTTTCCTCCCACCTTCTTGCGTGTGTGTGGGGGGTTAAGAACGCTTCATTCTAGGTTCTTTCCACACCCCATGTGCCTCTTACAACACGTCCTGAAGGAAACGCTCTGGCCATGTTGGGCGGAAGCATGGGGCCCGCGCAGGTTCTGCAATGTCCCCAAGGTCACACTGCTGATAAACAGTCCTGATTAGAACCCAGGCCCAGCTGGTTCAGGGCTGTCCCCGGCTGGCCTCTGCCACCTGGAACATGACTGCTTGTTCCCAGGGGTCATGGGCTGCGGTTCCAGTGACCCTTGCTCCCTGGCGCTGTTGGCTGCCCGGCAGATTTCTCTGCCAGGTCTGGGAGCGTGACAGAGCTGTATTATCGACTAGCCAGGTTACTGAGCCAAGTTTCAGGTTACTTTGCTTTCTTAACAGCAGGTTTTGCTGGATTGCCGGGAGTGGCTACGGGGCAGTACGCTAACTTCGAGGCCCCTGTTGGTCTGTTCCTTCTAAGAAAGGCTTCAGTGGACACTGTAGTTAGCAATCCTTCAGTCTCACAATATGCCTTGTGGGTCTTTTTCTTTCTCTGACCCGCTGCCCACCTCCCGCAGCCCTGTCTTCCCAGCTTCCTCTTGCGGCCCAGCCGCCTGAGGGTCTCGAGTTACAAAGAACGTGCGAGGGGTGTGCTCCAAACTCACACAGTTCTCAAAGGGGACGTTAGGCCAGAGAAGCGAACCGCCCGTGGTGGTGTCCCAGCAGAGGGTGTGATGTGGAAGGCAGCCCCCAGCCGGTGGTGGTCATCCGCCAGCCACTGTCACCAGGGCACCTGTCCAGGGCTCCCTGCTCTCCTGGTGACTCAGTGTCCTGGGGAACTTGTCTTCCTTCCGGAGCCAGCCCTGGAGAAGTAGCTCCCGAGGTCATGGCCGCCGTGACCACTTGGCGGGGCCTCTCTGGAGGGTCTCTCAGGAGGGTCTCTCTGGCCGGCTGCTGTGATGGGGGGCAGTGCCACCGTCCTCACTCAAGTCCAGGTAAAATCATGTCCGTCCGACGGAGGGATCCTCTGCTCCCCCCAACCCCCCATGACAGTCACCCTGTGGAGGGAGCCAGGGTAAGTATGTCCTTGGGGCACGGCAGCTGCCCTGGGGAGCTGGTGAGTGGGACAGGGTGACATGACCACTTCCAGAATGGGGTGAGCAGTGAAAACACAGATGGGTGGGCCGGGCTGTGGGACCTTCTGAGCATCTGGCTGGCTGTGGGGACAGCACTGGGCTGTTCCAAACACAGGCGGTGCCTGTCGGTTCTTTCTGAGTCATTCTGTACCAGGTTGTGGGCATCCTCACTGGGGGTCCCCAACAGGATTCCGGTGATGGTGAGGCCCCGGAAATGGCACTCGAAAATGTCGTGCATTTGACAGAAGTGACCTCGGCTTATGCCACGTTACAATTTGTCACAGAGACGCACAGATGGGAACTGGGAGTCACAGTCACTGTGACTGGTCATGGTTGCCGCAGGTGACGGGAGGGCCCTGCAGGTAAGATGTTGAGGCGGTGGGTGGGCGAGGCCAGAGGTAAATGCTTCCGCCTCCCCGGGACCCTGGCTGCTAGGTGACCCCCGACATCCTCGGTCTCCCAGGTGGACGGTGGGCGGGCACGGGGTGCGCAGGGTCCTTGCTGCCCGTCAGCTGGGGGAGCCGGGCCGCCGGGCTGAGTTCTCCGTTTGGATTCCGCTGTTACGCAGCAGTGGAAAACTAACCGTGGGGACTGGAACCCACCCCACCGTTCTTTTGACGGTGGTTCTGGAAGTGCTGACTCCAGTACGTAGCCTGTGGATGAGCAACGTGTTTGTAGGAGGATCCTGGGAACCAGTTCCAGCAGGTACAGGCACCGGCCTTCTGGCTCCCGGCTCCAGGACGCCGGCTGACACGCGCCGGCCGTCACTTGCTGACCGAACGGACTGGGCTTGCCGGCTCGCAGGGAACTTGTCACCCCTCCCTCCATCTCTTCGTTCTGTCCCCTCTCCCTCCTTAGGCAAACCTCCGCCCCGCCTGAGAGGGGAGAGGAGGCCCCACCTTCCAGGTGGCGGCATCTGCGTAAACCACTTTGCTTTAACACCAGCACCGGCCCGGGAGTCCCCGCACCTGCGTCCGGTGAAGGTGACACCCTCAGACGCTGAGATGCTGCCCTTGGGCCAGGCAGCGTGCGGACTGACGCAATGGCCAGGCCTCCACACCGTCCCCGGGCTGTGAACGTCAGGCTCAGACACAAGCTGGCCCAGCTCTCTAGGCCTTGGACAGTGGGAGCCCATTTCTGGTCACCACTGGGGTCAGAGGACCCTGGGGGAGTAGGAAGCCCCCAGGACCAAGGACGCAAGGGAGAGGGGCAGAGAGGAGGTGGGAAGGGGGAGCAGGAGGAAGGGAGAAGACAGGGACAAAGAAAAGACCTAGTGAGCCTAGCCCTTGCACGGTCTCGGGTCTCAGGGGACACTGAGCTGAAGGAGCTCGGAGAAATGGCCCTCCCCCCACACCGGCTGAGGATTGGGGTGCTGACTAACAGGGGACAGGCAGCCGGGAGAGTCGTCTTAGACGCCAGGTGACAGGGTGCCCCGGCTGCTGCTCTGGGCTGGGGAACTGCTGACAAAGAGTCTTTGACAATCTCCTTGCGGGTTTGCATAAATACTTTCCTCTCCCTTCCCCCACGGGCGTAGCCAGGACTGAGGTATGGCAGGAAGGTGGGGAATTGGCCCCTGGCCATGGACTCAGGGCCAGGGCTCATTCAGTTCAAGTCACCTCTAGTCTCCCTGGGCAACAAGAAGGGAATTGATCTTTGATCATGTTCTCCATCCAGGAACGAGAGAGCCAGGCTGCTGCTCAGCTCTGAGCTGCCCACCCCGAGGGTCTGCTGCCGGCCTGGCCCAGCCCCGCAGGTCTCCCTGTCCCCTCCGCTCCGTCATCGGCACGTGCCCACCCCTGAACCCCTCCACATGCCACCGAGGTCAGATTTTTCACACCAGTTGCCGCTGCTCAGACAGCGGAACTGCCCCCGAAGAGATTCATCAGGGGTGCAGCCACTGACCAAGAAGACAGCCCTTCTTTCAGGTGAGGGGGCGGTCCAGGACCACCCTGGGACCTCACGCGACAGCAGGTTTCATTCCAGGCAGCGGAACTACTGACCGCGGCTCAGAGCTGCGTCGTCCAGAATGAACGTTCTAGAATGCACGCTGCCCTCAACCTATTATTGGGAACCGAAGGCGGCACGTCCTCACGGTGGCGTTGGATGTGCACCGTGGCCAGAGGCCGTCTGCGGTACGGAATGTCCCGTGTGCCAGCCACCACCGCATGGCCAGGTCCACGGCCAGCCAGGGGGTTAATGCAGAAAAGCCACAAAGGGTGTAAAAATGAAGCAAAAAGATTGGTAGCGAATGACAAAGGTTAGCCGTGGCCGCCCTAGTTAAAGACTGTGTCTGTGAATGACCTCCGGCTGGAGGACAGTCAGCTGTCCCTGTCGGGAGGTGACTTTGGAAAGAGGGCGTATGGAGGAGGCAATCCCTCGGTGACAGGGCCGGGCTGCTGAAAGGCTGCCGACGGGGACAAAGCTCTTGAGAGGTCCCTGTCACGTTCTTCCAACACCATCAGCACCTAGCGATGGCCAACCCACGTTCCCCCACCATGGGACCTCCGAGAAGGCAGCTGGTGTCAGCCAGAGCTGCTGTTGGCCCAAAGCTAAAAAATAAATGGGCACTGACCCCCGCTTACCCTGCCACCCCAGCTGGACACCCAAGAGCCACCTGCAATCCGTCCACTTAGGTCACCTTCAGCCCCCGCCACACCCACAATGTGTTTCTCAGATGCCTTTTTTCCTCCTTCTGCACCCTGATACCTCTGTCTTTCCTGTCTTACCCCATCCTGGGTCCCCTGCCTGCTTTTTCTCTTCTCCGGCACCTGACCACCTTCCTAATTTTGCTGATGCTCATTGAACTCCCCCCAACCTCTGCTGGGCAGTGGAAGGTGCAGGTCAACCGAGACACCTAAGTGACAGCCTCTGTCCTTGAATCGCTTCAGGAACACCTCCCGGCCCCTGCTGTCACATCGGCACTTGGGGAAGACACCTACCTGGTGGCCGGCTTCGGAGAGTTCAAAGGGACGCCCCTGGCACGTTCTCCACACACGGTCAGCACCTGGCGAGGGCAGTGTCCCTGACAATGTGACCTCAGATAAAGCAGCTGGTGTCGGCCCAGGGCTGCTGTTGGCCCACGGTTACAAAATAAATAAAGAAAAGAGCCTGCACGGCTGGGATGAGATGACACATCCCTTCTGGAACAGCTTGTACTCCAGGGACCTGGAATGAACCACGGGCCAGAAGGAGCACAGCCGTCCGGACTGCCAGCCAGCCGCCTGGCTGGGGCCTCTGGGGGTGGCCTTGATAAAGCGATAGGAAGTGCTGAGTCACCCTGCCTGGGCTGCGGGGCCAGGCAGCTCCCAGCTGAACGCGACAGGCACCCCGGTCCATCCTGCGCTCCCGACCCACCCCGGGCACTGCCCCCACCTCACGCCCACTGGTCCCATGGGCACTTCCCTTCTCAGCACCAGCCTCCCGCCCTGGCCTCTGCGGCTCTTGCTCTCACCTGGGCCCTCCCACCTGCAAAGCAGGGAAGGGGGCTCCCCGCCCCCAGCGTGGCCCCAGGTTCTCCCTTCTGAGCTCAATGACAGCAGGAGGAGAGCAATCGTGGAACTGCTGCGGGTCGTGGAAATGGGTGAAGGGGAAGCCAAGGAAGCACTTTGACGTGTGTTTTGCGGGACGATGGAACGCAACCACTTGTTCTTTCATTGATTAGTCCGACAGGGGTCGGAGGGCACTGTGGGGCACCCCAGCCAGTGGACCAGGACGCACTGAGGGGACCTTTGCAGCTGCAGCGCACACGTGTCCAGACGGGTGCGGCCCTGCTGGGTGCCAGGGCCCGGGAGGCCAGGGACTGGCTCTGATTTCGGGCTGCGGGCTGGTGACACGCGAGATACAGAGCCGGTTGGTCAACACCAGGGAAGCGACTCACGGGAAATGCATTTCAGCACCTTCCCTGGCTGGGGGACCCGCACCGCCCAAGGGCGCATCTCCACTGCGCACAGCACCGCGGGCCCTGCCACTAACCCGCTTCCTGTCCCCTGCTTGCGAAAAGCCCTGGTCGGAAAGGCCTGGGGGTCCCATGGCCCCTGCAGGTGACTGGCCGGCAGCACCCAGTTGTTGCTCCAGTCACCCTCTGGCTGACTTTTCCTCTTCCGGCAGGGGCCTGTGTGTTCCTACGATTTCTCCTGGTTGCTCATGACACGAAAGGGCGCAGCTGCTTTTATTTCATTTCCTTTTTGTTGTGAGTGATTTAGGAACAGCAGGGCAGATTCGTGGAAGGAGAACTGGCCCTTTGTTTCTAACTATGACAGGTTATACAAGTCGTTCTTTAAAAAAATACATTTTCTCATTCTACAAAGTGCTATCCCGTTAGTTTGCAAGCTAGGAAAAGTCCAGGGTAGTTTAGATCACCAGATAAAGCACTCGGCAATCCCACCACGGCAACGACTCAACTGGCCACATTTCATGTCTTTCCTTCCAATGTTTTTGTTCCTACCACTTGCTGCGGGAACAGTAATCGTATTTTTATTGGCGGCACCCTTGAGCAAGGAACTGGCCCTGTGCGACAGGTCAGTTGTACCTGCATTAGCTGGCATGTCCCATGACTTGGAAGGGCAGGTGCTCGCACAGTGTGGAAACCCGGTCCCAGGAAGGAGAGTCAGCAACTAGTCCCAGGGGAGATGGAAACCCAGGTGCCTGCCTCGCAGGGCGGGAGGAATGGACTCCCAGCTGGAGCCGCTGGTGGGATTCAGGGAGAAACGAAATGATGAGAGAGGAATGCAGCAGGGTGATGCTATTCTTGGTGGGAGTCAGGTCTGCCTGCTTTATTGCTAAAGCTGAAGGGAACTTCTTCACCTATGCACAGCCATCCTTTTGTTTTTTAATCCTCACCCAGGATAAGTTTATTGATGTTGAAGTGTGTGATGTTGAAGAGTGCGTGTGTGGTGGGGTAGAGAGACGTTGATGTACATCAAAGTGAAACATGGCTGCCTCTGGTGGAACCTGCAGCCTAGGCATGTGTCCTGAGTGGAAACTGAGCCTGCAGCCTTTTGGTGCGCAGAGACATTGCTGCAACCCGCTGAGTCAGGGGCCAGGGCTGTGTACAGTCATTCTTTTTTTATTTATTTTATTTTTTATTTTTAGAGCGGAGAAGGAAGGGAGGCAGAGGGAGAGAAACATCCATGTACCATTGCCTTTCACCTGCCTCCAGCTAGGGACCTGGCTGGAGACCTGGCTTGCAACCTGGTGATGTGCCCTGGCTGGGAATCGAACCAGCAACCTTTGGGTTCGCAGGCCGGCGCCTTATTTGCTGAGCCACCAGCCAGGGCTATTGAGCCACCAGCCAGGGCTTGCAGAGCCATTCTTAAAGAGAGATTTATTCCCCCACACATCCAAAATATCCCTGCTTGCCCTGGGAGCAGCCTGGAAGGGAAGGGAGAGGGAACCCCGGACGGTCCGCAGAGCAGAAGGTGGTGAGTGGATCGTTGGCAGCGCGGGTACCATGAGCTCGCGGGCGGTGGGCCACACCTGGGCTGCCCTGCCAGGTGGGCCAGCTACAAACACGTGCTGGCACAAGTCGGGCAGCTGGGGAGCGGGAGGAGGGCCACGGTCCCTCCACCCCTGCTGTTCCTTTCAAATGCATTTGTTCCTAATGTTGGGGCTGGCATCCACATTTTCATTTTATTTTGATATTTGTAAGGTGTTTACCTTGTTCCATATCTTTAGAGAGAAGGGTCACCTGCCTCTCGGGCTCACAGTCCCTTTTTCCTGTCCTAAGAAAAACCATAATTTGTTTAAAAAGATTGGCTAATTTTTGACTTACCCTTCCAAGGCTTTTGTTTCAGGCAAAAATAAGCAAACCCTCTTCCCCGTCCTCGTACAAGAGGGAGTGTCCTGCACGTATCTTTTACCTGCCTGTATCTGGCTCCCTGACTTCTGGTTCCGAGTCTTATTTTTAAAGAGGTCCTCGTTTCCTTTCGTAAACAGCTGCTCTGTTTTCCACTTCCTTTTATATAAAGTTGATGACTATTCGGGTTGTTTATAATGTTTTGCTCTCACCAACAATGTCACAACAATGTTTTTAATTGCCAGAGACCCTGAAAGGTAGAATCGCCAAGTCAACAGGGGCTGGCCGGCGTGGTGGGACTAGCTGACCCCAAAGGACACCCCCTGGAGGCTGCACCCTCAAAACAGGAAACACCTGTTTGTCCACAGCCCCCCCAACACAGGAGGACACTGCAGGCTTCCTGAGTCTTGCCAGTCAGAGAGGCAAGCGATGACCCTTTAAACGACTTTAAAAAATTAACTTGTTTTATTGTAATTGTCCCATTTCCCCCCATTGCTCTCCCGGCCCTGCCCACCCCACCCCCACAGTCAGTCCCCACGCTGTTGTCTGTGTCCGTGGGTCCGTGATACTAGTTCCTTGACGAGACCCTCCTCCTCCCTCCCCACCCCACCCCCGCACACTGTCAGTCTGTTCCTTGTTTCCGTGTCTCTGGTTCTGTTCTCCGTTGTCTTGCTCACTAGTTTCCTGTCTTAGGTGACAGGAATTCACTTTTAATATATGCAATAGTGAGTAGCTTCTCAGGTGTGCAGGGTCCATTTTACTTTCAAAATTTATTTTCTTCAAACGGCTGTTTGTACTATTTGTTTACTTGTTTATTTTTCTTACGTACTTTAACCTCCGCGGCTCCGACTCCAGGAAAGGCCATTTTTAGGGTGATCACAGTAGGGGTGCAGGTCACCGCGGGGAGAGCGTCCCCACGGGCGGCACGGGCGCTGCTATCGGGCCGCACGCGTGTCCGCAGTCATGCGGTGAAGCCACAACAGGATGCAGCTGAACGCGGCGGAGAAAAGCCCGTGATCATGCTGACTGGCCCCCCACGACACGAACTACCGCAAACCGCAGTGGTGCCTTCCTGCGCCCCGGGCAGGGTGCCCGGCCCTCTGGCTCCTGCCCCCGCAGGGGACTCACCCTTTCTCTCTGCAACTTGCACCTTCAAAGTAACTAGGAGGCAGGCCCACAGTAACTGGGAACTCCAGTCCCTCCAGAGCTGACCCCAGGCCTTGGAGAATTGGGCGGGAAGAGGGGGGAGCCTAGCGACACCCACGTGGGGGCCACACCAGCAGGAGAACGTGGACAAAGGGCTGAGCTGACTAGCTGGTCCTCTCGCCCCCACTGGGCCCACCAGGGAGGGGTGACTCACCCCCGTGTGCTCCACCTTGGCCACCAGGTGGACTGGAGTGTCCTCTCCCCCGGGGAAGGTCTAGGGGGGCCGTGAGGACTCCAGGCCTGGGGCCTCCTCTGAATCCCGCTGATGAGGCTGCAGACAGACAGAGCTGACCGTGACCCAGGGAAAGCAAGGCGAGCACCAGGCAGTTACTAACCCAGGCAGACGTCTTCGCAGGAACCTTGCGTTGGCACGCTGACGGACTTACTGATACCCAGCGACCCGTTCAGAGTGGGGCAGCGTGCGGTCAGGGGTTCGTGACGGTGCGGCGTCCCCACGGGTCTCGTGAGCTGCAGCCTTCAAGTCACGGGCTCCTGCTGAGAATCGAGGTCCAGGGTTGGATGTGTGTCTGTGGGATAAAGCCTGGGGTGGGGGTGGGGTTTACCCATCCACAATCAAACCCCCCAGAGACAGGTGAGCGAGAGAAAACAAAGGAAATTGCAGGCGTAGGAGGGAGACCGAGACCTGGCCTCTGTGGGAGGTGCAGGGAGGTTAACTGGCAGCACCTGGGACCCCCTGAGGGGTCCTGGGCTTCGGGGGGCGGGTCACTCGCAGGATGGTAAGAGCCGGTGCTCAGCAGTGAGAGGCTTGCCTGCCCGCGAGGGGTGATCACGCTTCCGGTTCACGTCTCTAAAATTTATTTGAAGGGAGCGGTAACGGTCCCTTGCGTCTCGACTGCCTGACGCTTAGAATAATTTTCGCGCCAAACTGGCTCCCCCTGGGGAGGCCCGTCCTGAACCCCTTCCACGGTTAGGCGGCTTTTGTCAGGTTGATAGGCGGCTGAAATGTTGGAAATGTTCAGTGTCAGGTCACGGCTAATAAGCGTCGTGATTGCTGTGGGTGGGGCGGGGGACAGAGGGGAGCAAAACCGGGATGGAAGTCATGCAACAATAGAATAAAATAAATAAAATAAAGCTGTTGTTTCAGGGGCTGAAGGTGTGACCCATCCTGGCTCCACCCAGGCCGCAGCTGGGAGGAGGCGGCAGCTTTGACCCCATTCGCTTCTCCCCTGAATTCCAAAGGCCTTCTTTTTCTCCTCCTTATAAAAACCACCTGTTGTTTATCGTGGACGGTAAGACAGTCTGTTGGGGTGCAAACCCGCCGTCTGCTCCGATGGCCGGCCACCTGAATAAAGCGCCCATGAAGATTCAATCCTTGTCTCCCTGTCCCTGCCCATTGGGTCTGTAGGTGACAGGTGGGACGAACCCCAGCTTTCCAGCTTCACAGAGCTCCCCCGATGAGCAGGACAGGACGTTCCTCCATCGCCTGTTTCTCAAGGAAGGTCCCAGTTTAGCCAGCAGAGGGCAAGAGAGCACAGAGGCCTGGGGGTGAGCCAGGGGGCCGGCCAGCACCACCAACGATAAGACCACCCACGTGCGGCTCTTCTGATGACTGTATTCAGAACGGCCTGAAGCACACGCAGGTGACTCGACCCGGAACAGGTTCTCACTTACGGAAAGTCAGGGTTTCTTCCCATGGTACTGAATCCATGCACTTCTTTATAGACCCCTACATACTTGATCAAAGCCTGGGGATGTGTCTGGATAACGCAGCCTACCATTTTGACAAACCCTGTCACTGGAAGGTTCCGCGGAAATAAAGTCTCTGAACTTGCGCGGACACGTGTAGCGGCCTCCCCCGCGCACGAAGTCCGTTTGGTAGCCTCGAACCCTCCGTCCACGGGCAGTTTGGTGAACCTGGTTTTAACTTTAGGCGGTGATGGTTTTACCTCCTGGTGAAACACTTGATGACGAAGAAGGACCCTTGTTTGCAGAAGGTGCTTAGCTCAGCACGCACAGCCGCTGGGCCTCGGGTGGGACCGGGTGGAGCTCTGTTGGGAGGTCATCTTCCCTGCAGAGAGCTTTCAACAGGAAGAGCAAGGGCGTGGCTGTACTACCAAGGTCATCTCACCGCGAAGGAGCTGCCCCGGGTGAAGGGGGAGATGCTTCAGCCGGACCGTGGCGGCACCGCGGGGGCCCAGAGCGGCAGGGCGGCCCCCGCATTTGCGGTCCGATTGGCAGGACCCTTGTTAATGTCTAGAAATGCAGCATCATCTCCCAAAGGCGTGTTTTAACGTCTCTCCGGCGAGACACGGTCCCCGAAGGCGTGATTCATGAGGGGCACCGAAGGGGTGAGGCACTTGTCACTGTTTCTAGAACTTCGGCAGGAAGGTAAAAAATCTGTATAATTTGAGGCCGTGGAGTGTCCCTCCTCCACCCAGCTTCCTCTTTCACCTGACGCGTCGTGATCTCAACAAGAGTTCGTTTATCTCTCAGTTTTTAAAAACCTGTTCAGCAGGTCCAAAGTGACAAAACAGAGACACAGGTACCCCCCACCCCCCCATTCTCATGGTCAAATGACAAGGGTTCTTCCGCAGGCAGCTTCCTGCTCTTGAGGACCTGCAGTTCCCCCGCCAGACCCCTTAGTCAGTCCCTCGGACGGATGGACGGACGGACGGACGGACGGACAAACAGGGCTTCCCGGCTCTGGCAAAGGGGGATGGCGAAGGCCTCCCAGGTCTCGCGTCTACGCCAGCGCAAGGTGCACTGAAGATCAACCCCCGCTGGAGGTGAGCAGGCCCGAGGGAACCATGAAAACATCAGCGCAGCGCAGGACGCTCCACTGGCGAGGAGCCTGGCCAGAGGGAACCTCGCCGAGGGGCTGCACCGCCCCTCCCTCCCCAAAACCTTTCCCTTCGGCCCCCCCAAGAACTCAAGGCAAGCGATTGAGGCCCGTCACCGCCCCCTGGGCGCTTCGCAGAGACCCCCGTGCGGCCCCCGTTGAGCTGTCAGATGAGAGCTCAGCCACGTCCACAGCTGGATAGCAGCCCCCCTGGGAGCCACAGTCGGGGGCTCCACGGACTCCCGACCCCAGGAGCTGTGTCACGTCCCTGCGGCGGGCGTGGTTTGTTCCAGTCGGCAGGTGACCAATACAGCGGCCCACCAGCAGTTTAAATAGCTTGTTCGGGAAGGAATTCCGCACGTGCGTTCCATGTACTACGGGGACAATCATCCCGGCTGCTTTGTGGACCAGTGTTCTCTGGGTCAGCAAACAAGCGGCCACCAGAGACTCAAATATCGGTCACCACTGGCACCACGACACATCCAACTACGGTCACCTAGGAGGAGAGTTTACCAGGAACCTAAAGAACACGTCCACTGTCCAACTCTTGTTCCCATTTTATAATCTTAGGAAAGTGTTTCAGAGAGACGCCTGGAGTGGCTGGTGCCAGGTTCAAGTTAACAACTTTGTCACCACGCAAATGGGAAGACTTGTATGATGAGCCACCAATTCTCCCTCCGAACGGAGCTCAACCCTTGGACTGCAGGTGGGGCGAGCCCCTCTGGGACCAATAGCCCAGGGCTGGCTGGGACCTGGCAGTGACATCAGGCTAATGCGTATCACTCCTGCCGTCTAATACGAACGCCTGGGCCACAGGCACGAGAAAGAGAAGCTAAAAGTAACATGGAGAGAGCAGCGGAAAGTTTGCAATAGCACCTGCCATCCACCATTTCACGTTTCCCAGGAAAAATCACCTGCACTCGATGCTGTTTGAATGGGACGCCTCCTTGACTGAGCTACGTTCTTCGCTGTGTATCTAGGATGCGATCTGTCAACTCTAGACTTTAAGGACGATTTGCCACGAAATGATCATTGGTCCCTTGAACCATGAGGTGCCTGCCTGAAAGGTAAACAGATCCATCATGATGAGGAAAATCCTACTACCCCACCGCCTTCCCAACCTACCCTTGGCCGGACTTGGAAATTGTTTCTATTCCACGTTGTTTGTTTGTTTACTTGATTGCTTTACTCTGGCGTAATGAGCAAATTCTTTGAGCCTGTCCGACTCCCTTCCCCAGCCGTGCCATGAACAAAGTCGATGGCGCTTGTTACGGGGAGAGGCAGCCTGGTGGCTCGGTGATGACCACCTGCTGTGGGATCGTCGTCTCCTGTGAAATTGAGGGTCCCATTCTCCACCGCATCCTGTGCCGGCTGGGAAAGAAGCCGCGGGTGGGTCACTCCTGCCTGGAAATGGAAGTGCAGCCAGGGGTAGTGTCCACATTCACGCCTGCCGAAAGCAGGGTGTGCGTGTTCCCGGGACTCACAGGTCCTCTAGGGTTTTAACTCACAGGAGGTCAGAGTGAGCTCCAGCCACCAGCGCTTGCAGCGAGGTCTCACTCCGCTGAAACGGGCGTCTGCGAACTCTCCTGACTCTCAGGTCGCCAGGTTCGCGGGGCAGCGGACGGCTGGGATCCGGCGAAGCTGGGCTAAGCATGTGCTGGCTCCTTGGCGTCACCTGAGATTTTTCACTGTGCTTTGGGGCCAGGAGTTTCAGTTCCATGTGAAGCTATGGAACAATGTAGCGATGGTCAGCGAGGGGTCGGCAAAGTCACTGGAGGAAAAGGATGTATTTGAACAAAAAAGAAAACAGGTACCAAAAGAACATGTTTGGAAAAGACCAAGAGTATTGTCCCAATTTCCACTCTCCTTTAGAACTCCTGGTTTGAAGCCAGGCACATGGCCATTGAAATAAAGAGATTTCTCAGGGGCTCACCAGTGGATATGGGCATACGTCTGGCCAATGAGATAAAAGCCTAAATATCACGCCACATCTGGGAAATGTCCTGGGGGCTGGAATACTGACAAGATGGCTGGAGCACCAGCAGCCACCTGAGCCATGAGGTTGAACTTGTTCATACTGAGGATGGTGCAGTAACAAGAGAGGAACCTTGATCCCTGACACTATGTGTACCATCTATACCAGCTGTGAACTATCTCCAAACTCATGTACATGACAGAGAAATCACTGGCTGTCTTGTTTACATCACTGTCATTTACAAATTTCATCACTCAGAGCAGAAGTAATCTTCCAGGAATCAAAGCAGGAATATATGCATCTCATGGGGCTCTGGGCTTCCTCACACTGCAGGCACAAGGACAAACTGGTACAGCCCCCAGGGAGGGTAGTTCAGTGCATACGCTTCAGTAGACTTCGACCCCACAATATCAGCCCTCAGAATATCAGCCCTTCTCATCCTGGGAAGATCACTAGAGACACACACAAAATGTACGCAGAAAGATGTACGTTGATAAGGACAGTTACTGAAGATGTTAAATTCTGAAGTCTTTCTGTCTTCTTTGTTCTGCTCTATAGTTTCCAAATCTGCTCTGGTTCCTTTCACGTGATTTAAGCCATCCAACATAACTGTTCTTTCTCACAAATTCTACTTCCTTCATGCCTTCCCTTTTCTTCCCGGGACCCCTCCGCCCCCAGCATTGCAGGTATGTCCAGGCTGGGACTGAGATGAATGACAGGTGAGGAATGTTTGTCCTGACAGCTCTGTCACCAAAGTGACTCTTAAACTGTTCCAACTACTGATTACACTCCTTCTGCATATTTACGCGGGAGTCCTGGGATTACCAAGGAAGGGAAACATTGCTTCCTTTCCCAAATTAAGATGTGGAAATTTACTTTGAAGCAGCCACAAGGGGATCTGCACACCTGAGACTCTTCCCCCAAGCACATCAGGGTGACATCCCTGGGTCGGCCTCCAGGGGGCACTGCTGGGTTCCTCCCACAACCAGGCAGAGGAACCCCCGAAGCAGACGGTGGTTCCTGGCGTCATCTTAGCAGAAGGCTCCTCCGTTGCGAGCTAATCAAATAATAACAACCTTGCGCTCATGGTTACACACAGTAGCAACGCAACTTTCCAGAAACTGCTTATTAAACCTCAGAACGTTACAGCACTTCCCCGCCCAAATGAGCAGTTCAACTGACAGGTTTTAATTGAGAAGGTTTAACGTTAGTCTCACGCATGGAGAAAATGGGGTGTGCGTGTGTGTGCGCGTGTGCGTGTGTGTGTGCGCACACATATATTCCCAGAGAACTTGGGATTGTTTTATCATCCATACTAAACTGCTTGGGCAGACAGCCAAAATGCTTTCTTTTTGGCTCCGATAAATAATAATAATGGACAACTTAAAAAGAGTTCATTACATTGAATTATAATTAGTTACCGCTAAGTATGGGATTATTACGTTATATATTTCATGCGCTATTCAATTAACTGCTTTAATTACAGTTCTGGTTAATGTTTCTACAGTAATGAAGGAAAAATATCACATGCAGCTCGTGAATTATACCAACAGATGTAACAGTGTTAAGAAGCAATGGACCCGGGTGTGACTCCGTAAAGCACCCATGTGCAGGCCACGGTCTAAGAACACTAGGGAACAGCACATCCCCAGATATCCGAACGGACTCTGGGGATGTGTTAGCAGGCCGAGGTGGAAATGCCGTGAGGGGGATTAGGGTGGCAGGCAGAGTTTTTAATACTTGCCTTTTTCTAAATTAAGAAAAAAGTCATGCATTGTTATTTTTTTAGACTAAGGAATGAGGTAGGCTTTCCGGAAGCAGCGGTGAAACCTGGACCAGTATGTATGATGCTGGCCCACGTGCTGTAAGTTTAAACACCGGACTGTTGTACATCAAGCTAACCAACTCAATAAAATATGACGAGTAAACTTTCTTTTTTTTTTTTTTAAAGATTTATTATCTCCAGAGAGAGAGGGGAAGGGAGAGAGGCAGGGAGGGAGAGAAACATCAATGTACAGTTTAACGAGTAAACTTTCTTAATCACAAAAGAGATGAGTGTACGATTTAAAAGCTGGTGAAATATCAAGCACAACAGAATTAAATTACTATCGTGTGTATCTGTGGCCCATTGATGGTCTGGCGATGTTTGGAGGAGTCATAAAATAAAGTCTGCATAATTCACAACGTATTTAAAATTTATCCCGCACATTTCTTGCCTTCATTTCAATAGAAGCACTATGTAGTTATAATCAAGATTTTCACAGCATTTGAGTTCCGTTGACAGCACTTCAAATTAGACAATTTTTCTTGAGCAATTAAGGTCTTTAGGGTTTTGGGGGCTTTAATGAGTTTCAAGATGAGGAAATGGCTCTGCTGAGGCAACTGGAATTGTTAATAAGTTTTAAAAATAATACATAGATTGGAATAATAGTGAATGTAAATTGTAAGAGACCAATACAATTTAAAAAATATACAGATTGGAAACAAACCATGACATTTCGATACCTTCAAATGTTATAACGGTCTTTTGGTAGAAGTTATTACAAACTATTTCCTGTGAATCTGTAGCACTCACTTGCCTTTTTCTTCTTCGCTCGAAGCACCTACCTTTGTACAGTATTTAAACTCTTCTTGTATCAAAATGTCCACTGCTGAGCCGTGACAAAGAAAACTACAAACAGCACAACTCCTACAGCAAACAACTCTCTCAGAACTTGCCCAGGTTTCCAGAGACGCAGTTACATTTGATTTATTTATTTATTTATTGAAAAGATTTTATTTCATTATTTTTTAGAAAGAGGGGAAGGGAGAGAGGCAGAGAGGGAGAGAAGCACCCATGTATGGTTGCCATTCACCTGCCTCCAGCCACAGACCTGGCTGGAGACCTGGTTTGCAACCTGGTTCTGTGCCCTGGCTGGGGAATCGAACCTGCGACTTTTGGGTTCGCAGGCCGGCGCCTTAACCACTGTGCTACCAGCCAGGGCCCGCATTTACATTTTAAATCTCCACTGGGAGACGATGCAAGTCAACATGAAGTACAAGGTGAAAAAACACATGGGTGATGGACACGGAATGGCTCTTACAGAGGTTGAAACGCAGTGAAGAGGCCCCGGGAAGCCACGGGCACAGGCGAGGTTGGGGACCAGGCCCCGCGGCCGGCTACAAACACTCTCCTTTCCGAGCGTCTCGGGTCATAACCGGGCTAAAGGGAGCGGGAAGGGGGGCACTTCCCCCTGGGGAACCGAACCAGCCGGCCAACCCCGATGGAGACGGAGGCACAGGCGAGGGGGTGTGGAGAGGTGGCAGTCACGTGCCTTTCACCACAGTCTGTCATCGTAACGGCTCTATGTTACTGTTCCTTTCGTACCGTGTGTGATTTACACACTGGTCTTCATCTAGGTATTGCACGCGCGTGTGTAGGAAGAACCTAGTCTATAGGGGACGGGTACTGTCTGCAGTTTCGGGCACCCACTGGTGGCACCTCCTCTCGGCCACCTGCTTCCTTCCTGAACTTGAACTTGAACTGCCCCAGTTCCGGGTTCGAGCTCCCCCAAAGCTCCCCTTTCTCCTCAGGCCTCAACCCGCCCTTCGCTGCCAGTCCTCAGGGGAGGGAAGCTCTGGGCACAGGCACGCGCTATAGTTTTGCCCCAAAGACACGCGTCCTACAGTGTCGATTGGTGCTAATAGTCTAGTAACAACACCCCCAAGATTAGTGGCGCTTTCAGAAAGCAGTTCACCCACAGAGTAACTGTCACGGGGACGGGGGGCAAACTGTGTCAGGACAGCCTGGCTTCTTCACTACGTCCGTCCCAACGGCAGCCCCTGGCTCACCCTTGACACCAAAGAGCATGAAAACAACAAAAGTAACCGTGGCTGCGCCCCATGACAGGCCCGCCATGGAGCAGGCCTTTCACATTCCTGGAAACCCTGCGCCGGCCCGTGGAGAGAATGGCTGTGTGCGGCTAGCAAGGCCACGGTCGCAAGGAGGCTGGTGGCCCGGAGATGCGCTCCGGAGGGCCCGGCCTCCACGTTCCCGGGGAAGCCGCTGGTGTTAGCTGGGAGCTTTCACTGCTTGCAGGAGGAAGCCCCCGGAAAGGGTCAGAAGGGCTGAGTGACAGGAGGCCGGGGCGTCCTGAGGTGGGGGCCCCAGCCCGCTTCTCCGGCCTCCTCCCCCGGCCGTGGCTGCGCCAGGACTTGGGGTGGTGTGGGCAGCCATCGCGGTGCGTCTCCCTCCCTCTTTGCAGAGACAGGGTTACGGTTATTTGAGGAAAGGTCTCCAAGCCCAGGTGGCAGGTGAGCAGCTGCCAACAGACCTGCCCGTGGATCCCAGGACTCACGTAGGGGAGATAATTGTACCTTGGTGGCTCCAGGAGCTGGGGCATGACTTGCCCTTTTACCAGGAAAGGGAGTCCAGCTAATCTGAGCTAGTTAGCGGGATTCCTCTCCTGACGGTAGGAACCCACCCAGCCCCAGGCGCGGACTTGTCAGCGGCCATGTGGGATCCTCCTCTGGGTAGGACTCCCCTCCTCGGATCCCAGGCGGCAGGGCCGCTACGTGGTGAGTGGGACCTCCCCCAGCCCTAACTGTTGGGCCAGGAAGGGGAAGAAGCAGCCGGGCAGTTCCCTAAGCTCCCCGTGGCTGCCGGGAGGACGGAGGCTCAGGCCAGACGCTGGCGGGAGCGGCGGGCTGGTGACAGCGCAGGTGGTTCTGGTCTCACATGTCCAGCGTGGATGTGATGTCTGCAGGCAATGTGCAGGTGCTGCCCCGGGTTGCCTTCTGTGCGTCAGGACATGCGATTTCCTCTCCCTCCCTCCTCTGCTGTTTTAGATTTTATCATTTACCACAGCCTATTTGGCTCTTCTAGTATTTTCCAAAGTCACACGCCTCGATGGTGCGGTTGCATTTTCACCGACAGTTCGTCCTGTACCCAAGTCAACCGGGAACATCCTCAAGCGCCTAGACCTGCGCGTCCTGAAGGACGGCTTCCCTTGACTCCCAGGACACGGAACGGACGCTCTACGAACGCACGGGAGTGCCTTTGGTTTGAATTCATGTTCCTGCGGTGCCACCCGGTCCTGCAAACTGCTATCAGCAGGGACTGAACGTGCTCGTGCTTTCCAGAGTCTCCGTTGCCGGCTGCGCCTGGCACAGCCCTGAGGCGGCCAGTGACTGAACCAGCGGCAGCGGCAGCGATGGGGTAACTAGGGCCGCGGCCTGATGCCCGGGGGAGCGGATTGGTGCCAATTCTGCAGGGAAGTTACCCACATTTGGAAGCGAACACAAGATCAGACCCGACCCTACTCCTTTTGCCAACTGTCCTTCAAATACCTTCTTTACCGTAAGGACATCGTTTTCCTCCTGGGCCAGGAGCCAATCCAGGCCGACAGGTTGTGATACCTCTTTAGCCTGGAATGGTATTTCAGACTTTGCTCTGACATGCTCTTGATTTTGGCAGCATTAACACCCACTGTGGTGTGGACTGTCCTCCACTTGACTTGGGTTGCTGTTTCTTCCTTATATGCTGTTTCTTCCTTATATACACTGTGGGAGAAATCCTCAGAAGTCATGCAGGGCCCTTCTTCGTTGTATCTTTTCAGGAGGCACATCGCATTGGCCTTACAATGGATAATATTGTAAAATGGCGTTTTGAGAGTAGTGAAAACTGAAACTGTGATACTGAGAAGTTATTGCCGATTTTGCCAGATGTCATGGAACATGGTTAATTTTTAAAACGTGGTACTGCTTAGCTGTTACACACGCACGCACACGCACATGCCAGGGGAGAGTGAAGTGACTTGGCTTCGTACCCGTTTCTAGCGAGTTGGCACCTTGCAGGAAGCAGCAGGGGTCACGATGGCAGGGCTGACAGCTCCGTGGTGCTGTGGGGCGGCGTGTGGCCTGGGACTCCGGCAGCCTCCTGTCCCCTGGCTCCGGGCTGGGTCACGGCGCCTCCGGCTCCGCCAGCAGAGGCACAAGGCGCTCGTCTGCCCCACGCTGTGGCTGACCGGGTGGAGAAGGCCTGCGGGGAAGAGACTGAAGGTCCGGCTGGAGCCGGGTGGAGGGGCGATGCGGACACCTCACGTCTGTGTGGCTGGCACGTCCTATCACGGACGAGGGGGTCCCGTGAGATGGGATCAGTTACGATGACGACATGATGAAAGTTTAGAGCCAAAGGATGAAAAGTCCTCATGTTCTTTTTTAAGAAAAGCTTTATTTTTTAAAGAGTGTTTTACTGGAGCGAACCCTTCACGGGTGCTCACACCTGCGCGGCCCCGTCACGCCCGTGCAGACGCCCAGGAGCCCGGCCCTCGTCGCCCCAGCCCCGCTGCACTAGCTGGTTCAGGACGCTGCTCTGCCGCAGGGCCTGCAGCCCCGACGTGTCCTCGCTGATGACCGGGACGCTGCCCGCCGGCTCCCAGGCCGCCAGGTCACTTTCGCTGTCGGACAGCGTGCACAGCAGACTGTCATTTTCGTAGGTGGGAAAATAATACCTGAAAACAACCAGAGACACTGAATGACCAAAGTGTAAATTATCCGGCCGGTCCAGAAGCTGCAGGGACGCTGCCCTGCACTTCTGCCAGGTTTCCCTGCCGACGGCATCTGCCAGGTGGAGGGGACACTCCCCTGTGGCCTTCAGCCCGACCTGCGCTGGCTGACCCTGCTCTTGCCAGGGCCTGGGAGCCCCCTCCGCAGCGGGACCCTCGCAGCTGCGCTGGCTGGGCGGCTCCGCCTGCCCCACCGCTCCTGGAGGCCAGGCGATGCCCCCACTTCTGCCCGATTCTTGCCTCCTGCTTAACAGAGTCCAGACACACTTCCTTCCCCACACGCTCCTCCTTTAAGTACCTGGGAAAACCACTCTTCCCGTGTTTTCTTCCCCCACCCGATCGTCCCTGGTTCCTGATCGTGGCTGATTCTGGGGGATCAGAGCGACAAAACCCAAGTCCTCTGCAGACTTGATGGGCTACCTGGCTCCTGGTCTGGGCACACCTGGTGGCTCGTTGTGGGGACCCTGAGAGACTCCGGCCTCCCTAAGGGGTCAGGAGACTCAGGCTGCAGATAGGGCAGGGTTAGCCTGGCTGCTCACAAACCTGGGGTGTGGGGAAAAATGAAAACCTTTTGCTTTACAGAGGAAAACGGAAGCTTTCTGGCTAGTTTTGGGGGGACCTCAGGGATGTAACCTTCCCTGAGAGCAGAGGGACCACCGAGCAGCCCCTGGGGACCGACAACACGGGGAGCTGTGCACCAGGGCACCAGCTGCAATGTTGACGGGCCGACAGGTGGCTACACGCCGTAGCCCTACCAGTCGCACCCGTTGACAGTCATTTCCGGAAGCTGATCCACATGAAGTGGGCAGACAGCTGGGCAAGAGTACGTAGGCTCAGGCAGACTCTCAGGGTCGCTCGCTATAAGAGCGGAAAGTGTCTAACAAATGAGGATGCATTCAGACAAAGGGGCGGTTGGCACCCATGAAAAACGACCCAACAGATGTATATTCGAATTGGAAAGATGCTTACAACGTTTGGTTAACGAAATATAACTTAAAAATTGATGTTTCTGGGTCTCCAGAGCACAGCTGGTTTTACCTGCAAGGATGGGTTTCTGGGGATTTTCACTCTTCCCTGAGGGCTGACGACGCTGAGGGCCGTGCGGGGGGGTGGGGGGGTCACTCACTCTGGCTGGTCCCACGTGGTGGCGTCCGGGAGCAGCGCCGTGTGTTTCGCCTCTTCCATGTGAGCCCGCAGGTCGGCTCGGGAGGGGAACCTCGCCCGGCAGCCGTAACACCGGCCCTGGTGGACCTGCCTCCGGATGAAGTTGACCAGTTTCACTTGCTGGTAGAAGTTTAACCCTGGAAGGCGGAAGTGCACAGAACCATTTGGATCAAGACAATTTGGATCAAGAGCCCCTTTCCCTACCCACCCGCCGGCCGGTCACAGAGGGTGATGACAGACACGGGGCCAGCACAGCTCGGATCACTTTCTGCGCCAGAGCCCGTGTGGTCCCTCCACCTTCTACCTCAGGGGCCTGCCCAGGGTCACACGGCAGGCGGGTGCGGGCGGGACGTGACAGGGGGCTGACAGCAGGAGCCCAGGCTCACACGACAGGTGCCACGTGGACACACCTGTAGCAGCAGCCGAGTGAAGACCTCGGCGGGGGTCCGGGGAGGTGGTCCCTGAGCCTTGGGTGGTCTGGCATTTCCTAGCAAGCCTGCACTGTTTTCATGCCCTGAATCTTTCCTCCGTCGTGGCCCTGGGAACAGAGCGCTGGGAGCCCCTGTGCCAACGAAGGCAGCTGCGCCCAGAGCAGCGCGTCAGGCGCTTTGTGGCCCTGCCCCCGGCCCGGACCCTCTGTTCCCAGCCCAGGGTCGCGGCCCGGAAGCGCAGGGGCTGGCATGTGAACTCCAGTCGCCTTTCTGACAGATTTTAGCCGCGAGCTTGCATTTTACTTGAAACATTCCTATACGTTGGGAAGGGGAAGAAAGACCCTGTGAAGTGAAACCCGCGTATGACACTGAGCTCCCAGCGGCTGTGGGTCTCGGACACTCAGGTCCCCGCAGCCAACTCACCCAGTTCTGACTTGATGGCCGGGAGGTCGAACTGGTGCGCGTCCTGCGGGAGGAACGGGGACGTGTGAGCGCACGCGGCTTGTCTTTCGGCCGGAGGTGGACGCCTGCTCACGGGAGGGTCAGCACAGCGGGGCCTCAGCCTCTGCCATTGTGACTAACCATGTCCCCCGTCCCGACAGGCCGCGTGCACCCGCGAAACCACTGAATCGCCGGCCTGCGCCCACCGCTGGCCACGACCACGCCTGCGGTCTGACGGCGGTGCCCCCTCTGCGGCGGGAGGTGGGCCTGCTGGGGTCATTTTCAAATCCTGCTTTTTGTTTCAGGCTGTCGAACCCACAGTGCAAGTCGGCAAGTTCCCTTCTCTCCTGTTCCCACAAAAGCCGGGAAACGTGCTTCACGATGCAGAGGTTTCATCCCCTGGGCTCACTGCAGGCTCACGGAGCGCAGACCCTCTAACCCCAGGGCGGCCTCACAGCAGGACCCTCAGGGAGGCCGCCCCGCCGTCACCGGCCCTTAGCGCAGAGGGCGAGGTGCCGTCCGATGCCGTGAAGGGAGCCCCTGCCCCCACGGGACACCGAGGCCCCTTCCAATCCCGAGACGTGAGGCTGCTGGCACGAAGTGTCCGCACTGAAAAGCAGACACCAGGCTGGCGGCAGCCCGGCTCAGGGAGCCCGGCCCTCTGCATGCAGCATGTAGGATGTGGACGCAGTTTCTGAGCAGAGCTGGGGACCGGGCGCCTGGCCGCTGCTCCAGGGCAGGAGGGAGGGGGCACCGCACCCTCGTCTGGCAAGGTTCCTGCTGCAACCAGCCCTCTGCCGTGAGCGGCAAGACGGTCCCGAGTCACCGGCTCTTCTGCTTCCCCAGGGGCAGCAGGGAGCCTGTCCCCTCGCTGACACCAGTGGGAAGGCGGCGGGAGCTGCTGGCTTGCAGCCCGTACGGCTCCCGGGGGGGCTCACACGCTGGGACCCTCTCAGATGTCCTCCCTCCACACCCTGGCCCTCGAAGGAGCCGAGGCCACACCCGGCGCCCCGTGCGCCCCACGTCTGCTCCCGCCAACCCCGGGCTGCGTGCAGGGTGGCGGCCCTGTGGCTCTGGCGGCAGCCGGCAGACGCCCTGCAGACGGACTGGGGGGCTGTCCAATGCTGGCCCCGCCCCGGGGCGCAGAGCCGCCTTCCCAGCGCGATGGGGACTCCCAGGAACGGGGTGCGCTGGGGGCTGGAGGTGTAACCGGACGCGGCGGCGTTAACGACCGACTAGCCAGCAAGCTTCAAAGGAGTGGACGCTGCTCACCTCCATGTGGACGTACAGGGTCTCGGCGGCTTCCGCTTGCTGCTCGCAGAACAGGCAGACAGCAGAGGCGGGGCGCTCCTCCCAGTCGGACCAGTCCCTGCGGCGGACAGAGGGCGTGGGGGCCCCTCCGCTGAGTGGGGGCGCCACACGCTTGTGCAGCCTCTCCCCCCAGGACGCCCACCCGCCCTCCCGCCGCACAAGGTGTTGCTGACGGCTGTCGCTTGACGCCATGGCATCCACAGAGCATCGGCCTGTCAGCACCGAGACGTCCACAGAGCCTCGGGCACTGCCCCGACCCTGCACCTGCCACTTCCGAGTCCTCCCTCGGGCCACAGCTGCGTGGTGGCTTTCTGAGCCGCCAGGCGGAAGGGCAGTGGCAACGGGCGGGGAGGGGTGTGGTCGGACCCGCCCCTGGGGCTCGGGCGTGTTTTACACGCACCTCACTGGGAAGGTGCCCACGTTCGGCGGGTGGGTGTCCCACCGGGCGGCCGACTGGCAGGGGGCTCGCAAAGCAGGTTAAGGCCCCTGAGCTCCCTTTTCCTGTGACCGTTTCTTCCTCCCCCTGCATTTATATTTTGAGGTAATGGCATTTCTTGTTGTTCCTAGACCAGGAAAATCAAATCCTTGGGAGTGAAGGCTGGTGGCACAGCACCAGGGGAGGCGGGTGGGTAACAGGGAACCCCTGGGTGGGGGGACCCTCCTCAAGCCTCTGGCTTCCAGCCAAGAAGGCGAGTGCTGTACGTTGGTCGTCAGTGGGGTGAAGGCCGGACAGGGCTAACGTCACCTCCGTCACGGCCTCTGCTCCAGTGACCAGCAGCTCGGACAGGTCAAAGGTCACATGACTGCAGGGTCTGGGGACCCACTGAGTCAGCAAGGCACCCTGGAAGGTGCTTCTCCGCAGCGGCCTGTGACCTGCGCGCTGGGGCAGCGTTCATGGCAGGTTCACGTGGGGCAGCGGGAACGGCGGTCCCGGCCGTGCTAACGGGATGACCTGGCGCCCCGAGGGAAGGACCGGGTCCCTAAGGCTCACACCGGGGTCCACCAGCAGCACGGCAAGTCTTACTCTGCCTGAGGGTCCAGCAGCTCCCGGTCATCTTCCGACTGCACTTCTTCCCACGACTTGCCCAGCTCCTTGTGGGAGAAACAGAGGTCAGAGCGGGGTGGGGGAGACCAGACCCGGCTCAGCGGATGGCGCTCCTGCTCCGTGGCTCCGAGCACTGGGCGGCCCAGGGAGACCACGGTCCGGCCACGGCCGGTGAGACGGTGGTCTGGCCACAGGGGTCCCCTGTGGTCTGTTTCCCAGGCAGCGGCCACAGTGGCCTTTCTCCAGGACCCGTCCCTTCCTGCCCTGCCCGTGAGAACCCTCCGCTGGCATTTCACATGCAGACATGGGCAGCGAGATCCCGGATCCTGTCCTGGCCTCCAAGGTCCCACCCCCGCCCCTGCGTCCCACCCCCTCTGCTCGGTGAGCCCGCTGCACAGCCCTGCTGCAGGCCCTGGGGTGCAGCAAGCTCACGCCCACCCGGCCACCAAAGGTTTCTGTGGGAAGACTGGGTGCCCCTCCCCACCCCAAGGGTGCCTGCGGGAGCTTAGGGCGCACCAGGGACACACGGCCGTAGTGACGGACCCCCGGGCAGCTCCGCGCTGGGCACAGCCAAGCCCGACACGTTCTGCTGGAAACGCAGGTGTCCTGCTCCACACCGTTCTCTTGAAAACACAACCACAGGTCGCTTGTGGCTGTGAACACCGTTTCTCAAAGGTGCTCCTTTAACTAAAAACAAAGCGACAAGCGCCCTTTGGTTCAGGGGAAGAAAGAACCTATCATCCCCGAACGTCATGACTGATCAGCGAATCGCTGCATCAACGCAGACACGCAGAGATGTGTCACTGCCTCACTGGAGGCGGATGATGGGGACCTGCCCCCTGCTCCCCGCGGTCGTGACTCCACATGGCCAGCAGGGTCCTCGTTAGCTGGGAGTTTGGGTGAGGAATTTAACCTTTCATGTGTTACTTGGTCTCTCTAGACTTGGGCGGCAAGACGTGGCCCTAGGCGGGGCCACCGGTATTATCACCGCTCCTGAGGCTGTGGGCCGACTTGCTCATCCACCAGGGATTTTAGCCAGGAGCCACGGATGGACTTCGCTAGGCAACGAGACTAGCCTGTACCACGTGAGAGGAGAACGGAACCCTGTGTCCTCACGTTATCAGTGGCGTGTGACTGTGGCCCAGACCTTCCTCGAGGGCCCTGCTCTGGTGAAACATACGGCTTCACAGGAACAAGTCCCAGAGGGAAGAAAAGCAAGGCCCACGACTAATAAGACGCTGAGCCTGCCAGTGAGTCACGTCAGGGACGCGGAGACACAAGAAAGGCGGAGTGTGGAAGGCCCGTCGGTGGAGACGTCAGACGCGCCCTCAGCTCCCGGACCAGATGGGATGCGCCCGAGAGGGCGGAACACACATGGACAGGTGGTCCCTCCCCGGCTCCCCGCCCCAACACACGCACTCACACGGGCTCACACGGGCTCACAGAAAAGCCCGCCAGAGGGTTGAAGTCACTGCCTTGGAGAGCGCTAAGACTAAACCGGAAATAAGGGTTAGGAGCCTACTTGTTATAAATGGCTACATATACTTTACAAATAAAAAATTAAATCAAAGAATGATAAAATCACTGCAAAAATAGGTCCCTTTAGAAAGCCCCTTGGGACGCCGGGCGGCGGCTGCGGTGCGGGGCTGGGACGTGGGCTGCTCTCCGAGGTGGGGTGTCCGGGCGTCCGAACGTGCTGCCGGCAACCTGTGCCCTGTGCGGTGGCCGCGCAGACCTTGTGCCCGAGACCGAAGCAGCACGTGAAGGAGACGCGCTGCCCTCCAAGGGCCGTCACGGGCGTGCCGGCCTGGCGGTACCAAGCTCAGCGTGGCCGGGGTGAGGGTTACGGAGCACAGACTGGGCCCCACGCCAGAGCACAGGCTTCCCAGCAATTCCGATGTGCTTTTCTGCCCAGTGCACAAGTGGCTGGCCGTCCTCGGTCACGCCTCCTCTGGCCCAAGGGTTCCCATTCCAGTTCATTGCCATTGGGCTTCCATTGGGCTATGCGAGTGGGGAAACGGGGCTCCCCACCTCTCTTCCAGCCCCTGCAGCGTCCCCCAACCCCTCCTTTCACCCAGGTGGCCATTTTCCTCATTTGTCAGGTACACCTCCCCAACACAAAAGACCGGGACAGGGGCGGCAGTCTGTGTTCACCGTGAACCCCGACCTGGGTTTGTAGGCGCCCCCGTGCCTCACCCCTGCGCCTGAAGACCTGTCCTCTGCAGAGGGGGCCGCCCCCCAGGCCCGGGCCGGGGGCCGAGCTGCTGATGGGCGACAGCAACCAGCGCACCGAGACCCCTGACCCGGGGACCCTGTGGGTCCGTCCTACGAGCCAAACCTTACCCATCCTGTCGTTGAGGGGGAGCCCTAACATGACCTGTGTCTGAAGTTTCCACAGAAAATAAGCTGGTGCAAGAGAAGAATAGAGAATTTTGGAGGAAGCAGAGGATGTTTTAACGGGAAAAGAGGGGAAGAGCGAATAGACTATTTTTTGAATTTTTGGTTGAAAGACTCGTCCAGCACAGCCAGAGGCCAATGCTCCTGCTGGGAATGGACTGAACCTTTGGGCTCTTGGGAACAATGTATGTGGCGACCCAGGGCTGGCGCCTGGTTTTCAGCTGAGAGCCGTGTCCTGGAGACCTTCCCTCTCCGAACAACTGGCAAATCAAGACAAGTCCAATCGAGTTGTGCTTGTGGACTAACCAGCCGTTGCTGGGGGCGCCCTGTGAACCCACCGCTGGCCCCGGACAGCGAGGTTGTGCAGATGCGTCCAGCTTCCCGGGAGGAAGGGGAGGCTCACCAGGTAGTTGATGACGTAAAACTGGTCGTATTCCCTGTTCTTCGGGTTGACCCTCCGGTGCTGCTTCTTCCTCATGTGGTCCCTCAGCGTGTTCCTGTCGCGGAAGGTCTTCTCGCAGTACAGGCACTGCAGGCTGGGGTGGGGAGCGGCCGGTCAGGGGGGCTCCCGGGCGGGGTGCGCAGCTGCGCTCCGCCCTGCCTGGGCCCCGCTGACTCATGGTGGGCCACCCAGACGCTGCCCAGGGGACCGGCACCCTTGCCAGCGCCCTCCGGGGTTTCCCTGGCTGGGTGGGCGCAGGTGCAGTTTCCAGTTGGCTACGCTGGCTGTTTAGGGAAAGCCGGGACAAAGATCCCGGCTAACATCCAACAACTGCTTTGACGGCTTACTAATCAAACCGTGTATTTTACAAATGTGGGTGCAGGCACGTTCTCAAAGAACTGGAATGGGAACGAGCACTGGCTGCGTCTGTCCACCAAGCGCAGCGATGACCTGGGCCCGTGTGGCCTGAGAGCCGCGTGGCTTGGTCAGCCCACTCCCCTGCTGTCCTTTGTCATCGGATTTCTAAGCTGGAGACAATACCCAATCTTAGAGAGAGTTTAAAACGTACGCATATTTATGCTTATATGATCTATGCATATTTGAATTAAACTATGTGCATCATTTACCTACATCATTAATAAAATACCTGGCGCACAGCAAGGCCTCCATCCGTAAACGCGAGTTACTACCCTAACATTCTCCTGTGCCCTCTGCTCCAATCCTTCCACCGACGGGAACCCCCTGCCTCACGAGCTGGTGATGACAGACGCCAACCGATGACGAGGGATTATGTCCGTAGCTGCCATCCTGTGACCTCTGCCCCCCAGGACCAGAGCTCCGTGTCGCAGGGTCATGGAGTTGGTCTCATCTCCCTTCCACACGAAAACCCGCAAGTCAGGTGTTTCAAATGTGAATTCTTTTTCATCTCGACTGGACACCCTTTCAAAAATTTCTAACGCCACTGAAACAACTGGTCTTTGACAGGGAGCGATGATGACAGCTACTCGGGCATGACTGTGCCAACCAAGGGCCCTTCGCCAAAAGGGCGAAGGGATTTGTCTCAGTGCGGTGTTGCTGCCAGAACCTGAGTTCAGAACTTTTTATCACTGGTCTATACCGCCTGACACACCCTTTTAGTGCTATTGCTCCACAGGCTGTGGATCCTACACTCCTTAGTATTCTATTTAAATAAAAAAACTAGGCTTTGAGAACAAAATCATGGGCTCTTTCCTACAGAGGCAAGTGGCTCCATTTCCAAAAGCCGTTTTGGTAACCCTGGAGGAGCTCCCTCCTCAGGTCTGCGCTGAGCTCCGGAAGGCCGGGCCACGGACCGTGCCCGTGGGGAAGGCGGGGTGCGCCGGTGACAAGGCGGGTCGGTATGAAAGGCAGGAGGGGGCGCACAGCGTCTTCTCTCACTTCACAGGAGCCCACCACAGCTTGACCGGCTAATAGCCACAGTGCAACTAGTGGAAAGCACAGAAACTCTGAACCCAAAATTCAGAACAGTGGCGTCCAGGGGCCACCCATGAGAAGGGACACATGGGGACTGGGCAGCCACTGGCTTCTCAGGCTGGACGGGTGAGCATCTCCTCCACACCTTACTCACCCCCTCGGACGGTCTGTCCACTGTTTGATGCACGTGGCCTTTTTGTGTGGAAACTAGTAAAGGCACTATGACCTGCACAAAAATGAGGACTGTCGCGGCAAAGGTGAAGTCCTCCAACACGGAACGTGACAAGAAGCCCGTTTCTTCAGTTACTTCTGCCTGCTGACCTGGAAACGTTCTGGAGCCCAGGGTCCTAGCACCAGGCTGCGTCCCCGCAGGAAGGACTTACTTGTCGAGCTTCTTCTGCAAGGCACGCAGGAAGTCCCCGCAGTTGACAATGTTGTCGGGAAGGCCGATGTTGAAAGCGTGCTCTCTGGACATGTGGTTCAGAAGAACAGACCTAGGCAGAAAGGAGCAACACGTGTTACGTGGGAACCCCGGGGGCAGCCTTGGTGTGTGGATACGTGAACAAGAGGTCCGAGCCAGTTTACACGCAGAAGCACGCGCCCGGGCTGCGAGGGTGGGCTCTGGTGTGTCAGCCACACAGCGTCCCGTCAGTTCCTTCCACAGGCTCCGTGTTCCTGTCACTGCCTGTCACCGGCCGGCAGGGTTACACGCTGCCGGTGAACTGGGCTTCTGTCCTTTAAAGCGTGGAAGAAACTGCGCTCCACCTGCTTTTCTGATTCGTCACGAGCAAGGGGCAGAGGACGCTGCCCAAGACAAACACGACCTGCGATCCCAGAAGCTCAGTGTTTTCTTCAACAGAAGTAAAACACCAGAAGTGCTAAAAGTTTAGTTCACGAGTTGAGACAGAACAGTATCTGCAGGGGTTGAGCACAGTCTTGCCTGTCAGGCAACTTACAAAGTTTACACTAAGCACAAACCTATTTTTGGCCTTAAATTTATTTCCCTGCTCTGCTTAGAGCACCTACGGTCCGTCTTTGGTGGTAGGCATGTTAGAAAACGACCGCTGCCACCACGAAGGGGTCCCAACGAGCCCCCACACTTGACTCACTTCAGCATTGCGGGCGTTTGGATGAGTTTACGCGGAATGACCACAGAGAAAGACACGCAGGGCGGCAGACCTGTTCCCGAGGAATTCTTCGTTGCAAAACATGCAGGTGCCGTGGAAACTGTCATCGCTCCGTTCCCGCTGCTGCTGCTCCAGGATCCCTTTCTGCAAAGGAGAAGCAACGTCGGACAGGCTCCCTGACAAGCGCAGGCAGCCGGAGGGCGATGTCCAGTCTGCAGGGGAGGAAATGGGGGCTGGGAACGCCGGTGGCATTTGTAAACTGCCCGCTCCACCTGCATTACAACTCTGCGTCTCTACTGGTGGACGCCACGATGCCGCACCGGGATGGCCCCCTGGGACACCGTGTCCTTCCCCACTTCGTCCTCTTCCGTCTTCCTTAGTTAGTTGTCTCTCACCCTGGCTGCTGTCAGACCCAGACACGGGGTGGGGTCTCTGACGCGCTCCCTTCCTCAACGCCCCGTTTCCGTGTAACCCGGGCCTGATCGGCTTTGCACCTGACCGGTCCTGCTGTTCCTTCTCTCCACCGGCCCCCCGCTGACCAGCCCCTACTGGGTTACGTAAGGGCCTCTGCGGGCTCTTCCCGCCACGCCGCCCGTCTCTGCTGCGGGAAACCCCTGTCACTGTGGACACGCACGGCCGCCCTGCCATTCTCTAACTCAATGGCTTCAAGGCGCTTTGGTAACACCCTGCTCTAATGACCTTTCCTGGAGGTCATTTTATTTCCTTTCCCTTCCCCACCCTTGCGAATCCTGTCTGTCCTTTGGGATCCACCTTGATCCCCGCGCGGCCAGGCAGCCGTCCCTCGACACCGGCGCAAACCAGGAGCTCCGGCTCTGCAGCACCGAGCAGACTCAGGCTTGCAGCCTGGCTCTCCCCCGTGCTCCGGTTAACCTCCTCAGCCCTCGTCCTCCCGCTCCTGAGATGAACGTGGAAATGTCTCAGCACTGTTTACGGGAGCAAGTCACGTAACTTGTACACAGGGTTCAACTTGCACAGGTTGGTCCAGGCTGGAGTGTCTAATTCCCCCACGCCCCCACCTGGGTAGCTGTCGCCTTCGCTTCGGGAAGGGTCTGAGGACTCTCTGAGGTGACAAAAGTCTCTACGCTGTCCTTACACACGTTGGCATGCTGCTCCCCACCTTCTCCAATCACATGGGCCCCAAACGGCAACGCCATGAAGTGTACTGCTGATGCTGTCAGTATTTACAGAACTGCAAAGAAATGAGCTGGGGTCCAGAAGCTTAATACCACGTGCCACGTGGCCTTTCTGGAACCATGTCACCGAACACTTAGACGTATTAACCCACTGAAGAAAAATAAACTAGAAGATACCATAATAGAAATCAATTCTATTATGAAAACTCCGTTTTCAGCCGTAACGGGAAAGCGGACACCATGCCCCTGCTAAGGACAAAACAAGCCGCTTCATGGACCTGTCTGTTTCCAGGCAACACAGGGCCGTGATCCTTAAGAGAAAAGAATAACATGTTGCCAGTTTTCCGCTGGGTGGTATTTTCCAAACTGCAACGTAGAGAAACTAAGCCCAAGGCTGGGTAGAGAAAAGACCACTGGCGTGTAGGACACCGGGCTGGTGAGCTTTGTGGGACAAGGTACCAGCGAGAAGAGCTGCAGAGAAGGTCTCGGGACACCTGCACCGGTTCTCTCGGCCTCTGTCCAGACGCTGAGCTGCACACGTGCAGGGTGGGTCTGGGAGCCTGAAGGAGGAGCGTCCGGGGCCACCGCGGAAGCCACAGCTCCGGAAAGTGCTGCATGGAAAGACCCTGCCTGACCCCTCGAGCGCACAGAGATGTGACGAGAGCAAAGGAAACGCAGGGGCTAAGGTTCACCTACCAGACAATTCTGATGATGGTTCTTCAAGCAAGCTTCCCGTAAAAACCGAAATGGACAGCAGAGGTCAGACAGAAGAGGTATTAGAGAAGCAGAACTGAACTTTCACAAGCACGCAGGGTGTGACTAAAGAAGGAACACATGCTTCAGAGCCCTGGACCCACAACTTTGTGAGCAGGGAAGCCTGGCCAAGCTCCAGGATGGCCCACAGAGGCTGTGGCACCTGGTGGGGTGCCCGTGCTCCTGACCCCTGACGGCCGCGCCAGTTCTCAGGCTGCTGCCCGCACAGCCCAGGTTGGGCTGGAGGAAGATCGCACTCAACGTTTTCTTGGTTTTGACTCAACACAAGCAGAAAAGATCTGTGAGTTTAACTGGTGTGACACTAAGCCACCCAAGGTCTTCTTTGGCCAAATGCAAGTTGTGCCAGTTGAGCCTGAACTGCACAGCCTGGGGGTCTGCTCCGCACCCCGGGAAGCCAGCCGCCACGGAGCTCCGCCGTATTCGATTCTCCACCCCCACCCCGGGGCACACACGGAGGGGAGCCACCAGGCAACCAGGAAACACGGGTCTCTCCTTCCTCTCCCTTCTCCCCGCTCCTCTGCACAGCTCTCCCTTCTTCCCTCTGTAGAGCGTGGCAGCTGGTAGGATTGGCTGTAGCATAAGCCTGAGAGCCCCCTATGAGCAAAAACGGTAACGTTCGGTGAAGATCTCTGCAAAAGCCTCCCAAAGATGCGCGGATCAGAGCCTGGCGGCCGTATTTTCCTACAAGACCTCATGCTGGGAGGACAGACTAGATTTTGTTCATGGGTTCGTGGAGTGGAGGGAAGAAGAGGGTGTCACAGATGGTACGTGTTTGAACTTCTCGAGGTGGCCGGTGATGACACCGGGTAGAATTTTCACTGCCAGCCGAGTGGGACGCACGCAGGATCAGCTCCCTCGTCAGGCGCAGGGCCTTGAGCAGGTCGCGTGCCGCTCCAATCGCTTCAGGTGCCGAGCAAGGGGTCAGCGCGCCTCATCTGTACCCCCGGGGCAAGGACATGAACCAGCGCCAGCTGCACGGCACTCTAGCCACAGGGGTCGGACGCCGCACAAGGAGGAGTCAGGTGGCAAGTTAGAAAGATGGGCCAGTGCAGGGAAAAGCGATTTAGAGACGTCTGTTTAGGTTAAGAGCTTGTGTACAGGAAAGCAAAGACTGATGTTCAGATCGATGACCCCCATGGGAACAGCTTGCAGGAGAACGTAAGGAAGCAAAACTGAGGCTGATGTGTCCAGTTCCCGACATCATAAATGTCTGATGGATGCCGACACATTTCACTCACAGGACAGGACACCGCACGGCAGCGCTGGCCAGCAACTCTCCGGCCAGAAGCTTAAGCACACTTGCCTGATGGGAACACAACAAACCCACCCCGGTCAGAGTGGGGGGCTGAGGGCCACAGGCAGGCAGGAGGCCCCTGGCCTCTGGCTTCCCGTTTCCGGAACCCCGAGCACCTGAGATATTTGAGAGGACTTCCTTCCTACCCCATCCTGCTCTCATAAAGGAGGGGGGAGAAAGAAACAACAGGGTGGGGTGGGCACGAACGGAAGACGAAAAATAACAAGCACACATATGTAAGTTTGCACCGCCTCCTCTTCTGGTCCTTCCAATAGGAAGTGTGGTATTTTCACGCTAATCTCACGCAAGAGATACGGTGAAGGCTTATTTTTCTATCACTCCCTTTATCCTGCCTGATGGAATACTCAAGGTGAGGAAATTAAAGTATAAAAAGCTCAGTAAGTTTCCACTAAGTTCATGATTAGTGGGCTAGTTTGATGAACAAAGTAAAACAGAAACATGAATCAATTTTGTGTCATGATATATGGTTTCAGCCACTTACAAAACAGAATCTACCTGCAATTTACTCAATTATTTGAGAAGCTCTCTGACCAAGGTCAAGTGAAAAGCTACACCCCCAGCCCCCACTCCTCCACCCCTCACCAAGAACGTTTTTAAGTGTCAAAAAAAGAGGCTGGGTAGCCCCAAGAGAGGCGGTTTGTTGGGATCTGATGGCTGGAGCATGTGAATTTATATTAGCAATTTACTCATACCATATACTTGATATATTTAACCAAAAACACACCTTTGCATAGAGAGGCAGGAATAAATGGTATGAAAACACAATTATCAATGACATTATACAGTTTTTAAAAACAAATCAGTAAAATCCGCCAGTCTCAGCACAGTTTGAGAGATAATGGAAAGTTAACTTTGACAAAATCAATGACCTTCATAGATAAACGGGAGAAGACATGTCAACATCTAACGAAAGACAGTAAAACGCACACGAAAAGCCAGAGAGCAATTTCTTTCCTGGCTGACACACTCCCTGGAACGCATGGAATCCCACCCAACAACCTCAGTGGGGCACTCCAGCCCACCCCTGCCCCTCCCGCCGGGCCACAGCAGGGCAGTCTCTTCCGGGATAAACTCAGGGTCAGGTTTCTCTAAAGACGGAGGAGACCCTGAAGGCACACACTCTTCAAGTTGTAATAGAAAACGCGAGAAGCTTAGGCCCAAAGGAATAAGAACTTTCTACCCACCACTGAACTAAAATAATGAAATTAGATTTTCTTGAAAAAAATCCTTGGTGTTGGAAACCAGACACTTATGGCTTCATGCGTGTATTTATGTCCTGTTCATCCATTTTCATTCATTCTTACAAATGCCAATTCAGAAAATGTCACATTCGCTTACAGAGGAAGATGAGATTCGACCAGGGCACAGCTGGGCCGGGCCGGGCCTTGGGCTGGGTTTGAGCTGCTTCCCGTCTTGTTCGACAGGCTGTGTCATGGCTCTGAGCATCTCTCTTCAGAGCTTCCACCTTGTTTTTCCGTCTGAGCAGAGGCAACGTTGCTGCCTTTCTGATCTCACAGGACCAAAATATTTTACAGAATGCCAGGTGAAGTTTACATTTAGCTGGTAAACTGTGAGACTCAGTTCCTTATCCATTCAGACCAGGTTTATATTTGCTTCCTAGGTGAAAACATGAATTGATCTTTAGGTTAAAATCACTTGGTGGTCATGCAGCTCAGGGGACGTCCGTTGCTTTGTTAACACTAATGCCCCGTTCAGTGGGAAACAGCACCTCCTATCTTGGAAGGTTGTGCTGAAGCCATGAGGGACGCTGTGCTTAGCCGTTACTCAAGAACGGTATACAAGTAAAATGACTTTTACTTTGAGGTCGCCAACACAAAACAATCTAATCCTTCACTACAAGTCACTAAAACCCATCAGAAAGTGGCACGAGGATGGAAAATCTTGGACATGCATTTCCTTGTGTTCCTGTTTGCTGTTGGAGGACGTGGGATATGGGAGGCACAAAGAACACTGTTGCTCTCCAGAGGATCAAATTGCTATTTAGGCTAAAATTTTCATAAACTATTTATAGTTATCACGATTGACCTCTCAAGCTGACATTTACAGTAGTGATTAAAAAAACCCATGCAGCTGAGCCGATGCCTCCCTTCATCCCTATTTAATTAAAGTTACGTCTTGCTACGGAGAGCTGTGACTGCCACTCACCGCAGGCAGCCGGGAAACGGCCTTGCCACGCGGAAGCGGAGAGCAGCAGCGAGTGCTGACTCTCCTCTGAGACCCTTCAGCTTTTTTGGGATCGGGGGTCTGACGGTAGGGCTTGCAGAAATTCCAGGCCTTCAGGATTAACATGGAGTGAATGCTTGGTGAACCGGCCAGAGAGGATGCAGACGTGACCATCCAAGTTCAACGCTTAGGAGGCATCCACTCCAGTGAGGATGGCGGATTCTTAAAATCTGACATAGATGAAGAGCCAGTGGAATGGAGCTTAGAAGGGGCTACTGATTCTGACAGGCGGCCGGCGGAGTGGGTGCCGGTAGCACTGGCGCAGGTGGCCAGTGGGGCAGGCGCCCAGTGCGGCCAGTAGGGCAGGTGCAGGGCAGGTGCAGGGCACGGCCAGTGGGGCAGATGTGGAGAGCAGGGCCAGTAGGGCAGGTGCAGGGCAGGTGCGGGGCACCCAGCAGCAGCGTCCTCTCTGCGCCCTGCTGCGCCCCAGGGCCGGCGTCCCCCCAGCGCGGCCGCAGCTCGCAGACCGGAGGGCGGAGTGGAGGAACCGGCCGCCGGCGGAAGCGCACGGGACACGCTGTGGATCCCAGGAAAGCCCAGGACTATACCGCCCGGCAAGACCTCGCAGGCTTTGGAGAGACGCAGGGGCCTGGGTGCGCTTTACTATCGAAACTCGGGGCGCCGCCAGGGACGCGGGGGCGCCGGGAGGGCGTGGCGGCGGGGCCGGCACGTGACCCAGGCCCGCGGCGCAGCTGCATGGGTGACACGCGTGGACTCACCGAATCGTCCCCAGGGCGCCGCGCGCGCCCCTCACCTGCAGTGCCGGTTGGTGGCGGTCGGCGCTGAGGGCCTCGGCCTCGGCCATGGCCCGGCAGCCCTACCCGTCCTCAGGCCCGAAGTCGGCAGGAAGGAGCGGCGCGGACAAGCATCCCCGGGAGCACACGCGGGGGCCCTTTCCTGGCGCTTATTCAGGACACCCTGTTTCCTGCGAGCCCAGAGCCGCATAGGCGCCTCCCGCTGTGCCCCCGCCTGGCGGGTGGGGAGCGCCCGGGTGACGGGCTGGTGGCAGGGGACCCGATCAGAGGGCTGCGACTCCCGCCGCCCGGACGCGCCCACGCAGGGCCCGCAGGACCGGGTTTGCGGGACCCCAGGAGGAACCGGCCCCGCCTGTGTGCCTTCACCTGCCGTAGTTCGCTCATAGCCTTTCCTACCTTTGCAACAAGCCGGTAGCCCAGGGAGGGACGGGCGCCGGAGCTCGCGGGCTTCTCCAGCACATGGATCAAACCCAGCGAGGGTCCTGCGAGCCCGGTTACAGAAGCAGAGGCGACAACTGGCGTGGCCGTGGCACCAGGCGCGCAGCCTGGGGGACCTACGCACTCTGGGCGGGCAGCCGGGAGGGCGCTGAGCGCAGGCACCTCCGCGGTGGGGGAACCACGGCTGGGAACTGGGGACAGAACCCGAGAAGGGCATCCCGGTGTCACGGATGTAGCTATTTCTAGGGGCCCGAGGCTTCTGCAGGCAGTCAAGGCTCTGTGAGCTGAGTAGCCCCCGTGGCTTAGGGGTGTCAGTTCTGAAATCCTGTGGGCCCAGGATTAGGAGAGCGGGCTCCTTCCTGATTAAGGCCGCTGGGAGGAGGGTGATAAAACTCACGTAAATTAAAAATTATGAATAAGTCCAAGCAGACAAAATCCATAAAATGTGACTTTAAATTCATCTGTTTTGTAGATTTGGAGGCATTACAACAGGAAACCCAGAGAAGCGCAGGGAGCCCTGTTACGTCATGGGTTTGCTGCCAACAGGAAAAGCGTATGTATTTACATGTAAATCAACACCCTACATACCATCTCTCCTCAGGGTGGGAATAATCATTTGGGAGGTTTACAATATAGACTGTGCTTCAGGGACTGTCTCGGATCACATGATTATTGGATTAGGTTGGATTTATTTTCCTCCTGGATCTCAAGAGGATTTAGCAGAAACAGTGAAACCATGGCTCTCTCATAATATATTATCTAATCAACTCCAGAGATACAAGGAATACCTATAAATAACCCTAAAGGGAGAGCTAGTTAATTTTAAGTAATAATTGAGAAGAACCACAAATGGTAATGAAAAGCCACACTTTTAAACAAAATGAAGAAATGAAGAAATGAATTTCTGTTAAATTCATGAAAATGTAATTTTAACACTTACATGCTGCTACCTTTTTTAAAGACGACAGATGCTGAGATTTTAAAATTAGCAGGCTTACGGTGCAGGCTGAAAAGAAGAAAGGCTACTGTGTTAATCAAGCCATATGCTTGACTCATCCAGGGGACAAAAGCGGAGCACATTCCAGTGAAGAGGGAGAAACCTTCATCAATTCAATTCAGTTTTAGCCCAGGGGATCCCCACCCCCCTCCCCACAGCTGAACCCTGGCATGTGTCAGGCAACTAAAATTACACACTGAAATGTGTAAGCTTTGTTGTTATTTTAGAGATAATCCGGGAAGCAAAACAAAGCCAAAAATTGCTTCTGCATTTTTAACATGAAATGCTTTAATCTTCAATCCAGTGTACATACATTTTTTCTGTTTTAAGATTTTTATGTTTTGTCTCTTCTTTGTGTACACTTGAAAGTTTCCAAAATAAAAAGTAAAAACAGTAACAAAAAATAACGACAATGATTTTTGTATACATTTTCATCATACTGTTCATCTTTTAAAACAATTCTTACCAGTTTCTGTTTCTGAAGCTCTTCCCTAAGTACTCTATCCTCTGGTAGAACGTCACATAATAAAAAATAATTGTCCTGTTCTTCTGTTGAGAGATTGGAAAAATAAATGAGAAATAAATGATCATTTTCTCCAGGACTTATTCCTTAAAAAATTACCTACCTATCTACCTACCTACCTACCTATTAAGATCTCTCTTCTGGTATATAGGACTCTTCATTTTATTGAAATTAGGCAATATAAACACAGCAATTTAATGTTAGCAATCATGAAAATGAGAGAATTCCAGTTTAAGAAAGTGAGATTATTGCTTTGAATTTTGGGGTTGTAGGGAAAAGACATGGTCTAGATGTGCACTTACCGAGTGGAGCTGTGGAATTGATTCTTATCACACTACAAAAGTCTGTAATGGGTTGCTCACTGAACCTTTTACGCCAATATAAAATGTACCTGGGAACGAACAAACAAAAAGATAAAGACTCAATGCACTACTTTCTTTAGAATGATAAATCGTATGACATTTAATTATCCCAAAGCAACAAATCAAATGTTGACTAAACACTGCTGGAAAATGTGTAAATACAAAGGCAATAGAGAACTGTAGAAATCTTTAAGTATTTAATAAAATGCAATTATCCTGTAAAGGCATGGAAATGATTCAACTTTACTACCTCCAAATTCAAGACAGACATATGGGTAAGATGTGATTTCTGAAATCGCATCTAAATTTACATGAATTTAAAATGTACACATTTTCCAATAAATTGAAAGTTGGGCGGTTATCTTATACATGTAAATAACAGAGGTCATAATAACGTAACAGAAAGCCAATCTAAATCAAATTTGTATATAACAAGAGAAAAATGGTCCGAAAGAATTCCACGTGTCTGAGGCACACTTAGTGGCCTTTAGAAAGTTGTTTTACCCAGACCTGTGTAGCTGATGGAAGAGGGAGCAAGATGGCAGGATTTAATAAGCTGCCCATCTCTCCACTTATCATCTAACAGGATTTCTACTGGTAGTTCTAATCTCACTGATCACTGGGAGAAGGAAAATGGAAAGGGTGACTCTGTAGTGGATGGTGTCAACTGCTGGCCGTCGGTGCCAATTCTGCACCAGCGGGAATCCCGAGTCTGATTTGCGGTGAAGGGAGGCTGATCTGGTGAAACCGCTGGTGGTGGCTCGCTGGGCTGTGACGAGGCCGGGCCAGGCGCCGGGGGGTGGGGGTGGAGGTGCCACAGCTCGGCTCCCATCCGGGGAGACGGCTCCCCTCCAGCGTGGCAGCGCCCCAGGGGAGCCCAGTCTGGATGGGACCGGAGAGCGCGTTCCACCAGGACGGGGAGGCTGGGCCCTGGCCCTGACCCTGATGGGGCCACGTCTATGCAAACGGAGACTCCAAATCCTGTTTGATGGGTCCAAGTAGTGCTGCCCTAACAGGATGAAAAGAAGCTGCTCTGGTCGATCGGGGAAGATGCTAACGAGGGTGCAGCTGGGCTCCTGGCTGGATGCAGAAAGCCCTGCCGCTGACACAGGGCGCCAGGACCCCAGCGCCCGAGGCAGTTCAGTCGGAAGGCGGCTCCCCGAAGCACAGAGAGCGAGAGGCCGTCCGACAATGGCTGCCAGACTCTGTTTTAAAACTGGAGCCCAATCAGCTGCCACCAGGAGCCCCTCTTAACAGGTCACTTATTCTTCGGGTCAACGACAGTTCATCAGGCTGCATAAGAAAAGAGATTTGCACATGTAAGCGGACGACAAGAGTGTAGCAAACAGAAGGCACAAGCTTGAACTCTTTCTCCTCAGCCTGCGGGGGACAGGGCGGGTGCGCCTTGTGGAGAGAGCTGGACTCTAGGTTGGGGACGCGAAACGGCTGGGCATAGGCTGTAGCCCAGCCCCCGACTGTAACGGTCACACCTGATGCACCGGGACTCTGTGGCGAGCTCGCTGGCTTCCACTTTGAAGGATCAGGAGCTGGAGGCCTGTGCCTGTCTGACCCACCAAAGTACACAAAAAAGAGGGAAGTGCCCACGAAGGCTAAAACACTATGTGTCAGCCGCCCTGGGCGGCTTCAGCACCCTCCCCTCCCAGCATCCTACACAGCTACGCTTTTCCTCCTCCCTTCCGTTCCCCACACCAGCAGGAGACAGAGGGGAGGGAGGAAGCAACGGCTAGAGAAGACTTCAGAGAATGAAACTGTTCTTATTCTCCTCAGCATGTTTCCCCACTGCAGGGCCGTGACAAGGGTGAAAAAACAAAGGAGACCCTCTATTAGCGATGCCAGGGGTAGAAGATGGATTGTTCTTCCAAACTGAAATATACAGACGCCTGTTTTCAGGACTCATCAGATTTAAACAGCAGCACCAGGTGCTGTGGTAACAGACTCAAAAACAGGAGGGCAGGTGGGATTGACTTTGGGGGGAATGGGTGGGTGGGGAGGGGGACAGAGGGGAGCAAAAAGGGGATGGATGTAATACAACAACAATAAAATTAAAAAAAACAAAAACAAAAACAAAAACGGGAGAGGCCCTTCCCTCTCCTCCAGGGGACCCTCCTTTTGGTCCCCTGAGGGCCATCTGGATGATGGGGTGGCATCTGGGCCGACCTGACAGCAGCGGTCAGCCTGGTGTAACATTAGTGCCAAGGTGGGCCTACAGCGTGTTCAAAGGCAGGAGTACTTCCTCGAACACACAGTCTGCTTCCCTTTGAAAAATACTCACAGACTCAACAAAATGTCTACATGAAGTACGTGAACAATGACCAGGTAAGAGCTGATACTAGTGACCAGACTTGTCCTTTGACTTGATAAGTCAATTATTTTGTAATGAAGAGTCTATGCAAGAAGAGACTCTTCAGTGAACAGAGAAGCAGGGACTTTGTGCTGAGAGTTATAAACTTGAGTTTAAAGTTTTTAAATCTTTCTGAAACTCCGTTTACGCATTTACATAATAAATGATTGATAATTAAGTGAATAACATGCAAAGTAGTGTCCAACATTCTGGGTGTTTAAGGAACGATAGTTTTTATTTTTTATTGTTGTTGTATTACATCCATCCCCTTTTTGAGGAACGATAGTTTTTATTACAAGTAACTTACTTAGAGTAGTAAAGAACTTAACGTTTATTCCAGAAAAATACTGGTATCTAAACAACCACAAGACCAATAATAACGCTTCATCAAACATTTAATGAGTCAATTAAAACAGCTGTAGTAATAGTATCAGAGGGCAGACGGTGGCTAAGGGGGCGGGAGGGCAGAGTGGAGGTGACAGTATTAGCCGCTCCCACTTACTGAGTTTCCCCGCCCTGCGTCACACAGTGAGAATGTCAGACTGGGCTCTGAACTTGGCCTCTCCAGCCTCAAGTCTAAATCAAGTCTCTTGCATCAACAGGGCCTCTAGTGTCACGGGAGACATCTATACAAGAACTGCAGAAAAGAAGGCAGGTACAGGAAAGAGCCCCTAGAACTATAGTTTCATTGGGCACCTGAAGTATGTTTTTCTCTTAAAGACCAAGGAGAATGTTTCAGGTGAACTACGGAAAAGAAAGTCTGAAGGAAGAGGGAATTTCTTCCTTTTCCAAAAAGCATAGGCGCCCTTGGAGGAAGCACCCCTCACCCCTGCCTGTGGGGAGGGGAGGTGAGCTCTGGGCTGTGGGTTGGCAGCTGCCGTCCGTGCAGAGGCGCCCCGGTGTGAGCGCCCTACAGGGTCCGCCGCCTGCCTCCCCGAATTCCGAACAGCTTACTTCCGGGCGGCGAGGGGGAGCGATCGCGGACGTCACTGACACAGGGGACGGGAGCTGCCAGGTCAGCGGTGAGACAGGGCTGTGCGCCCCGACCGGGCAGCCTTCCCGGGGGCTAGGTCGCGCGTTGCTCCGTGACCAGGGCGCCGTGGGCTCTGGAAGGGATGTTTTCCAGGTGCCACGTCTAGAAACATCTCTGAGGGGCTGACAGTGGCTTCTGAGGGAAGGAGGAGGGGGCAGTTCCAGGTTCTGCACTAAGTTGTCATTTGAATGTGTTTGTTTTTTTTTTCTCCTGGCCAAAGGTTGGTGACAGCAGTATCAGAGGAAAAAAATCGTTACCAAAACAAAATATAACCCTACGTTACCATACAACTAAAAACATATATAATTGTACCTTGTATCTTATTGTCATATACAAGTAATCTGAATTGCACTATATATTTGGCTGAAGTCTAAATTTAATATGCATCTTAAACACTTAACAATACTTTTTAAGTTTGTCATTAGAATGAAGAGGTGTCAATGGACATACTTCCCTGCAGTTGGTGGAAGCATTCAGCTACCTTGTACTCAACTGAAGCCTGGCTTCCAGATGTTAGAGCTTCAACACATGCTTCCTGTGGCTATGCTTTCCCACCCACTGAAACCTACTTCTTAGCATTAAGGGACCATGCAGGGCCGCCCTTCTGCATTTCTTTCTACTTCTCTAGCTTATTTAAAACTACAATTGCAGCCACTCAATACATAAGGGCAGCCAAGAGGTACTATGCAATTTGAACTCTTTATTTGGATGAGTTATCAAAGCACTTCCTACTTTATTAAAAAGCAGTAAAAGTCATCATTAGGCCATCAACAAATACTTTTTATCTGCTTGCCCCCCACGGTAACGGGCACGTTCACTGACAGGAGCATAACGGTTTGAGATATGTTGTTCATTAAATAGCACAAACGAGAGGAATTTAATAAAGAAAGGGCCAAGAATCAAGGAGTTAACATTTATCTCCTGGGAAAACTTCATGTATTGAGTAAAGCTAGCAAGCAGCTCAGTGTGAATAACTATGTTAAATGGTTCAAAGGAAAGACTGTATTTTTGTTTTTGTCTTATTCCCTTTACCTGAGAACTGTTATTTTGTTCCAATAAATAGTGTCAAATATATTTAACATGAAAACTTGCAGCTTGTTTGTTATGAAGCGTAAGGCAAGTCCATCTCTCATCTATTATTTATCATTTACGTTTATTACTTATTCTGCTGAGAAGCTGTGTGTATATACATGAGTTATATACGTGTATGTATACATGAATTATATATGTGTGTATGTTCGTGTATATATAGATGAATTATTCAACTTGTAAAGAAGTCCTGAGTAAACTAATTCATGCCCACTGAACCCTTCACTGTTCCTTCCACCCCTGCCCCTTCCTCCTTTTAACTGCTTTTTGGAGGTTAGGAAAACATCAAATAATATTGAAAAGACTCCAAATGAACTCTCGCCAGGCAGTCACTGCGTGTGTTGTTTGGAGAGGGAGTCTGAGTTTCCTGAACAGTGGTGGGAGGGGAGGTTACCTAAGGGGACTACATATGTTAAAAGGATTTAAAAGGGACAGATTTTACGCACATGCATTCCCGGGTCATTTGAATTAGTCACACATTCTACTTCGTGAGAGTAAAACTATTCCTTACTCAGGAGGACACTGGACAAGGAGAATTTAGGTTTCCAAGTTTAAAGGACATGTTAATGATACTTTATAAAATACATCAGAAATGCATCTCTTCCTTTTTGATTGAAGTACCTACTTTATTACATAGTTACCTTTTCAGGGTGATTGATCCCAACATTTAATTATTGACCCCCGAAGCCCCAGTCCTAGTAAATAATGACTTTTCCGCCCACACAGGAATGCGATGAGTGCAGTAACACGGTAGGTGCTACTCGTGCCCTGGTCTGTGGAACAGCCGGCAGCCTGCGAGGGCGGGTTAGTCCACTTGGCGGGCGAGGGAGCCTGTGGCTCCCAGCTGGGCCTGCTGCCTGGCGGACCCCTGGAGGAAGGCGGGTGCTCGCTGGGACGGACGCGCCTGGCAGGCACGGTGTGCACGCAGGGATGCTACCATGTCTGGCTACCCTGCTTCGAGGGGTGGTGAGAGCAGCTCACCTCGAAGTGGGACCTTCTCAGCTCTATCAGATTGTGCTTCTGGTACCACCCAGAGCTGCGACAACCACGAAGTCCCATGGAACAGCGACAGGAGCACAGCTATCCATGCAGCCGCCGAGGGAGGCGCTTCGGACAGTGGCTGCCGGGAAACACTGCCGACCCCCAGCTGCTGCGGGTCCTCCCGGGTCAGGAGCTCGAGGACCCCCGCTCACTCTGGACCCGGTGGGCAGGCCGGCCCCACGCGTCACACGCCTGGTGTTGTGACTCCCTAGCCAGGCTCCCTGACAGCTTTACTCCCGATCCCTCCTGACCTGCCCAACGGCCCCTTCCCTTCTGGTTTTCAACCGCATCCCAAGGCCCACGCCGCAGTTTCATGGCCTGAAAGGTGCCAAGGATCCCTGCTGCCAACACTGCCCTTCGTGGCCTTTTACCAAGTCTGTTCTGGAAGTTTCGGGAGGACTTAGGCAGCTCGAGTGTCTATGGTCTCAAACAGAAAAACGAGATCAGTCTGCTGGAGACCAACAAGGCCAACAACCTTGCCGGGCGGGCAAAGGGCGTATGACCCTCTGGAAAGGTGCCTCTGCAGAATTTGTAGGACGGCTATGGCATGTGACACCCCCAAATACCACTTACGCCCTGAAGGCTTGTAAGTCTAAGGAGGAACCTAGGAAAGACATTTTTATAGTTGTCAGGAATAATTTTAGGTACACGTTGTGCCTTTTCTCCAAGGAATGGGACATTTAATTCTCCTGTCAACAATAGTGTTTACCTGTGGAAGTCAGCCACCAACTTGACATCCGCTATCACCATCTTATGCTCGATGATCATGTGCTTCAGAAGCTGGTCTTGCTGGGCCGCAGGGAAATGCTCCTCACAAAAAATACAGGGCACGGACGGGGACCCCGCTAACGAGGTCATGTCCCCTGGGCTCTCTGGCAGGGACAGTGGCTCCAGGATGCAATCCTTCCTGTCTGCGAGGGAGAAAGAGAAGAAGAAAAAGCAAAAGCTGGTGTGAAGTCTGTACCATGATGACCTCTCACCTCCTGCAGAAGGAACATGCGCAGCCCGAGAGCAGCACACTCGTGAACGTCTCCTGCAGCCGGGAGGCAAGGGGACCAGCCCCAGCTCCAGTCCCGGCCTGAAGCGGGGGCTGCGGGTGCCGGGCAGCTGCTGGCACCGTCGTGGGCACTGCCCAGTGGCAGCAGCTCCGGACACACGTGGCGGGGAGGCTGCCACACACTGGGCCTCAAGACGGCCTGTGGCCCAGTCACCACATGACGGGACGGGACTGGGACCTACTGAAGCTGCGGGCAAGGCCCGGACAGCCTCTTCAGCGGTCCCTGCTGCACCTGCAAAGTCCTTCCCGTTCCCAGTGATCTGTCCTGGGGACACAAGGCAGCTCTCGCATGGGGTCTGACCCAGTGCAAGCTGGCTGGCGGTCCAGCGGGCAATTTTCAATGGTGATTTATGCCTACCGTCTGCTTATCACACAATTATGTATCATAATAATCTGGGTGCTTGTGAACAGAGATGACTGTTCAATTATTAGACATACGAGGCCTGTCCAGAAAGTATCCTGCCATGTACTATGGAAAGGGAGGCATTTATTGACGAAGATACGAGACACGAGAAACACTGTACACAGGACAATGACCACTCTGTCCCCTCAGAGTTGGCATCTTGGGGCCTCATGCAGTTCTCATAATCCCCGTCCGCTGCCCCGTGGCCGTTTTCCTGAATCTGATCTATGGTCTGATATCAATTCCCTTCCAAAGGTGACTTTAGTTTTGGGAAGAGCCAGGAGTCCAAGGGCACCAAATCTGGGCTGCAGTGGGGCTGGGTCACCTGAGTGATTTGATGTTTTGCCAAAAACTTTGCTTGAGACGTGACGTGTGAGCGGACGTGTTGTGATAAAGATGCCCATCCCGGTCGCCCACAGCTGCACCTCTGAATCACCCCAAGTTTCCATGGGGAAATGTTCGAACTTAACGTACGATGACTCTGGGTAGGGTCCCCAAAGTGTCCAGTTATTACTTCAGGGTACTGCTTCTCCAAGTCCGATGTGCACAGACCCACCCGAGACTCGGCTGCCAGGCAGATCCTGGCGCAGGACCGGTGACAGCCGGGGAACGGGGCCACGAGCTCAGCGGCCGGTGGAGGCCCCGCGGAGGCCAAGCTGCGTGCTGCTCCCCAGCCCGCGGGGGAGGCTGCAGGAACAGCAGGGCGGCTTCCTTCCTGCGTGGCGGGGGCGCTGCAGGGCTGCACGTGGGCTGGCGGGGAACCTCGCCTGGGAGGTCCCCGAGGTAGAGAGGCCTGCAAGCCTGCCCACTGCAGTCCCCAGCCGTGCCTGCCAGCTCCCGGCCACCGTGCTCGGGGAAGGGGTCTCTGGGGAACACACTGACCATGACCTCACACCTCCACGGCTAACACAGGCAGCGCTGCAGCCCGGCAGGTGAGGTCGCCGTGTTGGAGGGACAGGAAGAGGCTTTGGTTCTGAGCCCGCGGAGAAAGAAAGCCCACGTGAACGAAGAACTCACAAGGAGCTTCGAGCAGCCCTCCTGGGACCTGCGGAGGCCTCCCTGTCACCTCCCCGTCACCTCTCACCGCAGGGCACACTGGCGCGGCCGCCCCTCAGCACTCGGGTCCTCTACTTAACGGGTAACCATCACAAACATGGGAGCATCCAGGTACGCAAGGTGTTCTGGTTTGTTTTGCTATTTTATTTGGAAAATGATGTCAACAGACACCTAGGTTTCAAAGCAAACATTTCCTTTACACTTATTCTCTATTTATATTAGTGCAATTTGTTTGATCACAGCTTTCTCAAGTGTTGTGTGAAGCTTGGACAATACTTTCAAAGCTGCTCTCTAAGCTTTTGATTTGCCAGACAGCGATTGTATCTTTCCACAGGACTCCTAGTCAATCCCATGGATGACGTGTTGATTTTATTCTGATACCTCAACTCTAGGAATGTTACTTTATTTCTAATTTCTTGAAATATTTTTCTCTTCCACATGAGTTGGCTGTATAAATCAAGGGCAAGGGAATAAGGAGGAAAAAGATAACAAGTCAGGAGAAGGAAGGAAGGTCTTCCTAACGAATGAAATCTTTGAAATGGTAAAGAATTCCAGCAAGTAGATATGGGTAGTTAATAAATCCAACCGGCCCAATTAATGTCAGAGTGTGAGTCCGGAAGCGGCACAGGGAAGCAACAGGACCCAGAGGGTCACAAAGCAGACGTAACAAAGTGAAAACACGTAACTTACGGGGTGCAGGAAAGAACAGCACCAGGAGGGATGCTCACGGTGGTAGATGCCTACGCTGAAGAAAGATCTCCCGTATACAACGTAGGTAACTTTGTGAGCGCTGGGACTAGAGAGAGGAGAACAAACGCAGCCCAGGGTCAGCAGGAAGAAGGACACAAGAAAGATGGGAAAGGAGGTAAATGAAAGAGAGACTAGAAAACGAAGCCAAACAGGAAGACAAATATGCGTGGAGTACACAGTGGGCGACCGAGTTTCTCCACCAACCATCTGGGTAAACTGGCCCTTCACACATGACAGGAGCCAGGGCCTCTACGGCCTACAGACAGGTCAACTCGAAATGGACTAAAGACCTAAATGTAAGAGCATAAACCCGTAGACTATATAGGAAAATAATCTTCTAAACACTGGCCTTGATGGTGGACGGACACCAAAAGCAACGACAGACAAGCAGGACTACATCAAATGGAAAAGCTTCTAGAAGCAAAGAGAACCACCAATAAAATGACCTATGGAAAGGGAGATACTATTTGCAAACCATCTAACTGATAAAGGGTTAGTATGCAAAATATGTAAGGAACTCATACAACCCAATAGAGGAAAACCCATTAGTAACCTTACGATGATTAAAAAATGGGCAAAGGGCCTGAAGAGACATTTTCCCAGAGGACACACGAACTGAGCAGGTCCATGAGCAGGAGCACAGCATCACCGGTCCCCAGGGGAGTGCACATCAAATCACACTGAGACCCCTTCACACCTGTTAGAATGGCTGTCACCAAAAGGACAGGCGACCACCAGTGTTGGCGAAGAGTATGGGGAAAAGGGAACTCCGTGCGCTGTCAGTGGGAATATCAGTCGGTATAGCCCCTATGGGAACAGAGAGGAGATTCCTAAAAAATTAGGAGTAGAACCATCATATGGTCCAGCAGCACCGCGTCCGGGCATTTACCCGGGGAAAGGTAAAGGGTGCGCCTTGAGGAGACCCCTGCACTGCCACGCTCACGGGGCACAGGTGGGAACTGCCCACAAGTCTACGGATGATGAAGGTACCAAAGAATCTGGTCGAGATATTTAACAGCGTGTTGCTCAGCCTTAAAAAGAAAGAAATTCTGTCTCACGACAACACAGTGACCCTGGCGGATGGCACGCTAAGTGAAAACCACGGGTCCTCAGGGATGCCGAGTGGGCAGCCTCACGGCCACAGGACGCAGAGTGGGCGGCGGGGACTCACGGGGACCAGAGTTCGGTGCGTCTGTCCGGGGATCTGCTTTCAACAACGCGCACGTTCCTAAAGTTCTCCAGGCCGGGGCCAGCGACTCACCCTCTCCCAGCCTGGTTCGCCGTTAACACGGTTCAACGCCATACGCACCTGAGGAAGGCGGTGTGGCGGTTACTTGAGGAAATCAGTGTAATGTGTGGGTAACTGGCGCATGAGTTCGGAGTGGCTTCTGCTATTAGTGTGATAATAGTAAGCGTGTCGGTGGCCTTGGGGGTGCAGAGACACGGGCGTCAGCTGCTCCGATGCGTCATTCAAAGGGCAGAAATTCCTGTCGCGTCATTGAAAGTGCCTGTTCCACGGCTCCCGCAGATCAACGGTTGCTTGCTGTGCGGATTTAAATCAGACAAGATTTCTACTGCTAAAGAATGCTTTAAAACACCCCCGGTCGCGTGTATGTACTTTATCCGGACTATTTCTCTATGCTAACGTTTACTGCCACCGAGAGAGTTAGGAGACAAAAACAGCTGACTGGAGGGGCCTTCAGCTGAGGCGACCACTAACCAGGGGAGGACGGGAGGGCCCAGGCCACAAAGGGTGCTGCCCGTCAGGCCGGAAAGGGAAACAAGGGGGGTGACTGCTCCCACTCACTGAAGGCGGGCGAGGGCGAGGGGCGAGGGTACACTATCTCGGAATGGTCGGGTCTGCTCCGGCCTGCCGGCCTGTGCTTTCCAAAGCAAGTGGTATCGGGGGTGATGCTGTAGCACGTCCACGGGGCCGGGTTTAACCTACTTTCACGGATTTTATTTGACAGGCAATCGAAAAGTAGTATTCTAGTCAAAATTTTAATGAAATGGGTTGGAAACTAGAAAACTGTAAGTTACCCATTTAATGTTCCCTATGAACTACAATTAGTGTTTTTGGAGAGACTCATACATTTCTGAGCTGTGGGACTAATAATTCTTCATTTACAAAATTAAATAGCTACATTATGTTTCTATTTTAGTTTTGATGTCTTAATTCATCAACATGAGTAATTTTTAGTACAATAGTTCTGTTTATATTTTGTGAATAGTAAGCAAACTAAAATTGGAAATGACTATAAAATGTAATCAAATTAATCTTTTGTGATAAACTAGTTTCTTTTCTTTTTTTATATTTCATTTATTCTTTTTAAAGAGAGGGGAGGGGAGAGAGGCAGAGGGAAAGAGACATCAATGTACGGTTGCCTTTCACCTGCCTCCAGCTACGGACCTGGCTGGACACCTGGCTTGCAACCTGGTTATGTGCCCTGGCTGGGAATCGAACCAGTGACCTTTGGGTTTGCAGTCTTTTTAAAGACTTTATTTATCTTTAGAGAGAGGGGAAGGGAGGGAGAGAAACAGTGACTGACTGCCTCCTGCACAAGCCCCAGCTGCACTGAACCCGCCACCTGGGCCTGTGCCCTGACTGGGAATTGAACCAGCAACCTCTTGCTTGGCGGAAGGACACCCAACCAACTAAGCCACACTGGTCAGGGCACAATATGTTATTTTAACATGAGTTTGCTCATGCACATTTGCTCAACTGAAGAATAATGTCAGTTGTATTGGTTCATATGCATTTTATTATTATTTTTTGCCAGTAAAACAATGATCTGAAGTGACTAGGGCAAGCTTTTGCATTATTTAAAGAATGGGGAGCAAATTTATCCAAATTCCTGAATATTCTCGGAGTATCCTCCTTCTAACTTTCCTTAGGTCGATATGCAAGAGTGAATCCTAAGGTAAGCTCTGGGCCTTGGGCGGTTAGGATGCATCACTGCGGGTTCATCCGTGGGGAAGCATGGGCCACGCTGGTGAGAGACGCTGACAATGGGAGGTGCTGCCATGCGTGAGGGTGCAGTGTGCCCTCTATGGCGCTCTATCTCCCTCTCTGTCTTGTAACCTATGGCGCTCTATCTCCCTCTCTATCTGTAACCTAACGCTGCTCTAAAAAAAGTCTAAAAACAGAACCACACAACTGATGGACAGAGGCCTACACCCCGCGCCTGGCATCCAGTGTTGATGAAACGGGTCTTCGCTAGGAGCCGTGGCTCCACTGAGCTGTGCTCGGAAGGACGAGCTGGGCTGGGGTCCGGGTGTCACCCAGTGGGGACCCAGCCTTGCTCCTGGATCGGGGCTGCTGGCTCTGGGGTGGGTGCCCCGAACCCCTGCTCCCAACATCTGTCACCTTCGTGTGACTAGGATGTGGTCCTCGGGAGTGCGCACAGGGCCACAGGGGCAGCAGCACGAGTTCTTTCCAGGCAGAACACACGGGGCGGACGAGGCCTTTGCGGGCTAGCACAGCTCAGCCTTTAGGCTCCGCCAGCCCTGAAAGAAGTGGGCCCATGGACCAGGCCCCCCTCCGACAGAGAGGCCGCCCGGGGTTTCTCGTGGCTGGTGTGGAGCCAGCACTGACCCAAACCTTTTCATCCACGTGTGTTCCCTTGCTCCCTGCCTGCGGAAGTCACAACAGGCGTTCAAGGACAGGCCAAAGCGCACCATGCCAGCGACCCAGTGACCGCTCATCCCAGCGGCTGCTTCGAGGAGGCGCTGCCCTTCCTCAGGCCAGTTCCAGTCTCGCTCTGCAAACAACGAGGAACCAGCACTCACTCTCTCAAGACGTCTTTACAGCTAGTTTACCTGAAATGGATTTATTTCAGAAAATGCGAATACAAAGTTGCCACACAGGGAGGTAAAGAAGCTAACCGGAAAAAGCATCACTCAGGCGCCCCAGCCTGAGAGCTGGGTACTGACTCCCGGCAGGAAAACCTGCACCACACGCGCAGTTTCAGAGTGGAGACCCCCACCCCCCAAGCCCGGGTCTAAATGTCAAGTCATTACTTTCCCCAAACAAGTACCCTAACACTTAGGTGACAATCAGAGACCTGGGCTTCCCTTTCCCTTTCTTGACTATAGAAATGCTGTTTGAATACAGTATATGGTGATTTATTATTTCTCTTGTCTAATTTTATTACTTTTTATGGACACACTGAATGGGTAAGTCCCTATAAAAGGTCAAGCAGTATTATTCATCAACTTTTACAACCAAAAGTACCCATTGTTAAAATGGAAACAAACTTAAATCATAATAATCTCTTAAATGCTAAGCTGTGAAGTTTCTAAATAGGAACAGCACATTTTTGTTCTCGTAAGACAAAATCCATTTGCGCAAATATATAACACTTCATACTGTTTACAAAACATCCTCTGTGATAACCCCATGGAACAAAGTTTTTGTCATCAAGTTACCTTTATTGATATAATTATCCTTTTAGATTTTAATGCGTTAACACAAAAGACAATCATGTGCGTGTGCTTTACATGAGCAAACCACGAAGGCACACAAAGTGACCTAAAACTAACGAACGAAAAGACACACTCGGGAAGGGCCCTTGAAGTCCAGACCCCCGGCTGGCTGGGCTTTCACAGGAAGCTGGGACTCCTGGCCAGCAGTGTGGCCATTTGGACCATCCACTGGGCAAGAGGTCTGCGCAGGGCTCGGCCACCTCTGTCCACGCTGCACCGCTTCCTCATGCGTCTGTTGGGGGGACAGCACGAAGGGAGGTGGGTGGCTCTGTGCCTGGAGGGGCAGCTGGCAGGGCAGGCGGCCCTGAGCACAGGCTCCCACTCCCGGGGACGGATGGACAGTCCCAGGAGCTGGGGACACCCCACCCATGGGAAGTGGGTGCACCCTGGCACTGGTGGGCGACAAGACTCCCAGGAATAGAGGCTTAAACAGAAGAATCGATGTGCAGTAGAGGGTGAGACGTAACTTTCAGTCCAGGGCTAAAAACTACCCACAATTCTCAGCCGCTTGTTGCCGTGGTGTGTCACGGGCCCTTATTTAAAAAGGAGGAAACTGACGTTACTGGGGACCCAGGGAAGTGCAGGTCACCTTGCTCGAGAAGGTCTGTGACAAGAATGCAAGGAGCCGTCCACGCGGCACAGCGCTGTGCCGGCGGCCAAGGGGCCGTGTCCCTCGGGGAGAGGGACCTGCCGGACAGTAGGATTTGGGGCGCCATGGGACACGTGGTGACGGTCTACCGAGAAGCTCAGCGGCCCGGGGAAGGACTGCTTGCCCCCTTCCCGGCACCCTTCGCGCCGCTTCTCCGCCCGCGCGAGGCCAGCGAGCCAGCCCTCCCGGAGCAGCCGGGTCCCTCTCGCGCCCAGAACACAGGCTGCCGAACCACCACCGCGCTCTGCTGACGTGACAGAGAGCAAAGCTGGCTTCAGATTAGTTTATGCAGAAATACCAGAATTCACTACACCTTCCTTCATGATGTTCGGGGACAATGAAACAGAATCAGGGCGTCGGCTTGTACCTTAAATGTCTTTCTAAATCCCCAGAAGTTGAATAAATCCATTCATTTGCCACAAGGCTGGTCTGCTGTCTCATTAATTCGATGGCTAATATCAGGAAGGAATGGATAAGAGAGCCTCAAGTAGTACAAAAACAATCATAAAGGGACACGGGCACCAGGGGAAACACTACTTGAAGCCAAAGTGCTCAGACCTTTGTGGTCGATCAGTGGGCTCACGGGGCCCGGGGGGCATTTGTAGAGATCGGTGTCCCCCCTAAACAGCACAAGGGCAGGTTGGTGGCAGGGCGACAAATGCGTAGATGAAAATGGTCACCAAGCCACAGAAAAAATGTACTTTTTGTGCCCAAATAAAACATGGTAGAAGGGTTTTTATGCATGAAGGCTTACCCAGCTTGAGATACAGCCATCACTCAATAAAGAGTAAATTTTAACTTAAACTTATTAACATTAATAAATAGGAAAGATAATTAAAGCCTTCCGTTAGGCAGGGGCCTCTTACTGGCAAACTTGAAACCAGAAGCCCAGTGCCAGGAACAGGGTGGCCAGATAAAGGGCAGGGTGCCCGGTTAAATCCGAGTTTCCGATGCACCATGACTGTTATTTTCAGCGTAAGTACGGCCCAAGCACTGCCTGGTACCGCAGGTGCAAATGTTCCTGTGCCACGTTGGAGATGCATACTATAAAAATGATCAGTTGTTTACCTAAGAGACAGGTTATCGTAATAACGACCACTTTGGGTGACGCTGACGTTGTGATCACAGGGAACGAGCGGGGCACGGGTGTAGCTGGGACCCGCCTTTACTTTCACGAGGTCCCCCCGGGAGCCCCCGAGGCAGGACGCCGGGAAGGCTTCCTGCTTCTCATGCCAGAGCACCCCGCATGCCTCCCGGGGGGCTCAGCCCGGCTTTCTCAGAGGCTGCAATGGGCAACCGTCAAGTCGACTCTACCTCCCAGATAGACTTTATTTGATACATACAGTGCTTTCATTCATAGCTACCATCACGATCATGAAAGCATTTTCCAGGGTCTGGTAACGCCGGGAGCCCCTGTCCAGGGGTCAGCACGCCGGCCAGGCTCCAGCCTTTGCCATGCGCTTCACCAACATCGACGGGCGGTACAGGAAGCCTACGTGGTCGTTATTAATGAAGCTGGCGCCTGCTTCATGAGGCTCCGTTACGTCCGACGGCCACCCACTTCCATCACTCCACAGCCGGCAGGGGGCTTGCAGCTCTGAGCCTGGGACCTGGGCTCCCTGCACCACAGGGACGGACCCACAAAGCACCTTCTGAGACCAGCCAGATACGTTAGAGGATGTTATAAACCTGTAACCTACGGAAAGAGCCTAGACTTTTAAATCAATTTTCCAACTCTGACCACATTCTGCTGTCCGTTGAATTTCAGACGAGTGTGGAAATGTAAAGAGAGGAAAGAACAGAATAGGTTTTCGCTACGTCTAAGGAATTCAGTCCGAGAGGAAGGGTGATACATATCTCAGACAAGCAGGGAAACACTCTGCCCACCCACTCAGCCCCGCTCCCGGGACCCCTGGAGGGCTCTTCAGGGGCGGCACTCTGTCCCGCGGTGACCACGTGCTCTGCCGCTTTCCAGGTCGCTGGTGCTTGTGCGCTGCATTGCAGGATATTGAAAGTTCTGCACACCAATGACATTTTAGGAGCAAAGTGGGGGACCCTGAAAGAGCTGAAGTTACTAAAAAGTGAGACCAAAACATGTCAAGTATGCTGGAAAACTGTCATGGGTTTACCGTGTCTGTAACGTGTAAGCGTCTCTCATGCACCTGCTCCAAAAAGACTCTGCCCTGGGGACCTCGTGTGCTGGGCACCAGCGAGGGCGCAGGGCTGGGAGTGGAAGTCAGGGGCCCTGCTCCCAGTGTGCACGTGGGACATGGCGTACGGCAGACGGCGTTCGCTATAAAAGACAGCATGCAGGTGCAGGGACCTGGGCGAGGACGGCACCCGGGTCTGCCCATCAAAGCCTAAGGGGTCCCTACTGCATGAAGACAGCCCTGACGGCAAACAGGGGTGAGCGAGAGGGGCAGCCTGTTGGGAGAGCAGAGGAAGGAGGGACAGTGGCATGTTCAGGGACCCATGGGCGCTGGCGTCCTCGGGATCTGCCCCCAGTGTGGAGGCCACCGCGCAGCCTGTGAGGCCCAGTGAGGGTCTCGCTGGGGTGGTGCCGACGGATAGGATGCGGCCAGGCCGGCTCCCACATGGGGCTCAGGGTGGTCAGGGCTGCTCCGCGCTGTCTCCTAGGCGCTAACCTGTCATGTTGGCTCTCAGGCCACCCAGCCACCACCACGTACACCTTCCCCAGGCTCTGTCCCAAAGTCCTGGAGTGCACGAGGACCTGTTTTTGTGATGACCAGCAATTTTACATGGCTTCCCACTCACACCGCCTCCGTCCACTCAAATTTCCGCTGGCTCCGAGTTCCTGGTCTTCCTGCCTCTTACAACTTCCCACGACAGGTACACTTGTCCTTTACGCCATTCTCTGTTGGGTCTGTGTCCTATTCTTGCTAAGGGGTGGCCTGGCTTTAACGCACGTTTCGATGTGTTTCGGGATGTAAGAATGAATTACTACAGCAGAAAAGACACTATTTAAAATAGCTTTCAACATCCACACATAAGAACAAGAAACAAGAGCTTTGAAAAACGTTATCATCTGTGTCATTGCTTACTGGATTCAATGGCAGTGACGCGGCTTTTTCTTGTGCTTGTTAATAATAAGTAAGAGTTAGGAAACACTTCCTTTCAACAGCTGCAGTCGATCGGACACTCAACTGCTATACCCCATCTTAGCACAGATTGGTACTCAGCTGCTATTTCACAGCGCAAGAAAAACGAGGTGACATAAGAAACAGAGTGCAATGATTTCTTATCCCGTCACAGAGCCCCCCAACCTGGACAGGGCTGCCTGCCAGCGGTGACTGACTCAAGCAGCGCCGCCCCACTGGGAGGGCTCACTCCCCTGGCAGGGCCGGCCCACCCCAGCTGCCGCCCCCTCGGGTGCGGCCCAGGGTGGTGTCCCGCTGCCCGGAGCCATGTCTGAGGACGCTGCCAGCAAGTGGCTGTGGGGGAGGGAGGCACCCTAAGGGTGGTGTGTCATCCTCCAAAGTGTTTCTGAATTAGATCCCAATCCTAGTCAGTTTGGGAAGTTAAGCCCGGTCATGAGAAAAATTTCACCATGTTGATTTCTTTTAAGGGGGGAAAAGAATAAAACGCAACTGTGGTTTCATGGCTATTTTCACAGAGATGCTCTGTGGGAGAGCGTAGGGTGTTGCAGCTTCATTAGCATCACGGTTGCCATGGGGACCAACTGCCGAGGAATCATCAGCACACCAAGTGAAAGGGGACTGATGAATCAAAAACAGAAAACCTTCACATGTGTGAGCGCATGAAGCCATGTCATATGGCCTATCTGGCACCGATATGAATTAAGATATACGTTCTCCTTTAACAACAAGAGAGCCACACACAGCTCCCTCCATCTTTCCACGATGGACGATCCCTTGCAGTTCGGGAGGGAAGCCGAATGGAAGCTTCTGAGGAGAGGAAGAGGCACCGGGGGCCTGACCACAGCTGGCTGGAGCACCCACCTGGCTGGAAGGCGGGTGTGACCCCAGCTCCTCGGACCAGGAAAGGAGGGGTGCAGTGGGGGCCGGCGAGGACGGGGCAGCTGGAGCATCAACACCGTTCTGCTTCGCGAGTGGGCTCCATCGCACGGTTCCTACGCTGAGACCCAGGGCCCCTCCTCGCAGCCCCCCGCCTGCGTGCCACCTCCCCCACCCTCCCCCCGACGTGACTCCCACAGGAGCTCCTACTAGGAACCTCCTTTCCGGAGCCACGTTAGGCTTCTCCTGTCCCGAATCTACCGTGTTTAGGGCTCAACGTGGTTTCGAGGACTAGAGGCTTTCTCACGCCCCCGGAACAGGCCACGGGCAGGGGTTGTGAGTGGCCCCGATGGGGACGCGCAGCCCAGGTCTCAATGACGTCCGTGCCGTGGGCTTACGTAACTTTTGGTGCCTTGACGCACAGTCCACGATGAACTGGTGAACCGCTGCCAACCCGCTACCTACGCTCCTCATCTCATTACTTGGCAGACGCACAGTGGGTGAACCTCTCGTGAAGTGCTCATTCCCTCGGGGTGACTAGGGCACCTGAGAGGCAAGAGGGTGGACAAGGACAAGTGGGACAGAGCAGAGAACACGGTGAGCGGAGCAGGACAGCCCGGCACGTTGTCCTGCCCCCGTACAGCAGACCTGCGCTTCGCCCAGTCAACCAGAAGAACAAAGCAAACAAAACAAAACTCTTCTGGCAAAAACATACACTAAGCACAACTCTGCCAGGTTCCTGAAGCCTGCCAGGGACAGAGCAGGCCTGGGGTCGGGTGCCTGCGAGGGTCCCCGCCAGATCCCGGAGGACAGAGAGCAGCCGCATGCCCCTGCCGCTCCAGGCGACCAGCGAGCGCTTCGGGGAAAGCCCACCTGGCATCCTGCGGTGACAGCGCCCCGAAGCCCTGACCCTGACCCTGACCTCCGGCCCACCAGGCTCTGGGGGTCCCCCGCACTGCCTGTGTTGGAAGCCTGCTGTGCCGGGAGATGAAGGAAAGGAACAGGGTTCTCTGTGCCCCCAACAGTGTCCCAGGGGCTGGCTGGCTCCTGGGGACGAAGCATGGAGAAAACGTCATTTTTGTCCTTGACGCCACAGACAGGAAGCAGCCTTGGGGCAGGGAACTGCTGCCCGGGTCACAGGTCACCCTGGGAGCTGCCAGGCAGGTCCGTGCAGGACACGCGCGAAGGAGGGTGCAGTGTGCTGGCAGAGGGGACAGCAGGAGGCTACGCTAGTCCGAGAAATAGCCTGATTTTCTGAAATAGGACAGATTTCAATGGGTTATTTATACGCGAAAATAAAGGGTTACTGCTGGTATTTGTCTTTCTCTTGATGTGCTTCTGATACTGGAAAAATTAGCCAGGAAGTAAAAACATATACCGAAATGGAAGAACCACGTTGGAGGTCCCACACTCCAGTGACCTGAAAAGTGCCTAGAAAGCTACCGTGATTAAGACAGGTGGCACTGGCGTGGGGAAAGGCCATATATAATACAGATCAATGGAAGAGTCCAGAAATAAAGCCTCCCTTTTACATCCCAGATTTGACAAGGGTGCTGAGACAATTCAGCTGGGGAAACAGGAGTCTTTTTAACCAGCGGTGCTGGACAACCGTCTCTGTGCACAGGAATGAAGACACGCTGCGTCCTCATGCCACCCGCAACATTAACTACAAATTTATTCAGCCACAGCAGACACTTCAAGGGGAGCGAGCTGGGCGGTGGTGGGTCCGGTCATCACACACCGAGCCAGTGGTCTTGGGCTCCAGCGACAGTGCTGCTGCTGGAAACCGGCTGTGCGACTTCCGTGTTCGCCTGGCACTGTGGCGGGGGCGCACCGTGAGCCCCAGCAGGAGGGCGCTCCTGAACCACCACCTTCAAGGGCAGCCCGGGCCACACGGGCTCCGCAAGGACCGGCTCCCAGGCAGTTAGAAGCAGGCAGAGAAGATGGAACGGGTGTGGCGGCTTCGGCCTTGGGCAGAGGGTGGTGCGCGCATGTCCCATCCCAGCCAGCAGCACGTGCATCAGGAGTAACGTGGATTCCACCGCGGAGAACGTGAGCATGACCACGGGAGCCACGTGCAACACAGACAGCGCCCTGACATGGCGCCATATCAAACTGTTGGGGACTGAAATGTGGAGGAGGGAAATGCTCAGTCACCTTCCGGGAGGAGGGAAGGGGTCGCAAGGATACTCCCAGGAAAGGTGAAGGTCACACCTAAACCAAGTTGTGAGAGGAAAGATATTCGAGGCACGGGGAACATACACACTGGGGCTGGACTGACTAGAAAGTGATAAACTTCCTCACAATATGCAGGTAATGGAAGTGGACCACTCACGTCACTGGGGTATCTCTAGAGGCACCGGCCACCCCCGCAAGACTGCAAGGGGTTCCGACACGAGATGGGGAGGACCTGCCTCCCTAGGTTCTTGCCCTGGACTCTGCAGGGAACACGCCTGGGGAGACGCTGCGCAGGGTCGGATCGAGGGGCGCTGGAGGAAAGACGGCCCGGGAAGCGGACGGCTTCGGCTCCTTGCTGTCCGGGTCCCTCTCGGGACGGCCTAGCTCACCCCCCACCAGCCCTGCGCTTCGGGGACCTCAGGAACCGGCCTCGCTTCTCAGCTCCTCACCTGACTCTGGCTCTCGAGAGACTCCCGAGTCGGTACGTTACCCCAGGGCAGGCGCTGGGGGACCTGACAGTGCAGAGCTTCACCCTAGACGGACCTCAGTGTGGAGCGTTTCAGACGGGCTTCTTCGTCTTCACGAGGTTTCTTCCGTTGTCCGGTGCGCCCCTCCTTCCCCTTCTCTCTCAGTCCACGATGCTCGTCTTCCCGAGACGTTGGTCCCAGTTACATCTTAACCCCGACCTCATCCTTCCTTTGCAAGGCCGTCCGCGGTTTTCCGGAGGAGAAACTTTTGGTAGCAACCCCGGCTGCTCCCTCACCAGGGCGTTGATTGGAAAAAACGGTAGAATACTTTAAATTGGTACCAATCTTCGTTCCTAATGAGGTGGAAACTACTATTCTGTCTGCTTCCTCCCTGCCTCCACCGCACCGTTACCTGCTTCAAGCAACGGCTGATTCCAATGCACACTACGTGAAACAGTGCCCTACTGGTGTCTGCTTCCTTTAGAAATGAAAGGAGCATCCTACATGTGAAGGAAAATTTAAAGAAAAACAGTAAAGACACTCAAAGGTATGAAGCAATCTACGATAATAATAAACTATCAAAATGAAAAAAACGAAACAAAAACCCCACCCAGGGTAATGGTGAGAAGGGAAGGAGCCAACAAATAATGGGAGGAACTGCAATTAGGACCAGACGGCACTCAGCAGAGGCTTCAAAGATAACTGAGCCGCTCAGAGAGAAACGCAGCTCACCGTTGAAGACACGTGCTGCTCGGGAGGACCAGGTGCTCTGGAAGCCGCTGAAGGCTGACCTTGGCCTCACCGGCCTGCGAAACCGGAGCAAGGCGTCTGTGCAAGTTTCCAGTGAGAGAAACACGAGGGTGACACTGCCTCACCCCAGTCCACATGCTAACATTTTATAACAGTTTATTACACACACACACACACACATATTTTAAAGACATATCATCACTCTCTTGAAAATGATGTGAGGCCTTGTCTGAACATGTGTAGATCTGCAGCTTTATTACGGGCAGCTAGTAACCCTGCCACGATTGAACAAAATCCTGAATCACAGGGCTATATGGCCACTTTTAATTTCCCAAAAGGTATCAATTATGAAATTTCTGAAAACATGATAAGCAGAATGTACGTTTAAAATGTACTTTCATCTCGCAGATAAGCTTCATGACAAAGCCAGGTGCGCATCCAGCAGACAGGCGTGCCAGTCCTGCGCCCTGAGCGTGTCCCCCGGCGTGGACTCTGGGGTGAGGGGTGCAGAGGAGGCAGCATAATACCCTCAAGGTCTGCCCATGCAGGCCCAGCGGCAATGTGTCATCGTTTTATGGCCAAGAAGAACAACACTGTGGGTATATGGTGCACCACATCTTCTCCACCCTTCCATCGGTCAGTGGACACTTAGGACGCATCCACATCTTGGCTGTTGTGAATAATGCTGCCCGTGGGGGTGCAGGTATGTTTTCACACCAGTCTTCCCCCGCTACTTTCCACAGTGGCTGCACCAATTTACAACCCCACTAATAGTGCACAAGGGCTCCCCTTTCTCCACATCCTCGCCAACACTTGTTATTTCTCGTACTTTTAACAATAGCTACTCCAATAGCGAAACCACATTTCATGCGAGAATCCCAAGAAACGGAGACCAGCCGGCTGGCTCTGCACACTGCTGACCAGCAGCGAACCACAACGGTGCCACTAGTCATTTCTAAGCTGTCGGAACAAACTTCACTAAGAAATTCCTCCACATCCCAGCAGTTGCGGATTTTACATCCAAGAGACGCCTGGATGGATCATTTCATTAAGAACAGTAATTCAGAGACGCTGATGTTCCTGACGATGGGGCTGCACACGGGCAGCGAGAAGCTCCACTCCTGCACCCAACGAAGGCCATAGAGGAACGGGGATTAAGCTCCACTCCTGCACCCAACGATGGCCCGAGAGGAACGGGGGTTAAGCTCCACTCCTGCACCCAACGAAGGCCCGAGAGGAACGGGGGTTAAGCTCCACTCCTGCACCCAACGAAGGCCATAGAGGAACGGGGGTTAAGCTCCACTCCTGCACCCAACAAAGGCCATAGAGGAACGGGGGTTAAGCTACACTCCTGCACCCAACGAAGGCCCAAGAGGAACGGGGGTTAAGCTACATTCGAGAGGAACCGGGGTTAAGCTCCACTCCTGCACCCAACGAAGGCCCGAGAGGAACGGGGGTTAAGCTACGCTCCTGCACCCAACGAAGGCCCGAGAGGAACGGGGGTTAAGCTACACTCGAGAGGAACGGGGGTTAAGCTACGCTCCTGCACCCAACGAAGGCCCGAGAGGAACTGGGGTTAAGCTACACTCGAGAGGAACCGGGATTAAGCTCCACTCCTGCACCCAACGAAGGCCCGAGAGGAACGGGGGTTAAGCTCCACTCCTGCACCCAACAGAGGAACGGGGATGACGCGCTGATAACCGTCAACAACTCACCCAGCAGCTCCACCAACCCAGCCTAGGCCGGCGCCCCGAGCACTTTCCCTTCCTGTTGTTGAGTTTTCAAGTCGGAAGACAATGATGTGAAGTGCAGAATCTCTCCCATTTTGCTCAAGTGGTGGGTTTGTTTAAGTCTGAAATATTTACCTCCATGTCACCTTGGGCATTTTCGAAAGAACTCTGGCTTTCTGGACAAAACGGGGGAAAATGCTCTGTGGAAGACATCACACCTCCCCGTGCAGAAAGAGAGGCTGTATCCGTGGCTTTGCCTTGCGCTGTATGTCACCCTTGCCACCCTCCTGTCTCTCCACTGAGGGTGCGCAGTTAACAGGGACGCACAGCGAGGGACAACGGTTATTGCAACAGTCACGGGGCGCACGGTCTCCTCCCGACGGGGCTGATGCGGGGAGCTGCTCTTAATCGCCATGATCTGCTCCAGAAGAAGACAAGGGCCACAAACACCTGCAGCCCAGGAAGTGTGAACGGGTGGTCTGCGGAAAAGGTAGTCCAGGCAAATATTCGGGAACCTGAAATTTAACACGTGTGTCTTGGCCCAAAAATGAACGTACTCAAGTCCTGGGGTAAGGAATTATGCAACTTCATTTAACTCAGTATTTGAAAATTATTTGACCATGAAATCCTCTTAGTGTGAAGAAGACAGTATAACACTTTTCTGTCCTTTAATTCTGTGGAGTCCTGGAATGCTGTCCTGAAAACCATCCACAGCTTACTAAACTTGTATTAGCCCATCCACTTCAATCCCAGAGAGGAACAAAACCAAGGAGAATACAAGTTTCTATGAAAATGTCTCAAAGCGTGACAGCAAAGATACGAATTTCTCTCAGTCCACTGCTTAAAGGTTTCATTTATTTTTTATTCATCAGGCTCTGAAAACACTCTTTTTGAATGGCTGGAGGCTTCTGGGTTTCATGGACTCAAAGGAAAACAGGACTGTGCTCACTAGAAAGAACTATTACTATGGATACTTAAGAATATCGTATTAACAGGAGGGAAATTATTGACATTATAATTAAATCCGTTCCTTCAATAAACTCTACAATGTTTCAAAAGGAAAAAGATCAAGAACAGAAATCCTTCTCTGAGGCACGAAATTCCATGCAGTCTAAGGGTCAGGAACAAGAAAGGGTGTGCCGGCTCTGCACTCAGGCCTGCCTGTCACTGGCCATGATGCAGGATTAATGAGCTCAGGGCTGTGCGGCTGTAACGAGCTGCTGGAGCTGAGCCCCCAGTGGGCCTGGCAGGGGTCCCCACGCCCACCCTGGCCTGGCTCTGCTGCAGCTGGAGGCCACGGCAGGCCAGCGACTCTGCAGCAGCGACCCATCCCCACGGGGTCTCAGGTGCTGGTCACCGGCACGTGGCTAACTTCCTGGAAGCACGCCTCCCCGGTGCTCCTCTTCTGGTGCTGTGTGGTCCCGACGCCACAGCTATGGGACTGGACGCCTCCCCGCACTCACGTTCCTCTACACTTGCTTCTCTGGGCTTTTCCCTGACCTGTCCTGTCCCAAAGTCCAGTTTACCCGTGGCTGTGTTCCTGCTGCTGACAAGGGCTCTCCCCCCGACCAGAGGGGTGTCAGGCTCCTTCTGAACCGTTTTTCCGAGCAGGCCTGGCCGGCCCTGCACAGCCCTTTTGGCAGGAGTGTCTAGGCCAGCCTAGAGCAAACCTCCGCCGTGCCCTCCTGAGGGGCTCCTTCTTCTCTGCCACCCTCCAGGCGGCACCTGGCCACCCGCCGGACTTCAGGACAGTTGTCAGGTCCGGGTGGCCAGAATCCCCCATGCTGCTTCTTAGTAACAGCCCCACCCCTGGCCTCCCCACCCCCCACTCCTTGGATTTGAAATCAAGCCCAGTTCTACATGGAGGGCTCTTTTCCTACATTGAAGTAGCTCCTGAAAGAAAATGCTTTTCCTGCTTTAACTATGGTTGAGCTCTGGTCTTCCTCCTCCACCCCCTCCCGACACCATCTCTCCAGTGGTCTCTGCTCCAAGCGAGCGTGTCTTGCCATCCACGGGGTTTTCCACCCCCCTCGCAGGAGCCCAGCCTGTCAGAGCCCCTCCCGTGCTCCCGCTCCGGCCGGGAAACTTCTTCCCTGCCAGCTGCACCAGGAGCGAGGGCGGCGCCTGTCCCCACCTCCTACCTGCGCTTTGGCAAAGGCTCAGGCCTCCTGGCCGGACTCCCTGGCCGGCACCGTTCCTCTCCTCCTCCCAACCTTCCAGCCCCGCGGGCACAGCCGGGGTCTGACACGGGAGACCCTGCGGCTTGCGTCAACTCGCCTTCCCCAGCTTCTGCGACCCCCGTTCACCACGCGTCCCCCCAGGCCGGGAGAGCGCCCTGCTACGGCTGCCCTGCCCTGAGATTTTCTGTGGCTTTGCCCTTTCCTGGCTCTGCGTGGTGTTTCCTTATGTTCGCTCGTCCAAATCCTGCTCAACTTCCAGGTCAGCTGGGCATCCTCTTCTCGTCCCTTCCTTCCCTCAAGTTTTATTAGCTTTTTATTTAACGTGCTGCTCTAACCATCCCCCCCTTTTTTTTACTAGGGTTCCCTTACACACGGTCTCGTGCTCAGCTCTGCCTTGATCACTTGACGCCCCTTAACACTCTCCACCATGTACTCCTCACACCTTCCCCGTTAGGCCCTGCGACTCGTTCACCCTCATGCCCTGCAGCACGGGCTTCACCACGGTTCCTGAGTAAACCAGGTCTCAGCTCCGCCTGCAGCCCTTTCAGATCTGCCTGCTTGTTAGAGTGGAAGGGGGTGGGAACAGGGGCAGGGGGGTGCACCCCGATGGTCTGCCCACCCTCTCTTGGGGTGAGACCCTAGAAGCCATCTATTGCTGTGTTTCTCCACCTGCCTTCTAGTCCTGTGCCCCTGCTCAAGGACGTCCACTGTGCAAGTATTCTGCACAGCCGCCCAGTGTACATGGCCTTCTTCTCACAGACGCTGGGCTGTGTATCTGAGGGCTCTCCTTCAGATACCTTCATGGTCTCTTAGTGATGTTTAGAAAAGGCAGTCCAAAGGGAGTCTATAAGTGAGCTCTTTCACTTACAAACCAGGAAATCTTATGAGTGCAAATACTTCCCTAAAATCAGAGTCAGAGGCACAAGTGAGGCCCCACCAGACACAAAGTCCTCGTGAGTGACTCTGGAAATGCCGCTGCCGGCCCTGTGGTCCTTCCTGGCCAGCACGGTGACAGCACTTCCCCAAGTGGGGCTTTCCAGTTTGTGAGCAACTCCAGTCGGTTTTCAGGCCCCCTCCCCTCCCCTCCCTGTGGAGATCAGCTGTGGGGTGCTGGACTGGCTTCATGTTACTGTTCCCAACAGTTGCTGCTGTTAATTGTTTCATAATGCTAATTATGACGGTGGATACGAGGTATTTTCTTTTCTAATTGCCTATTACTGGCGAATGGCAGCTTGTTATGTAACAGGAAATTGTGTTAGGTAAATAGCCATGATTACAATTGCGAAGGCTCTCCCCTAAAAATCAAATTAAGGTTTTGGATAAAAACACTAACAAAACTCAGGTCTATCTATCACTTGGGGAAGGGTTTACCTTTCAATGACGAAAAAGCTCCAAACGAGGACAGTGCAGGGAACCAGGAGATGGGTCACACGCTTCCTGCCTTTAAGAGTGAACACATTTAAGGGCTGCGCTGTGCAGGCTCCCGTCAGCGCAGGCAGGTGACAGGCTCGGAGATGCCGCCTCTGCCCAGCGAGGTGAGGGGACCGACAGGACCCGTCAGCTCTTCTCTGGCAGGAATGCTGACGGCACAGCTGCAGGGACGGGTCCTCCAGGGGCAGGCGGGGCTGCGTTCTGTGTCCCCTACAGCACCCAGTGCCACCGATTCACAGAGCCACCTAAGGAGCATGAAGTGCCGTCCCAGCGCGGTGCTGTCCCAGGAGAGGAGGCAACGCGAGGGACAGGTGACGCCCGTTCTGAAGGGCTGACAGGCTGTAAACTCAGGGGCCTGCCTTCATTCAAATGGAACGTTGACGAGTCCGGATTCATTCTGAAGCCACACCCAGACTGCAGCAGCCGATCATAAACAGCAACCCCCAGGGCTTGCCCGGGGTCACATGGGTTTTAACCGACAGCCGGGCCGAAAGCAGTCTGTCCAGTTCCAAATACCCGCCACTGCTTCCCGGGCTCCCCTGCACCCCGGCGTCACGCAGCCTGCAGCTTCCTCGCGTGTCAAGCTCTGCGTGTTCATGCAGCCTGCCTCCCTCAGCCTCCCTCTGAGATGGGCGAGGGTATGATTGCAGCATTTCTATGACCACACTGAGGCCCAGGGAGATGACATTATTCTCCCAAGTTCCCACTGCTACAGAGCAGCCAACTCAGGCGCAGGATCCAGGTTTTCCGACCGCTAGTCCAGTTTCTTCTTCCACGCATCCTTACTCAGTCTATTAACTTAACTTATGACACTTGGGAAGCCTGATCACTTCCATCATGACCCGTGTCACTTAAAATATTCTACCACTTCTCAGTGAGAATAAAGCCAAGGTTTAATTCTTGTTGAATTCGAGAAAACTTTGCTTCGTTCCTAGGGCGAAGGATATCACCAGCCTGTTAGCCACCTTACAAACCGGTGCGGTGGTCTCGAAGGGTACAGGCTGAGACGGAAGGCGGGCCAGAAGGCTGATCATCAGTGACCACAGTTTCTGGGAAAAGCTGCCTTGCCCCCTATGGCTCAGTGAGGCCAAGTCACACACCTGTTTCGGCAAGAGGCGGCGGTTCCGTCAGGAACTGCCAGTGACATGACATGCCAACCCATTCGGAGTCCGCTGAGTTTCTCAAGGAAATCACTGCAGAACTGGACCCTCCCTTTGCAGCAAAGTTCCCCAAGAACAGCTAAGAGAAGCATGAGGACTCAGGTACTGGACGTGGCTGTTTACTTCTACGTGCCCATGGGCTCATGTTTAGAAGGAAGTGGAATCTTTGTTCTATGAATCTGATCAACATCATCATCAGTTGTGACCATGAACAGGTCATCCTCAGAGTCCTGAAGGTGGAAGCGTCTGAGCGCGGCTGGGCAGGGCGGGGCTGGCCCACGCGGGACGGAAGGTCTGCGCCAGCACAGTGGGACGTGAAGGTGAAGTCAGCATGGGGACCACGAGCCCTCCCGATCCTTCAGCAGAGCCCTGCTGCGAAGGGCACGAGACACGTTACGCTGCAGCACTCAGTCATCCCCGCACCACCCCCAGCGCCCAAGTGTGACCCTAACACTCGCCACTTGGTGAAGGCCACGCTGCTCTACCATCTCACCACGCGCTCCAACGTTCCAGCCAGGCAGACGATCACTTCCTATTTTACAGGAGGGAAACCGAGGTCCAGGGGTGGCTTCACTTGCCTGTGGCTGGTAAGTGACCAGGGCTTGATCCTGAACGGGTTTGACCTCGGCACGTCCACACCCTCTATGCCCTACTGTCTTTCCATAGTAGCAGTAGCTTCAGAACATATCTGTGGTTAAGGAAAGTCTGCTTCGGGCTCTGTTGGGGCTTAGAGACATTATTATCATAGTTAACAGGATAAAATCCTCCTACAGTTGCTGTGTGACCTTCTGCAAGCTACTCTTTGCCTCAGTTTCCTCAGGGCTGTTGTGGGGACACAGTGAACTCAGGCTTGTGAAAGTATTTGATGCAGCGCTTGGTAGCAGTTACTGCTCAACAAGTGCTGTCTACCACCAGCCGTCACCATTTCTATGCCTCCTTCTGTGACATTCCCTCTGAGTAACCCACGAGCCGGCCCCGCCTACTTTTACAGAAAAGCTAAAGGGGGCTGGGGAGGAGGCCCCTTCACAGCCTCACCCCAAACCCACCAGACCAAGCTTCTCCCTCCTTCTCCCTTGCGATACCCTCTGGCCTGAGCCTCGAAAGCACCCGGCAGGAGGGGACCCGGGCTCCTCCCGGCTTCGGGCTGACTCAGGGCCCGTGCGCACATGGGGAGCCAGGCGCTGGTGCGAGGAGGCAGCCCTGGGGAGGCGGGAGGAGGGGTCTGGAAGAGACTATAAAAAGGCTTTCAGGGCACATAGTTGCAATTCTGGTGCGGAGTGCCAGCAGACAGGCGGACAACCCCCAAATTCCTTGAATGCACGGCACACGGGGGCGGCTCCAGCAAACATTCCTGGGCCTCTCCCGGGAGACACGGCCGCTCAGACAGCGCGAGTGAACGCAGGACCAGGGAGCCGGCGGTTCCGGGAGGCCTGTCTCATAGGGAAAGCAACCCAATTTACTGAGGTCCAGCTTTATAAAGGGGAACACACTGGGCTTCCATAATCACAACTACCAAGTGGTATTATAACTATTTTCATCAGTGCAATAAACTCACGTTGCGCAGCCGCCAAACGTCACGGCTGAAACTTAAACACGTTTTTCCGAGATAGAGTCTGCTCCTCTTTCCACTGTCCCGTCAACCGGATGAGAGTGGACTTCGGCACTAATGCTGGAAAAAAGATGATACTGTGGAAAACTGGGTACCAGCCAATCGGGACGGAAGATCAAGGGGAAGGTCTGTGTAGCTGAAGTCTTCTTTTCATTATTTTCTAAGCAAGACTAAAGCTGCCCTTAAAAAGGTGGAAAACCGCTAAAATGCTGACTGTGATTACCGCTGACCACAGGTCATCTTTGTGAGGATGTTCCGTATCAGTTGGCACATTTCACTTTCACAAGCATAAGTAACTGCTCAGTTTTTAATTCTATTTCAATTCCTCTGCTTAAAACAGCTGCCATGATAAGTGCTTTGAATACATTTCAAACACATTCCACCCTGAGCTGGCACAATTTACTCCACGAGACTGATGAGCACCGCGTGTGTACATGGAAGACAAGACCACTCTTGCCCTCGGGAAGTTCACGGTCTCTGGGCAGACGAAGCTGCTGACAGATGCCTGCAGTCTGAGTTGTCATGTGGAGACAGGCCCGGGAGGGGATGCAGGGTGGCTGAGATGGGACTGGAAGAGAAGGTTCGAACCGTGGATGCCACACCAAGAACTTGGACCTTGTTGGAGTTACACTGCAGATTTGAGGAGGAGAGACCCGAATGCATTTTCAGTTCAGAATGTGGATCAAGGGAGGGGAAATGAAGTCGGGGAAGGGTCTGCAATGGTTCAGGCTAGAATTCAGTTCTGGTCGAACAGTGAGGAAACACTGATAGTTGGGACCAGGTTTTGGTCCCAAGGGCACAGTTTGTAAGGGGTGGGACACAAGGAATTCAGCAGTGAGACAAATGGGATAGAAATAGAATAGCAGCTAAAGAGATGACCGGAAAGAACAGATTCCAAAGATTTCAGGCACAGAAAAATAAGACATGGTACCTGATCCAATTCAGGGACCTGAGGGCAAGATAGGAATCAAAGACGCTCCTCGTTGTCTAGCTGAGGCTGATGCTGTTCATGGCGATGGGAAACACAAGACCGAGGAGCCGACACCACTGGCTGCCCCTCTTTCTTCCAGCGACGTCACACGTGAGTTAATGGGTCTCCAGAGGCCAGGCTCATGAACCCAGAGCATTGCCAGGAGCATCACCGACTGGGCATGCATTTGCAGGGGCGCAGGCGACAGTCAGAATGTTACATGGAAGCACAACATTTTAGACAAAAAATGTCCTCGACGCATGCTCAAGCGATAAACTGTAGGTGTGCCACCTTCCTGCCTTCTAATGAAAACCGGCAGAAGAACAAATAGCAGTAACACATCCGAAGTGTGAGAATGTTGAGTCTGTTTACTATCTGTCCTCCTTTACGGGGACAATGTGAAATCCTAGGTACTGTTCAGATGGAAGGAAAGCCGTGTCACGCGAGACCAAGGAACAACCCGGACAGGGACGGAGCCTCCCTAGGCTGGCAACACAGGGAAGGTGCTATGCCTGCCTGAACACCACCCAGGGGCCCCGTATGGTAGAGATCTTGTGGAATTGCAAGGGTTTCCATAAAAAGATTCTTAGTCCCACCTGTCCCAGGAGATAAAACACACAGACTGACATTTTAATTAAAGCTAGAGGAAAAAGGTAGTTATCAAAAAAAAATTAATGACTTTATGGGAAAAAGCATACTTGATAACCTAAGTGATTGCTTCACAAAAAATATGAATATACTTTCAAAATCATTATTTCTACCCCAAAAGTGTATTACTTTGCAGGCTGAGAAAAGAATTCGGTAAAGTCTCAGAATGATATAAAAGGGATTTTAAATGACAACTTGATAAGAACAACATAAAAATCAACCATTAAGCTCTCCCACTAACTTGTACAAATTGGTGAGAATTCTGAGCAGTTCTGAGCCAGGCTGAGGAATTTTACTTTTTATGTTATAGATGCTGCAAATTCATTGCTGCTGCTCAGTGCTTTTGATGAAAATAAACTGGAACCTAAACTTAAGATTTCTACCCGTTACTGAGTTTTATCTGCTAGTTTTAAACACAGGCCTTGGACTGGCTCCTCACAGCTGGGGCAGATACGGGGAAAGGCACCTCTCACCAGCTACTGCTGGGAAGGTACATTGATACCTCATCCGGGAAGACTACCAAAATTTGTAATATGTGTCACTTTTTACCCAGCAATTTCTTAAGAAATGCATACATAGTATCCAAGGATATTTATAGAAAGCTGCTCACTATATCATTACCGAAAAACTAAAGCCCCACCATGTGCTCATGAATCAGGAAATGGTTCAAGAAAGGCACATCCATATTATGGAATGGGAGCATCCTTTAAAAGGAAGCAATATATGTAGCAATAGGAAGAGAGTCTATAACAGACCATCAGGAGAAGGAAGACTGGGGCTGTCTGATCTTACACAGAGTGGTCCCTTTTCATTTTTAAGAACTCAAAGCCATTGAGATGTGTGTCACACAGGGATATGTCAGAAAGAACACGCACTGAACCATTAACACTTGTACTTGGGGACTGTGTCGTGCAGGAATTCTCATTTTTTAACCTGACAAATTTCTGAGTAGTATGCAATGTTTACAATGAAAATTTTTGTCATTTTAAAATAATGACTTTTAATTGTTCTCAAATGTTTTTGACAGGCATACCCTATTTTCATTTTTAGGGGTTAGGCTGTGAGAAAGATTCATAGAGGATTCCATCTTTAGATCATCATCTGAGAGTCCTGCGGAACTAGCGAAGAATTTGGAAAATGTTAACAGTCACATAAATAGCTGACTGTAAGGCCAACCCAACGGTCAACTGTCTAGGGTGTGGTTGGTATCACTCTATATCTAACTTAGGAGCCTACGAAGATTTTTTTCAATAGAGATACTGAAATAACTGATGGGAAGTAATTGCACTTTATCTCAGCACTGCTCAGATAAAAACAAACTAAATGTCAGTTTAACAGGGAAAGCAGTAACCATGAAAGAACAAAAAACCCTCAACAGGGGCTGAGAACCAAATTTAAGCCCCAAGCCATGTCCATCATAAAAAGATAACCTGCTGTGCTAAAGGACCCATCAGGGCCGAGAAGGGGCGGAGGATGGACCAAAGGTGAAAGAATGGGGCTAGGAAGCCTAAAGACAACTCCCCTGCAGTTTTCCAAGTTTGGGGTTTGATCTCTCCAGTAGATCAGAGAACAACTTCAAAGTTAGATAGCGCCAAAGTAGCTGTGATTTTCATAACCACCTTCAAGAGTGCAGGTGAGCCCTTCCCTTCCCTTCTAACTCGAAAGACCCCGCCTGGGAAGATCTCCGAGGCTCCACCTCAATCCTGAGCACCCGGTCAGGAGCCACCCAGGAGCCCGGGGTGGGGTGGGGTGGGGTGGGGTGGGGTGGGGGGGCGGGGGCGGCACGCGCCCCGCCGAGGCCGCTCCAGCCAGCCAACTGGGCTTGCCTGCAGAATGCACGGCAGCGCCGGGTCTGCACCTGGAAATCAGCCCGGACCCCAGGGAAACTTCTCCCGAGGCCCCGCCAAGCGCACCGAGGCGGAGGCAGCGCCCTGGAGGAGAAAAGCGCCGCTCACCCCAGAGTGGTGACTGCCCTCCAGCCGGCGGGGTTTGACCCACTCCCGCTCCGCAGCAAAGCTGCGGCTCCCATCGCCCGGGGCTCCCCGCTGCCGGAACGCCGTGCACCGCGTTTCCCTTGGCCCCGCAGCCTGCCCGCACCCACCAGCCGTCTGACCCACACGTGCCTCTGCGCCGCGCCCGTGGCGCCCTCCCGCCCAGGGGGCCGCGGAGCGGCAGGCTCCGGGGGCCCGCCGGCTGCATCCTGGCCCGATCGACAGCGCAGACCGCCCGCAGCTCCGCAGCTCGGGGGCTCCTACTCACCCTCGTCACTGCCGGCCCGGGGCGCGCGGCGATCGCAGTCCTCTCGCTCTTCGCCTCGGGTAGAAGCTTCCCGGGTCAAGGGAGCAGCCATGACGCTGCCCAGAGGAAAGGGGAGGGGCGCGGGGCGGGGCGGACGCCCATGGGAGCCAATGCCAACGCGACTGGACGCGCACGCCCCATTCACGCAACGCTTCCTCCACGCCCACGTCGTGCCATCGCGCTCCGGACCAATAGGGAGTGGCGAGAGAACCCTAAACCCCGCCCTGAACAGCTTACGCCGCGCCCCTTCCCGGACGGAGCGGCCCAGAACTACAATTCCCAGCGTGCCGCGGGGCGCCGGGCAGGGAGGGCGGAGCGGGCGGCGGCGGGCGGGGGCGCGCCGGAGAGTGCCCGGCGTGTTCCCTCAGTTCAGTGAATCAGAACAATGACTGCGCCGCCGGGTCGCTGCGAGCGCGTCGCAGGACTGTGAGCCGCGGCCGCGGGGAGAGCGGCGGGCTGCGCAGCGTGGGCCGCGCGGTGTCAACGCCGGGCTCGGGAGCCCGCGGCGCAGACCAGCGCCTGCAGCCCGCGCGGAGCCGCCGCGCTCCAGCGCCGCAGCCGCTCCGCCGCGGCTGATCTTTGTTGTGAGCCGGGGAAGGGGCGCGGGGTGACCCAGCGCGGAGACCCGGGAGCCGCGTTCGGCCATGTGGATACCTACGGAGCACGAGAAATACGGCGTGGGTGAGTCTCGGCGGGGCCAACTTCTCTGCCGCCGGGTCGGGCGGTGCGCACTCGCGCCCGTGCCCCGCGCCCCAGCGCCGCCCGGCTGCAGACCCCTTCCGCGCCCCGCGCTGCCGGTCGGGCTTTGGGGAGCCAGCCCCGGGCCGAGGGTGCGCGCCGGCTCGCGCCCCGGCACCGCCTGCGGGGCTCGGGCTCCGGGGCCGGGGGCCCGCCCGCTGCGGGATCCGCCTGCGGAGTTCGGAGGGGCGACGGGGTGCGTGTCAAGTTGGACGAGGAGGCGGACGGCGTCCCTCTCCTTCCTTCCCCTTCTTCCCCAGACGCCTGTGGGCTGCGACGGTTCCCCAGATTGGAGAGGGAGACGGGAGCCGCGGCGAGGAGAGGACACCCCCAAACGGAGGGAGGCGCAAGCCTTCCCCCGCGCGGTCAGCGTCCCGGGGTGCGCAGCGTGGCCCGCGCTCCGCAGCCGGGGTGACAGCCGCCCCAGCCGCCTCCCTTCCGCGCCGGGGTCCCGGGGTCCCGGGGTCCCGGGGTTCAAGGCCGGGGGCTCGGGCACTTGTCCACATCTGCGCGGCTCCGCTCTGCTCTTTGGAGGGGAACCGGTATTTCTCGATGTTTTCACTTCGGGCCACCGAGCGGCCGGCGGGGGTGGGGATGGAGGGCAGCTGGGGACCGGCCCGCAAAGCCGGGTCTTCGGGGCTAGGACGCGGCTGCGGGACGGGATTACCCGCTTCGGGACGGGAATACCCGGGCTCCGGCGTCGCAGGGAAAGGAACAGGGTAGCGCGCGTTCCGTGCAAAGGTGAACAACAAAGGACATTAATGTTGACTGATGAAGACTGGAGTCTCCCTTCCTTTCCCTCCTCCCACCTCGGGCGATTCCAGTTCCCGTTTTTTGTTGTTTGATTTCAGTCGGGTCGCCCCTTGACAGTTACTCCGTTCAGGGCTGTCATTCAGACCTGCCTGCCGCCGCCAGGGCAATGGACACGTCCCCCGAAGATGTCACCACAGGGAGAAAGCATTTTGGATTTTGCCAACAATCTTCATTGCCTGTAATGCCCGGTCCTGCCGATGCGCTTTCCTTTTCCTAAATTTTTTAAAAAATTGGGTACAGATCTGGTGATTGAGAAGATGTGTGGGATTTGCTTGTGTTCTAAATTCATTTGCCTGTAATTTTAAAAATCTGGAAAGCCTCCCTGAAGAGTCACAGGGGATGTTTTTTTCCACATCGCCGGGGTACATGGGACTTGGATCCCTGGGAAGGAATGGGTGATGAAACCCAGTCATTTCCGACTTTGGCATTAGCTTCCTTTTTGGACTGTGAGTGTTGGCAAGACAATACTTTGCCCCGGACTCTCCTTTGGGGAGGGGTTCCAGCTCTCCCTCTCCAGAGTTATTCCACCCGCACCCCCACCTTGTGGGGTGTAGATGGTCTCTGTGAGAAGACGCTGCCGTTGCTGAGCGGGTGAGGAACCAGAGTCTCCTCGTCACTGGGTTGAGCACTCCGCTCGGGAAGCAGGGGCCCATTGAGCAACATGGTCCTGCCTGGAACCCAGCCCAGATGTTACTTTCTTCCAAGTGTTAAATTACACAGATTACGGCTGGGATTTAGTTTTTTGATTTGTTTACGTGCCAGGTCACAGCTGGGGAGTTGGTATTGATTAGCTGTGTTCTGGCCTTTCTTTACAAGCCGTGGGGAGGCTGAAAATGCAGCGGGGTTTCCTGGACCCGCGCACCCCGTGTTATGGGTCCAGTGTTGGAGGCTGCAGCAGATTCCCGCGTGGCGGGGTGTGGTTTGGTTGCAGAGCAAGGGAGGCGGCGTTGGGAGCACAGGTGTGGGAAGAGGAGGCTGGGTGAGATGGAGCTGAGGGCAGGGAGCAGTCTGCCGCCTTACACAGCGCCGCCTGTGCAGGGACGTGGAGCATCTGCATTATTAATTTCTGTGCATTTGGCTTACAGAATGTTTTAACTGCTTTTTGGAACCCACCTGTCAGAGGGGGGTGTGTGTGTGTGTGTGTTGTGTTGTGAGGTGTGAAAATTTTGTTGGGATGCTTCTGTGCAGACTTGATTCTCACCTCGGAGAAAACCCTGTTTGTTGCTGCCTACTCTGCAAGTCATTAGTTTTTAAACCTTGGTTAGTGTATGCCTTTTTCTGCATCTAGTTTTTATAGGTCAAAATCTTTGGCTGCTATCAGGCATGGTAGTAATTCAACATCCTCATTCTTAGAAATAAACCAGTCTTTGTAATTTGGAATCCCTGAAGTTTCCGTGCAAGTTATGTGTTTCTACAATGAGACTTATTATTTACCATCAATTATGCATGAATTAATTATGTCTTTATATATTAATGTTTATGCTTCTGTTTCAAGCAGCATACTATAAACATGGATAAAATCATTCACATTCTGTCAGGGATTGAAGTTCCCCTTAAACGTGGGCATGGTTTACTCCATTTAATGATGCATGGTTTTGGGCAATGTATATTTAGTTACATACCTAGTTGTTTTGACTGTAGGGAATCAGGTAGGTACAGTGATAAAGATATAGTCCTGAGGGATAGGGAACCTTATCTCTTGAAAAACATGTTAGGAAGCACATTGACAGGCATCTTTGATTTGGGCAGATTCTGGTTAGTCTTGGTCCTAGTCCATAGATAGACATACTGTTAGCTGTGTGACCTTAGGTAAGTCACTTAACCTTTCAGGGTCCTAGTCTCTAGGTCAGGTGCTATCCAAGGCCTTCCCCAGTCCTAGTTCTTGAGAGTTCTTCCAAACAAGTACATGTTTTGTTAGAGAAACACCCCCATCCTATAAAGATGGTTATGAGAAAGACACTTGCGCCGCAACATACCCCACCTGTTTTTTAACGGTGATCAGGGGTTAGGAAAAGCAAGATTCCAAACCCAGGCGGGTGATGTCTGCTCACTTTTTCAGTCTGTCTGTCTCCTGTCAGAACCCCAGGGGTGGCCGTGTGATGGTGGCAGGAGCTAAAGCGTCCTGATCACCCCTCACAAACGTCCATGCTCATTGCCTGCCTCCGCGTCCTGGTCTCAGGCTTGCACAGCTAGGGACTGTCGGTGCTATTCCACAACAGGCATTTTTGTAGGTGGGGCAGGTTTATGGTGGAAGATAAGAGTTCTGTATGGTCACTGAGAATTTGCCATCCTGTCAAACATTCAGGTGGCCCCTCAAGTAGGAAGTTGGTCTAGAGCCAAGGACCCAGGTTCTGGGTTCAAGAGCGTGATGAAAGGGCCCCTTGTTCTATTTATGGGCGATGACTGAAGTGATCATCCTAGATAAGACTTTATTCATTGTATTGACTTCATGTGGTCCGCTTGCCCACCCTCAGTTCTCCAAGGGCAGCCCTCCAGCGGCACCTGGTCAGCATGGGTACGGGAGACTCCGCAGGAAGCAGCAGCTGTCCGTGCAGAATGGGGAGGAAACAACATTTTACGGTCTTCTCCCGCCTCCCATGAGCACGTTGCCTGGCTGGCGTGGTGGCTGTTTCCCTCTCTCTGGCGGTTCTCTCACAAGCAAATCCCTCGTGCCAGAGAGTGCCTGCCGGAGAGAGTTCCCCAACAGGGTAAACGAGATGTATGTACCCCTCAACAGCGCGGAAATACGTACACACGTCCAAAAGTGGGAAAATGCTCAGCTGCACACAAGCAGACATTTTGTGTGTGTGGTACGTATGCAATACCTCGTAGAAGCCACTGGGCCGGTTCTAGAATTCTTAAAGCATCGCACACCTGAGAAGTGTGTGATTTGAGGCAAGGGGGTCTTACCTTAAGGGGGCGTTCGGGAAAGCCTGCTGTGGCCTCCTGACGTCCCCCTGGGATGTCAGTGTGTGCACACACAGAGGCAGACATTGGTACATTAAAGATGAAGGTGGAGAAAGCCTGTGGACAAAATTCAGGGGCATTTCTTCACGGCAGGCAGAGCTGGGTTGAGAAAATCAGTTGTGACTTTTCTGTGTCCCCTCATGGACTTCAGTGGCCTGGGAAGGAAGACCATTTTCCGCCCCACTGTCCACAGCCTGGAGGCCAGGCCAGCACCTTCAGCCAGAGCGTGTCCTTTCCTGTCTGAGGCACCTGTGGTCCTCCTCTTTCCATGGGTCTCTGTGCCTCCGTTGAGAGATGGCCGGGATAGGAAGGTGGGCAGGTGGGTAGGACGGGGCACTGGGGCGCTGCATTGTCTTTGAGAACTGCGCATGGCCTTCATAAGGCTCTGCGGGGTCTTCAAGTCCTACAGTCACAGTGCTGGACGGTATGGTCTTGCTAGCCGTCTCTTGCTGACAGACGAGGAAGTGGTGGGACAGGAGGTGATCTCATCTGAATTGCTCAAACCAGGGACCTCACTGGGAACTTGGTTTGGAGCTGTGGACCTGTCATGGGACCAAGCCCACGGCTTCCACCTCTCCCCTGCACTGCAGGGAGGTTGCAGACCCTTGCCACCCCAGCCAGGACTGCGCCTGTGCCCTGCCGAGGAAGGAGGCCCCCAGTCGGGACTGGCACCTGCCGCTTCGCCAGGGACTAAAGCAGCTGCCAGTCCCCTGGGAGGAGGAGGGGACTGAGGACGTCACATGGGCCTTTGGGAAACTCCCAACATCACCAGTGTGCTTGTTCTCCAACGTGGGTCCCAGAAAGACGTTTGTACATGAAACTTGCATATCCTCCCTTGAATTTGATCACTACTCTGTCCCCAAGTTGCGAAGAGCTGATTTTGGAAACAAGCCATTTACTGTTCCATTTTAGGAGATAATTAATTGGACCTTCACCTAGACGTGTTTCCCCTGATATCTCTAAGCAGAAATGTGGAAGTTTGTGTCTATGTCTTTCCCCCTCCAAAACGGAAAGATCCTGCCTGCCGTGGGTGACCAGAGGGGAACATGTTGGGAACGGGGACACGCATGTAGGTGAGGCAACTAGGAAGAGCCTCACCTGGATCCTGGGTGAAACATTACTCACTGTCCCGGGAGAGGAGAGCCAGTCGGCCACTCGCCTGAGGTGTCCGAAGCCACTTAACCATCTCCGGAGCTGCATTAATAGCTACTTGAATAATTGCATTTTGGCAGAGTTGCTCCATTGTCTTCAGCCGTCAAGTGACTTTGGGTGTGTTCAGAGTAGCCCATAGAAGCAGGGTCTTGGGATGCTGAGAGTCTCCTGCTACCATGGTGGTTAGAAAGGCCGGGGGTGGCAGGTTGGACCCTCTAGGTCAGCCTTTAAAACAGGGTGGATGGAGGTTTGCTACATGGAAACTGGGTTGGGGATGGCACTTTGGCCTGGACGTTGCACGCCACATCCCTGAGAAGAATAAAGCTGTATTTGGGGGAATTTTTCCCCTATTTTCTGTTCTTAAATAGGTGCTTCCTGATGGCAGGTAGTGCATTCTTCCAAGTTTAAGTGGCTGCCCTTTGATGTTTTTCTCAGTGGTAATTGATGGAAAAACGCATGTCAGCTTTATGTATTGAGTTGACCTACTGTGTACGAAGCTCTGTAGGCACAGGGGAGTGGAGACTGGATCCACGGACCAGTGAGGAAGCTGGACATGTGTCACAGTTTCATCTAATTCACATTGTTTTCAAGATAGATGGTCTCTCTTGTTAACCGCTTGGTGGGTCAGAGTGTACACATGCCGCAGAGAAGTCAGCGCGCGTGTTTAGGCACACACCTTCCCCCAGCGTGAATGGGTGACCAGGGCTTGGGATGGCGACCCTGTTCCCCCTGAGCCCAGGGGACAGCCAACCCTGGGGAGCGTCTCATCCCAGAAACCTCAGAACTGGCACGAAAGGACAGTTTCATTTTAAGGTCCTCCCATAGGAGTGAGTCACCCACTGCTGAGGTGTCCGGCACCCCCTGCGTGGATTTGTAGCTGGAAAGCCTGCTTCCTCTTCCTCTTCCTGTGGGCAGTTTCCGCCCCACCCCCACTCCAGTCCCCGACAGTAAGAAGCATCTTAGATGAAGGTTTCTCTTTTCTGTGGTTTCCTTCTAAGACTGAGCAGAGGAAGAAAGATGGGCTCCTTCTGGAGTGATAACTGAGAACCACGGTATATATTTAAATGATCGGAAACCAGAGTGGGCATCACCCGCTTCGAGATGCTTGTTCACGGGCCGGGCCTGTGCAATGGCCCCGTCTGTGCACAGGGCTGGAGGGCTGGGCCTCACCGCGGCCCAAGAAGCAGAGCGGTCGCCCCGGTCACCCCGCTGGCACGTGCGGAGCCGAGGCCTGCAGATGGGAAATGGAGGCTGGGCCAGGCTTTGGGGTTCCAGTGGTGAGGAGCCCCATAGTTTACTTTCCAAGTAAGATGCTGGTATTAGCATCGGGAATATGTGAAACAAGGCCCTGTGTGGTTGTTTTGCCCCAGCATTAGTTTCTGGGGGGTCATGGTCAGCCTCTCATGTGCTCTGACTGGGGGGAGGGGGTGCTTCAGAGGGTGGGGTGTGTTGGAGAGGGGAAGTAGGGGATGGGCTGAGGACAGAACAGTTCCTACTGCATGACCAGAGGAAGTGAGCCTCTGCGAGGGAGGGTGGACCTTGCCCAGCCTGACTGGGGATGGGAGGGACCAGCGTCAGCGTCTGGTCGAGCCAGGAGGGGACCAGAAGGAGGCAGGCGAGAAGGGGAGTGGGTCAGCGTGGATTGAAGGGTCCAGGAGATCCTGATTCTTGAGGTTTGGGGTTCTGATGTGGGAGCCCAGCAGGGCGTGTCCCTGGGCATGTCCCTCTGTCCCACCCTGCCCCACCCTGTCCCGGGAAGCCACCTCTCTTGCTGGATGGATGCCTCTGGGTTGTCACTGGAGTAATCTCCCAACGTGTCCACAGCCTGGTGACAGGCTGTTACCCAAAGACTGAAACAAGTCCGTTGCCCAGTATGCAGGTAGCTGTGGGTGAGCGACAGCATTTTTATTTGCAACCTGTAAAATATCTGTACTATCTGGCGTGGTGGAGAGAGACCACACGGCCATTGATAGCTTCCGTTTCCTATCGTTTTCATGAGAACAGCCTCTTGGTTAGAACATTTTCTTAGAAGTCATCGCCATGCCTCATGAGTTGCAGGTAGCACCCTGCCCAGGGTGGCGGGAAAGGGGCTGACCCCTGGAAGGAGGGGATGCGCACTATGTCAGCTGCAGGGTGTCGTGGGCTGGGCCTGCAGGAACCCTGGTGATGGTTCTCATGGGCCCACCCGATTCTGAGCAGGGGAAAGTGTGAACGTCTGAAATAAGTGTGCTAGGGTGAAATGCTTCTTACATGTTGGGGTGCTACCTAAGGGTTTGTTCACAGCAACAGCAGAACCCCAACAAGAACGGTTGCCTGTGAGCGCCAGAGTTTGAAAACCACTGATGGGGCCGAACGGAGGTCGTGGTGAGCGGCTGTGACCACCGGCTGTGGAACCCTTCCTGCCCCAAGGGGCCGTGGGGAGGTCTGGCCGGGGGTTGTGAGTCACCCCAGAGCTGTGATGCTTTGCAGAGCGCGTGTGCCGGGCGGTGCAGTTGGCACTGTTGGTACTGATGCGGGGAAGCTGCTCATCCCTGAACACAACCATTTGTCTGATGCCGTCTGCCAGGCGGCACGTCTTGGCAAAGGGTCAGCATGAGCCCCTGAAATGAGAGAGTTGGAGGACGATTTTCAGGCTCCTCTGAGATTCCAAACGCCGTCATAACTTTGAGGCTTCCTTGGGCACTCTGACTGGCCGTCAGGGCCCCTTCTGGGATGTTCTGTGCACGAAGTGCTTCAGTTTGCCTTGGGGCAGGTAACGGGCGGGGAGGCCCGGTGGTCTCCGGCATGAGGCGGTCACGGCAGTCGTGGCTTGGGGCCACCTGGACGCTTGGGAGCACTTCCCGCTGGACGCTGGTCCTGTGAGTTTCTGGTTTGGTAAGTGCCGTACCAGCCCTCACTGTCCCGCTACGTGTACCATTGCCGGAGTTATCAGCATTCTCTAGTGAATAAACGGAACCTCGTGTTTCAGCCCCATTGAACCAGCGCAAGGAGACAGCTGCTGTAAGGGGTCAGCTTCGGGACTCTTCTGTCACTTCCCGAGGGGCTCTCTTTAAGCCGGGGGGCAGCGCCCCGCCCTGGACACCCCGTTACACTGAGATCAAAGGCGGGGATCCCTCGCCGAACGATCTCCCTGCACCGGCTGGTCGGATTCCACCGGCCGGCTGCCCCGACGCTCCTAACTGGGAAAAATGCGGACTGTTAATCATGGCAACACAAGGCGAAGTGTCACCACGGCGTGACGGTCATAGTTTCCACCTGAGAAAGGGTGGCGTCCACGAGCACATCCCCGTCCTCCTTCCTCCGCTCCCCGTCCCCTCCCTCCCTTCCTTCCTTTCCTTCCTTTGTTTCCTCTCTTCTGTCTTCTTTAAAAGTCCCACCAGATGACATGTGTATTCATTTGAGAGGGAGGGAGGGGGAGAAAGAGAGAGGAACCTCCTGTGTGTGCTCCAGCGGGGGCCCTAACTGGGCATTCACCTGCGTCCCTTCGGGGTGCGGGGCGCGGGGCGTGGGTACGCTGGCCCCTGAGCACCCGCCAGGGCTCCGCCCCTCCCCGCTCTGGCCCTGGTGGGCTCCCCCGGAGTCGCTTGCAGAGATCTGCAGGGAAGTAGGGGCCCAGAGCGGAGGGGAGAGCGGTCCCTCACCGTGACCCCCAGAAACAGCGGGGAAAACGAAGAGGCATGGAGGCAGGGAAAAAGGAGAAAAAAAAAGAATTAAAAAAGGAAACTGCATGGGGGCAGAAGCAAGCCCTCACACATCAAGAAGATGGGGTTACCGTGGCGACATTTACAGTTACTGGGGGATGGCGAATGACTGGAACTGAGTTGGTGGGTGCTCCCTGGGGTCGTTCAGAAGGGACTGTTGGGAGCAGCTCGCCAGGGTTTTGTGAGGAGGGTAATAATTTTCCGACCAGAGAAATAATTGTGTTTGTCGCACATGAATTATTTTGGTATCAAGTTTTATAATTTCTTAGTGTGCTGGCATACAGAACAGCTATTTGGGCAGTTGCATATGTTAAGTAGAATTTAAAAGAAAAAGGTCACTGACAAATGCTAGTCTAGCTGAAGGTGGGCTTTAAAAAAATACATGTTTTTCCCTGTCCAGGCACCAGTATGAACTGCTTTTTTAAAAAAGAGAAACAAAGAGAAGTCTGAGTACTGTGTCTTTCTTTTCGAAAGCCAGGCCACTTGTGCTGGGTGGCTTTTTCTCTCTAATAAATGAGCACCTTCTTTTATACATCCCAGACACTCACTCTCCAGAGTCCTCTAGCTCTTGGTTGGGGGGGAGGGGTGTTTACTAACATTTTTTGCGTTTATGATACTTTAATTTTTTATTAAAAAAAATATTTTCTTTCTTTTGTTATTGTAAAGGTTTTATTCATTATTTCTAGAGAGAAGGGCAGGGAGGAAGGAAGAAAGGGAGGGAAATATCCATGTATGGTTGCCTTTTACCTGCCTCCAGCTATGGACCTGGCTGGAGACCTGGCTTGCAACCTGGTTATGTGCCCTGGCTGGGAATCGAACCAGCGACCCCCCGGGTTCACAGGCCGATGCCTTATCCACTGTGCCTCCAGCCAGGGCAGGGCTTATGATATTTAAAAAAAGACAAACCATGATAATGTATTTGGGGAACATTGGTTCCAGGCCCTGCAGTTTTTGGGGGGTATCTCCCTGAGCACTGTGAGGGGCGTCCAGTTGGCAGTGTGGCTGCATTCCGTGACGCTGTGGTCAGCACTTGTCTGTGGAACAATAGTAGACGCTCCTGAACTGTCCCTGTTACCTGTCAGGCACTGGCCGAGGTTGTGCGACTTGTCATTTCATTGAATTGCTCGAAACCACTGCGGAGTGTGGGTGCTGTTCTTACTGTGTGTCGCTTCCCAAGGGAGGGACGGAGGCACAGAAACGCGGGAGAGCCCACGCATGACGGGAAGACTGCCGGTGGTGCAGCTGGGAGCAGCCGTCCCGGCCTAGAGCCAGTGCCTCCCCCATGCCAGCATGTTTCGGGGCCCGTTGTCATCACCTGCTGTCTCGGGTTGGGTTGGTGGAGGGTAGTGTGGGGTCAGGGGTGCCCATTGCCCGAAGTCACGCCGTTGAAAGAGTCCGAGGTTCTCGTTTGGGAAAAGTAGCTTCTCGGGCCGCCAGGCAAGTGCCCTGGGATGGCGCGTGTGCGGGGACTGCTGGCCAGAGCCCGGCTCTCCAGCGTCAGCCTGGGATTCAGATGCCGCCTGCTCCCTCCCGAGAGCCCCAGCCCACGGAGGCCCAGGGAGGGTCCCCAGCCCAGTCATCGCTGCTGCCCCGCCTTTCCTGGGGCCTGTGGCAGGCGGGCTTTCCTGGAGCCAGAGCCAGACTGTCCCTAGGTGTGGCCTGTGACAGTCCTTCCCCAAAGCAACCCCTTCCCTCCAGGCAGCCAGTGAGGCCACTGCCTTCCCACCAGGCGGTCTCATTTGTCAGGTGACGGGATTCCACCTCAGAAAGGCGGGTTAGGGAAGTGGAATGTGGGAGACTTGCCTGGCCTCGGGGGGCCTCTGGCTGCACCTGTGACAGCATGTAAGACTGCTGTCGTGGAAGGTGGGGCCTGTGGCCGGACGGAGGTGTCTTGTGTCTGAAGGGACTTTGCCCCAAGTGGCTCACTGTGGGGACCCACATTCAGACTCCCTGTGCTCTTATCAGGCCTGATAGAGGAGGACTAGAGGCATAAGTCACAACCGTCTTCCTGTCTGCACACTAATTGGCGTGCCCCATGCTTCTGACTGTTCGGGGCACAGCAAGCAAGGTGACCTGGGCCACATGGATGAAACGTGACCGGTCAGGACAGCCCAGCTTTGCTGTTTGTTTGAAGAACTATGCCGGTGTGTTACTGACTCCCCACATCTGAGCAGTTTGACCGTCTCCTCTGCCACGTGCTTTGTACGTACACACCACGTCTGCGTGGTGGACCGTAGCTGATCCTGGTGGGCAGTCACCGTCCGGGGACGAGGACAGCACACGCAGCCTGCAGCCCTGCCCCAGAGTCCGTGCCGCGGGCACTCTGTGTCCCGACTGCTCCGTGTCCTATGAATTCTTCATTTCTACAGCCCCAGGAAGGGCCCTGAGTGTCCCTTTTCTCAGTGTTTAAACAGGGGAGAAGAGCGGCTTTGCTTACTCACCCCGTGATGGTCGTGACGGGGCGAGACTGTTCCCATCGCCCCCGTTGCCAGGAGAAAGGGCTCCCGCTTCTGCAGCATTACGGCCGCCTGAGCCGGCGTGGGGGTCGGCATTGGTCAGGGCCGTTAGCCCTGATATCACCCGTCACTCATCTCGGGGGTCCCGGTGTGTGTGAAGGAGCAGGAAGACCTCTCAAGCCCTGGCTCACATTTCGGGGAGCCAGAGGCCAAACCCTGGAGCAGGAGAAGAGACCCACTGCTGGGAAGGCGTCACCAGGGGCTCAGAGGGGCCAGGTGTCCGGGGAGGCTCACGCCACGCTGCCTGGAACCCGCCACGGAGCCAGTGGCTCGTAGCTTTTGCTCCAAAGAAAAGGGAGGGAAAGGAAAGAAGATGGGGTGTATGTTTTAGCTAGAACTCACGTCTCCTGTCCAGCACTCGTGTCTGCGTGCGCGTTGAGGCGGGGGGTGGGGGCCGCAGGGCACCATGAAGAAATAGCTGAGAGCAGCACCCACAGGGTGTGGGGCTCTGGGGAAACCTGACCCTGCCCAGGGTGCTAGTGAGGGACAGTCCCCTGGGCGGCTCCACTCGTGATTATTCACGGATTCACGCGGTCCCCCTTTGCGACACGCGTGTGTGTGAGGTGCTGGGGTAACTCAGGTGGGGAGGGGTTTGCGCCTCAGGAAGCTTAGAAATTCACCGTGTTAAATTGCGTTAGGCACGGGCTGTGGGCGGGGAGATGGCCAGCGTGTTCCCAGGTGCTCGGACCTGCGTCTCTCCTGCACGGGGAGGAGACAGGGGCCGCTGATGTGGCCCCGGAGAGACAGGTGTGCGCAGGGCCGGGCCTGTTCGTTTGGGCACCCGAGCGCCCTGGGGTGGGTACCTGAGTAGGGCAGCGAAGGCACGGTTGGAGCTAGCTAGGAGGGAACGGGGAGCTCTGTCCTGGATACCGATAGTGGCGGTGGAGGCGGGAAGCCGCAGGTGTCTGGATTGGCCGGGAGCTGCGGGTGGAGGACGCCATACAAACTGCCGCAGTCCGAGTCCTGCAGCACGAAGCCGGCCGTGCCGCCTCCTGGTTACGCCCGAGGCTCCCACCCCGGTCGAGCCACCTTCCCGGCAGTGTGCTCGTGTTGGTGGGTCGGGAGCCGCGTGGTGCGCTGCTGAGGGCCCCACTCTCCCTCCCAGGTACCTCGGGAGTCCTCCCTGCACACGCCTGGGGACGTGACCCCGACACAGGTGCCAGGGCGGCCAGCTGCCTGCTGCCCCCGGCTTGTAGGCCTCCAGTGAGGTCTGGGTGCTTTTTCTGTTGGAATCTGGTGTCGAATGTCTTTGGCTCTTTCCGGTTTCCATGTTTGGTGCTGTTCTGCCTCAAGAAGCCGGGAGGATGCGTGTCGCTAGTGTCTCTGAGGGGAAGCACTTAGTGTCCGTCCTGTCCCCAAGCGGAGGAGCTCTGTGAATGGTCCCGCTGTCCTCCCTTTGTCTGCCCCCGGCTTCGTGGGCAGTTGGCTGTCCCAGTCTGTCCTTTGCACGGGGATCCGCCCTTGGCAGCGTGACTGCCTCCTGATGCATGAGCGTAGTGGCAGCGTGGGCAGCCTGGGTGCTGGTGACCTGACGTCCGGGGCCGGAGCGGGAGCCCTGGGTACGGAGACGCGGCTGTGCCCTGCCGAAGGGGGAGCGGGCGCAGGGAGCCGGCCGCGCGCCCCGGGGCCAGCCAGCTGTGCGCGGACCAAGCCGGCCCCTCGCCCTCTGAACAAGGGCGTTGTGTCATCCGGGCCATCGTGCTGCCCAGCCCCGGGGACCTTTGTCCAGGTCTCCTTCCCCTGGTCCTGAGCCCGCGGCCACACGCTGCCTCTCCCTTCCTGGGGAGCTTGCCCCATCCCTTTAACCCTGCAGCCAGGCTTCCAGGTCCCCTTTGTTTCGTTTTTATTTCATTCCTGGAAACCGCCATCTCCTCCTGGCCCCAGGTGCTGGGATGGTGTAGGTTTCAAGTGTATGTGAACCCGTGCAGCACTTTTTCGGTGTCTAGCTTATTTTACCTAGCGTAACGTCTTGCAGATCTGTCCGTCTTGTTACAGATGGCAGGATTTCCTTCCGTGTAAGGCTGAATAACACTCCATTACGTGTACATATCCATGTCATTAATCACGCATCCCTCCGTGTGTGTTTAGGTTGCTTCCATAGCTTGGCTATTGTGGTTAATGACTCCTTGTAATAGTTGCACGTGGTGCTGCAGAAGGAACGGATCGGAACTTATTGAAGTACCTCTACGTGGTTTCCAGCACTACGCTATCCTAAGCAGGGTTGTCTCAAAGATGTGTGCGTTTATTATTCTACGCAATTACATGCACTCATGTAATTACACACATGTGAATATCTCTGTGGAAGTACAATTGCTGAGTCAAAAAGGGGCACACGATTTGTTACAGATCCTGACAAGCTGTCCTGCCAAGGTCTACTACGGCATCCTCCACCACCAGCGTATTTCCTGTTCCCTCCGTCCCCTGCTGGGTATTTGCTGTCGTAGTTTCTTGGTCTATAAAGTGGCGGCATTGCCCGAAGGAGCCAGTCAGCAGCGTTTGAAGTTGTTGGCTTCTAGCTCGCCCACCGGTTCTTGCCCGCCAGGACTCACCTGCCCGGGAAGAAGGTGGTGTGTGATTTACACAGGTGAGGGGTCTCCCACTAGTTTGCCTTTAAAAGGCAGCGTCACGTGCTGTTTTTGCCTCTGTCAGGAAAGTGACCTTCCCCAGGTCCCCAGGGGTGCGTCCTCGGGGTGAGCGGCCACTGATCTGGGGGTCCGTACTCACTGCCCTCTGAAACACATGGCCCCTGGCTAGGATGGTCCGGCTTAGGACATTTTGACCTCACGATGGTGGGAAAGCTAAAATGTTCACCTTTTCTTGGACCAGTGGTAGTGACGCTGGGCAGCAGCGACCACAACTCCACATCAGCCCTGCGATCACGGGGTCCGGACCGGTGCCCTGCCTCGCCCCGCGTGGCCAGCATTGCTTGCACGTTGAGTTTTGTGTTTTCATTTCCCGTCACGTCTAGAAATGCCCACCTGTGTCTCCTGCTTCTGGTGGGAAGCAGCAGAGGAAGGGGAAGTAGTCGAGGAGGGAGAGGGCTCGAGACGCAACCAAGAACAATGCAGGTGCCCCGGGTCCCTGTCCGGTGGGCTGGGCTGTGCGGGACACCCAGTGGGGTGGGTGTGGCTGACGCATCGCCCACTTGGGATGGTGTGTCTGGCAGTGACCCTGCTGCAGGCTGAGCAGCATCTGCACGTCAGGTGGCTCGCCCTGCCCACCCCTCCCTGGGGCAGTGAGGGGTCCCAGCCACAGGATGCCAGGTGCACAGTAGGGACTGAAACAAGCTGTCGGGGGGACCTGCGTCCCGTGAGTGGGCAGGAGGCTGCTGCTGCCGCCATCACAGGGCCGATGCTCAGGGTGGCTCTGCAGCTGTGCTCCCGTCGTGGGTGCTGTCCTGAGGCTTCCTGGGGACACGCCAGCGCCCCCAGCGACGCGCCCACAGGTGTCCTCCCGCGGTGCCCTGGCGGTGCAGTGGTGACCGGTGCCGGGAAAAGCTGCTGCCAGGCCAGGAGAAGGGGCGGCGGTGTCCTCTCGGGGGGCGTCCTCAAGTCGGGCCTTTGCAGCTCACCTCTGGCTTTTCCTTGCCGACGTGGAGAGTGTTGGTCTTCACGGCCGGCGGCTGACACGCCCGACAGGTGAGGGGACCCGAACACAGCGCTCGAATCCCTGCGGCCACCCCGTAGTTCCTTGGAGGCTCCTCCTGCGGTCGCGTCCGTCTCCGTGCCGGGTCTGCTCCCGAGTCCCCAGCCCAGCTCGCAAGCGCGGCTGCCTTCTGAGGGGCCTTCTGAGGGGCCCCTAACTCCACACGGCGAGCCCACCTGGATCCGCTTCCTGCAGCGGCACAGGAGCCACGCTCTCGGCTCCCGAGGGACGTGGCAGGGCGGCAGGGTGGCGGAAGGTGGGAACAAAATTTGTTTTACTTTTTTGGTGACGTTGAGCAGAGGCGCTCGGAGCCAGCCGTCCGTGGCGAGGCGCTGCCGGGTCACGTCCGTGTCCTGTCCCCATCGTCGCGGAGCAGGCGGCTGCTGGGAGAGGGGGCGCAGCGTCCCTCAGGGCGTCTGTCCCAGAGGAGCGATCGCAGGGGACGCTGTGCCTCACTCGGCTCCTGGCGTCGCTCCGCGGTTCTTTCGGGGGCATGTGCCCCTGGCTGAGTGCAGAGGTTGTCGGCAGGGACGTTCAGAGCGTCACACGTCGTTAGAACAGACGTGCCTGGGGGCAGGTGCATCTGCTGATGTCCTCTCAGCGGCCCCCACCCTGGGGAAAGCCCGTGGTCATTTCAACTAGAGAATGACCGGCCGGCCGGCTGAAAGGGGATGAGGCAGAGGCCGTTGCCAGAGCCTGGCTGGGAGTCCTGGGCCAGACGCCGCAGCCTGAGGGAGCATCGCCATGCGTGCTGCGTGCGCTTCATCCGCGGCTCTGAGCCAGGAACTGGCAGCCACGTCAGAAGGGTCTCAGGGACGGGAGAGCACTTCACATGCCAGCACGCGTGCCAGGGCTCCCCTGACCCTGATGGCGCCGGGCCACTCCTGACCGCGCACCCTCGCTGCCCAGGGCCGGCGCTCGGATCCTGCAGCCTCCCTGGACAGACGTGCTTTCCCGGGTGGCCTCACCCCTGGGCTGGCTGTGGGTCTGTGCCCTGGAGCTGCCCTGGGAACCCGGAGGCAGGGGACTTGTTCCTTGCCACTCTCCCCACCCACCGGTCCGGTGACCTAGGTCAGGAAAGGTGACCTCCCCCGGGTCTTGGTGGAGGAAGGTGTGTGAGGCGGCTCACGCCTGGGAGACAGACCTGGGCCCGTCTCTCTGAGGAACAGCACCTGGCGACACGTGGTTAAGGAGGCGGCTGCTCAGCGGGACGCCTGCGCGGTGAGTCAGTCCCGTGTGCGACTGTGGCCGTGGCCGTGAGAACACGGGTGGGGAGGGGGTGAAATGTCTGTAATTAAAATGCAGCAATTGGCAGGTTTGTGTAAAATACAGGTTTTTCTGGTTGGATTCTGGAAAAGCCACAGAAGTGCGTGCAGGTAGGAGATACTTTTTCCGAGCGTGTGTTCAGTGTCGAATGAAGCCATGGCCATTGTACTCGCGTTAGCGATGGGAAGTCACAGGAATGGTCCCGCAGGTCTTCGGGCTCAGGACCGAGGGGACACGGTGGGGTCAAGTGCAGACCTTCACCAGGGAGGGTCCCGGACGCACACACTTCTGATGAGCACGGGGTGCAGGTGCGGGTGGGGGTGTGAATGGACGCAGGGCACCCGCTCTCGGAGGTGGACTTCCACACGCTCCTTTCCTAGTTTCCCTCGTCTGCTTTTCCGCCCTCCTCACCCTCTGCGTCCCCTCTCCCTGTCTCCCACCCGTCCTCGCCCACTGGGGTGCCTTCAGGCCCTGCTGGGAAGACCCCGGGCTCTGAGCAGAGGGCGAGGCTGGCACTGACGACCGTAAACGACTGCGGTGTCAGAGGAGCAAATACTCCCGCACATCAGACGGCCTCCCGTTCTTCCCGTCCCGCAGACTGAGGAAAGACTTCACTGGGCTGTCAGCTGCTCCCCCAAGATAATTCTGATGGGAGATCACCCTGAGACTGTTTTTGGCATCTGCCCCAGAAGGAATTTAAACTATTGAGGAAAATTATTGCAACAAATTTGAATTGCCATGTAGTTATTTGTGGAAACAGGTTTTTTTGGCCTTCAGATTAATGGAGGGGGTGGGGCAGATAGGAATAAAATTGATACTGAATTTTGGCCCATTTATCTTCGTAAGTGATGTATTTAAGCACCTAACTTATTTTTCATAATCATTTATAAAATAGATAATATTCATAATTTTATCAATTGTATATGGTTGATAACTAATGTAAATTGATCTAGATAAAAAAAAATAGTGGGCCCTGGCTGGTGGTACAGTGGATAAAGCACTGGCCTGTGAACCCAAAGATCGCTGGTTCGATTCCCAGTCAGGGCATATAACCAGGTTGCAAGCCAGGTCTCCAGCCAGGTCAGTAGCTGGAGGCAGGTGAAAGACGATACATTGATGCCTCTCTCCCTCTCCGCCTCTTTCCCTTCCCCCCTCTCTCTGAAAATAATAAATAAAATCTTTAAAAAATAATAGTGGGATTTAGGATCATAGGAAACTTAAAAACTCACATTTATGTTTTATGTATGAATATTTAGAAGGATTCTGAGATCATAAAATGTTTTTATTTATATGTAAATTTTTACTTCTCTGTGACCATATTTACATATTTATTATATTTTTCTATAAATTACACATATATTATTTATACTTAATTTGCAGAGATATATGATAGAATGACTAATCAAACTTTCACACATAAAAATACTTCACAAGAGGATAAAATTCCGTGGGGATACTTGGATGACATTCAAAGAGAACAAGGAACAATGTGAAATTTCTGTTACTGGAAGAGCTTTTCCGTTGTTTTTTTAATGAATGATATGGTCGGTAGGAAGTACCTCTGATGTTTTAATTTAGTCGGATACGTTTCAGAGAATCATGTTGCAGTTTACTTTTCAAATGTCATTATAAGATACCTTGGAAATTAGATTTTTGTAACGGTTTACATTTGAGATGAAAATACTCAGAAGTTAAACTCCTGCGAGGGGAAATGTAGCTGTCATAGTTCTTTTAGTAGGCACATGAGCAAGAACACAGGAAAATAAGCTAAATCTTCATCTAATGAGAGCCAGGTGCCTGTCCCCGCGGAATTCAGTACAGGGGTGACAGAGGGTCCTCAGATGAGGTCTTCGGAACCCTTGGGGGTCACATGAAGTGAGGGGTTGGAGGGGCATCTTTTTTTATCCCAAGGCAATGGCTTCTAGCTTTTAATTAAAACAGTAACGCTGGTTACTGTTGTTTTAAAGGCGGCCTTCTGCCCTGTAATCAGGACTTTTCCACGTGTGTGGTTGTTCCGGTGTAAGGGTAGCAAGAAGGTTTTGGGGTCCCTTGATTAGAGAAAGGTTAAAAAGTCAGAGAGCTTGTAATTTTGTGTGAGGGGGCGCCCACATGCCCTTCCCTGGAACGCCAGCCGCTGACCCTTCAGGTGGGCAGGGAGCTACCGGGAGAGAAAAGGTCAGGCTGTGTTCCAGGATCGTGGGGGTCTTTTGCAGAGGAGGGAGGGAGGGAGGAGGCCAAAGGGAAGGAGAGGCTGCATGGGGGGCGGAGCTGTCCCGCCCCAGCCTCCGGTACTGCCACTGCCGGGAGCGGTCAGGTTAACATGAGGCCTTGAGGGTGGGCTCTCACCCCATCTGACTGGTGTCCTTGTAAGAAGGGATTTGGACACACACAGCGACACCGATGGTGTGCGTGCACAGAGACAGCCATGTGAAGATACGGCGGGAAGGTGGCTGTCTGCAAGCCCAGGAGAAGGGACCTCGGAGGAAAGCAGCCCTGCTGACACCTTGATGCTGGGCTTCCAGCCTCCAGAACTGAGAACACGGATTTGCTGTGTAAGCCACACCCTCTGTGGAATTCTGCTGGGGCAGCCGTAGCCACTACTCAGGTGGCAGAAATGTCATTTGTGATACCTGGAAACATTTTCCAGTGGTACTCATATGAAGAATGTGTCCGCGTGGATGTGAAGAAACCACCTTGGAGTGGGGGCCGATCTGGGGGAGGGGAGGACCTGGGTGGGTGCAAGTGAGGGGGGCAGCTCCAGCTGTTGTATCTTGGGGTCCCCTCATGGCACTTTGCTCCATTGCTGTGCTCTAAGCTTATATCTATGTAACATGTGACTGTCCCTGGATCACATATAGTGTTAAAGGTACAGGAAAAAACTCAATTGAAAAAAGAAAGGGGCAGCCCTGGCTGGTGGCTCAGTGGATAAAGTGCCAGCCTGGGAACCCAAAGGTCACTGATTTGCTTCCCCAGCCAGGGCACATAACCAGGTTGCAAGCCAGGTCTCCAGTCAGGTCTGTGGCTGGGGGTGGGTGAAAGGCAACCATACATTGATGTCTCCGTCTTTCTCTCTGCCTCTCTCCCTACCCCTCTCTCTGAAAATAATAAATAAAATCTTTTAAAGAAAAAAAAACAAGAAAGGAGGGGGACACACTTGTTTGCGTGGCATTACATGTCATGAACTGAAACATGACCTGGCCATATTCTTTGTAACAATAGGGATTCTTTCCTTCCTGTCATTACGTAGCTTTCCTTCCCAGTAGCTGCTCTTCTCTGTGAAGCAGGTTGTAATTACAGTCATTCGTTATTTCTTTACGGGAGGTAGGTTAAATATTTTCCCATTTATCGGGGACATTCATATCAGAAGGGAGCCATGCAGCCTCTCCAACGTGATGCGAGAGCGCAGCGGCTCAGGCCACGGACGCGCGAGCCTGGCTCCGGACGTCGGGACCGCGGAGCTGCTGGCGAGCGTGTGGCGGGCGGCGCGTGCACATGGCTCCGACCTGTTCACCGTGTTCATGGAAGTTCAGCCTTCGTTCCCCGTGCCCGACGGTGGTTACCCGGTAGAATGTGGGGGGGTCGTGATACTATCAAAACACCCCTTTTTAAGGGCATGTGGAACTCTGCTGAGTATGTTGCATTGGAGGCTGACGGTATTTCTGCGTCTCTCACTGTCTCGCCGACTGTGTCTAGGGGCTTTACAATGCTGGCTCTGCAGTTTTTAGATCACGCGAGCACTTTATCTGGGTTTCTGGATAACCACCCTAATGAAACGTCCTTTTAAGGCAAGTTTTCGTCCAGCGTGTTAAATGCCCTGTCCCTCAGAATATCCTGGGCCTAGTTTGACCTTTTGTGGCCGTCATCGAAGGCATGGCTGGGAGGACATTTCTGGTGACGCAAAGAATGTCACCTCTGGAGCCAGTGCGATGAATCTGTTTGCTCCCACAGTAAGTCCTCCTCAATGGACGTGATTTTGGATTGTCTTCCTTGCCTTGGATGCTTTTCTTTCTCCTTTTGCTGTCGGACCATCACCTTTACTTCTCATTGTTGAATGTCGGAGTCCTTCCCTCACCGAATTGGCACCGTCCCTTTGCTCCTGGGAGTGGAGCGCAGGGTCGTTGTGTCAGCCGCGGGTATGTCAGCGGCCAGAGGAGCGGGCGCCTCAGGAACCAGGGGAAGGGAATCCGTGGCACCCAGCTCCGTGGCTCCCCCGTCGGGAGGACGGGACCTCCCAGGGTGGGTGCCGTAGGGGGCCCTGCCCAGGGCTGGGACCGGGAGCACCGGTGATCCCTGCCTGGTCTCCCTCCTCTCTGATCAGCGGTGACCATTGTTGCAGCTGAGAGATGAAAGTTCCCGCTTCTCTCAGCCTTGATGTCGACTGTGGCAAAGAGGCCAGGCCGAGAGGCTCAGCAGAGGCCGAAGAGAAAGGCTTGCATGGATGGTCCAGGGTGCATACCGAGACTCCTGTGCCCAGTTCCCCTCCCTTAGCTACCAGCGTAGTGTTTTTCCAAAAATGTCCGCATGGGCTCAGCCACAGAATAGTTTGCCGTCCACCTCCCCCACCACGCCCCCGGAAAGTGGTTTCTCTCTAAGATCAAACACTTGGCTATACAATTCTCAATTTAATCTTTCCAAGATCTAAATGAGGTTGAGCTTGTTCCAAGTGGTACCGAGTGTACAAAATTTCATCCTTTTCCTTGGAAAACTGTAGCTTTGGAGTGATAGTGATCAAACAAATGCCTGTCTAATTGAAAAAACCCACTCAGGGTGCTCACGTTTCGCTTTTAGGGGTGCCATGCTTAACTCACAGTGTTTCATGGACTCGGACCAAACCGGGACAGCGGGCGCACCTGCCGTGTCCACAAGTGGGGCCACGGGTGGAATTCAGCCAGCGCCTCCGCGTGTTTGCACGGGCCCTGCTGTGCGCGCGGGCCTTCCCGGGTCCAGAAGCCGCTTTCCAGGAGCGAGGCAGCTCCAGTCGGGCCTCCAGGTGGGAGCCCAGGAGCCGGGGGGTTGTGATGGGTCTAAGGTGTGAGGACGTTTTAACACTTGGTTTGGTTAGTGCTGGATTTTTTGCTGGTAAGCACCAGATAGCTTCTATTCCAAAACGAGAGCCTGTTTGCAAATAGTCAGAAATAGCCGCCGTTTCCTGCCAGGAAATGTGATGTGCGGTGCCTGCAGTGATTCGGAAAAGGGATGCGGTCCCCCGGTTTTCGTCCTCGTGAACCCTGGTGCTCCCCGTCCTCGGCGTCGGAGGGGGCGGAGTGGAGGCCGGCTGAGACGTTTGCTGGCCTGGCCGGGCACCCGAGAAGCGTTAATTTTATGACGATGTTGTTGTGAGGAAGGAAGAGACTTTCCTCTGCCTTCTAGGCCCTGTCAGCTCGTCTCAATAAACTCGCATGCGGCGGACTCATAAGGAAACAACACTGTTTCACGTGCGTGCAAATGGGAACCGCCACGTACTTAGGAGTCAGAGACCCCACGTATGTGAGAAGCTCAGGGATGGAAGGTTAAATTCCCGAGCTGGGAACTGGGGAGACGGCACCTGGCAGGTGGTCGCTGGAGAAAGGTAAGAGCAGAGACGCAGCAGTCAGGTCTGCCCTAGAAGAGGGCACTTCTGACCACCTCTTGCTCTAGGCAAGACCCCTAATTTAAATTCTAGGTGGCAGGGGAGCAGACATTGCACCCTTTTAGGGTCTCAGTTGCCTTCAGGTCAAAATAACCCACCCATCACAGAGGCACGTCTTAGGGTGACTCATGCTGAACCCCTGTAAATTGACCAGCTTCACAGGATCTTAGAGGTTATGTAGCGTAGTGTCTCAGTTTTCCCCTGCAAGGGACACTCCAGGACCACCCGAGTGGCTAATTGCATTTCTTAAGTGACTTAGGCTGTCCCCGAGTGGAGGTTCCTCAGACAGTACAAAGCCCAGAGGCGGGAAGGATGAGCGGAAGTGAGGGAGGGACAGGGCTGGGGACCGACTCGGGGAGTGCGTGTGTCCAGCTGCGGGAGGGTTCCTGCCCCTTTGCCGCTCTCCCTTCTGCCCTGAGCATGTTATCTTGATGGGCAGGTTTTGGGATGCTCGTGGTGACGTTAGCAGAGTCTGCTGCCTGTTTTCTCGCTCGTGCATTTTCTTGTCTTTCACAAGCATTTGCTGTACAGGCGGGCCGGGCCGCCACACAGCTGTGCGCTGAGGCGGCTGTGGTGACCGTGGTCCAGGCAGAATTCAGGCCGCCGGCTCCTGACCAGACGCTGTGCCCAGCTAGCTCCTTGACCACCTGCTTCTGTTTTTCTGTCCCCACCGGCAAACAGAGGTGGTGGTTCCTCTGCCGTTATGAGCGGTTTCTCACATTCCTGAGCACAACCTGGAAAGGGAGGCCGTGGAGTGCCCAGGGCTCCTGGTTTTGGCCCCTGAAGAAGGACAGCTCTTCACTGAGATCCTGGGACATGGGTCCGGCTATCGGCCACTTGGAGTTTTGTCCACTAATGAATTCTTCTGTACTTGGGAACTATTGGGGATGTGTCTGAGGGGAGCATTAAAAATTATACACCATTTCACCTATGTTTTTTCCATTTTCCCCTTCCAACAAATACACAGTGGGTTTCATTAAAGTAATGAGATTTTAGAAACAGCTATAATTATTAAAACTTATCATTCCAAGGGACTGTTATGACCTAAGAGAAGTTACTTGAAACATGGAATCTATTTTTTCAGTGGAATTCCCAGGCCTGCAACGTGTGAGTGAGTGAATGGGTGGACGGCCCGGACCCCACTTCAGCGGTGTGCGTGCGGCCGGCCGTCCTGACCGCAGGCTCACGGGGTGGGGGCCGAAGAGGGTGCATCGTGGCCCCACTGCCTCGGCTCACACCCACCTCGTGCCCCTCGGAGTGATTATTTCCTTCTCTTTGCCTGTTTCCTCCTCTGTAGAATGGGGAAGTAACTGCACCTACCTCGTTGGCTAATTATGAGTATTCAAGATTTAATGTCCTGCCTCTACTGTGTTTTCTGTAAATGTTTGTTGAATAACGAGTGAATACGTAAAGGAGGGGACTTCTCTTTGGCTCCCACTTGGTTGTGCCCAGAGTGGTGGCCACACAGGCCAGAGAGGCATTTGCCAGTTGACCTTAACTGGCGTTGACATGGTTAGGGAAGTTGAGAAGCTAAGCCAGTCAGCTGTGAGGCCATTCGCTACCGGTGGCCAGGTGGCCATCGGAGGTGCCTGTAGTGAGAGCTGCCCTGGACCGGACAGCGGCCACCCGGAGCAGGTGGTGCAGGGAGGGGCGGGAGTGCCGAGGGCAGGGGGGGCAGGGCTGGCAGGGGTGGGGTGCGCCCTTCCTTCCCGCCCCTCTGACAATCTGTCTGTTTGTTTGTCTTGTCACTTGGTGGAAGCTTTGTTCCCTGTGAGACAAAGGACCGGGTGTGCTTAGTCATTCACAGCTAGCTTGGCTTGGCTTTCCCTGATCCCTTTTAGTAAACAGTGTTTTGATTAGAGAAAACCCACCTGTCAGCCTGCAGCCTCACACTCCCGGCGTTTTATTGCCTCAAGATAATCAGCACAGGCGTGTGGCAGGATTGACCCCTTTAGTGAAGAGTCAAGTGTCCCTGGGTAATCAATAGTGCTTGAGAACATGTGTTAGGATGTAAGTGATTCGATCAATAGGAAAAGGTTTGGCTTTTTTTTTTTTAACTGAAGAGAAAACAGACAGAGGGAAGCATGCAGTTCCTTTCGGGCCTGTTTCCTTGAACCTGAGGTGAACTTGAATCGGGTGGCCCTTGGACGTTGTGTGAACCAGTCACTGTGGGGGCTGAATACTCACCCTGACCGTGTGGACACAGGTGACCAACAGTCAAGGGCATGGCTGGCCGGGGGGTTAAGTGGAGTTTCGTAGGGCTCTCGTTTTTGCTCCAGGTCTACGTGGTTGAGGCTTTTGGATTGAAAAGGAAAGAGACCTCCTCCTCCCCCAAGTCCATGCACACTTCGTTGGGTGAAAGAACACAGGTCTTTCCTGGGTCAGCGGCCTGCTTCTAATGCACCGCCGTACCCAGGGAGTGTCAGCTGTGATTGGTCCCACCCGAGTCACATGCCGTCTCTGAGGCCAGGGCTCCCCTGAGTGCCAGCCCGGCGGGCCAGGCCGCGGAGGGGGTGCGCGTGGGGGCGGGGTGGGGGCGGGGTGGGGGCCTGCTGGCAGAGGGGCCGAGTGGTTGTTATTCAGGGCAGCACGCGCCCAGCCTCTCCCTCTGCTGCCAGAGAAAGGAGGTTTCGCGCTATTTGGAGTGACTCCTTTGGACACGCGCAGAATAGAAATTGTGATGCATTTAAAAAAATTGCTTACACTACCCATTTTTAATCTCCTGTTCCGTGTCCATGAGAATGGAAAGGGAACCCAGTTTTCGCAGTTGAACCCCGAGTCTCGGGATCTCGGGGAGGGGAGCCCAGCCCGGAGGGGCCACAGCCACGCGTGGGAGCGGAATTGTGAGCCCAGCAGGGGCAGGCCTTCCGCGCTGCTCGCCACCAGCCCCCGTGGAAGACGGCGGCAGCCAGCCCCCGGGTCTGTGATGCCACTTGAACCGAGACGTGCAGTGTCGCCAGTGAGCTGCTGGTACCACTTACGTGACCCCGAGGGACTGTCACATCCTGCCTTCGGTCGCCAGCCTCCCTCCCGTCCCAGACGGGCAGCCTGACTGCATTTTGTGCGCCCCTCCCCCCGCCCCGCCAGGGCTAGTGAAGTCGGGGTGCAGAGTCAGCTAGTAAACGGCTTTTGTGCTTCCCAGGCTGGTACGACGACGCAGACAGATACCAGGATCAAAGCAGAACCCGCTGCTCGCCCTTCCCGTCCCTGAGGATTTGTCCGAGGCAGCCCGAGGCTGCCCGTGCCAGGCGGGCAGATAGACTCCAGTCTGCGTCCTGTCGCCGCGCCCACCCACGCTGCGGGGCTGTGAGCTGCCCGCCTGCACCGTCAAGTGGAGGACACGGTCTTCCTTGGATTCTGCAGCAGTCCCTGGCATGTCAGCTTTCTAAACAAGCTCACTGGTCCACAGAGTGTGTCCGCCACCTTTTCTCCTAGGAGTAGCGATCTGGAAACCCTGGTTTCCGGGGGACACCTCACAGCAGGGCAGAAAACGGCCGGCAGTCTGCCACTCCCCTGCCTTTTCAGTGCATCTGCTTGGGGGGCTGATGTTTAATTATGAAACTCGCCTTTTTGTTCATCCTTGTGGTTGCACCCCGGACCCCCAGTGGGAGGGGAATGTGTGTGTTGCAGGACAGGGACGCAGGTCCCCTGGGGAGAGGCGCTGGGCCCGTGTTCTGGACGCTCGGGAAGTGAATGGGCACCAACAGGGGCAGGTTCTGGGTACCGGCCACGGCCGAGCGCAGGCCAGTCATTGGGGGAGGTCAGGGTCTGGAAAGCTAACGCTGACCAAATGCGTGGCTCTTCTCTGCTGAAGGAGCATTCTGTTTCCTTCCCTGCACGGGCGCAGACCTCTGTCGCGGACGCTGTTCAAGGACACCACCCAGGGCTGTTCGAGGTGTGTAAGGCTGCTGAGTGCCGTCAGGAGGCGGAGCTGGTGGCCCCGGACAGACCAGGCCCCTGTTTGCCGCCTGCTGCTGGGGACTGCGGCACGTGCCCCTGCTAGGCTCACTGCTGTGACCCCACACGCCCGGGCCTCCCCGCGTCCTTCCCTCCCGAGGGCTTCCCTGGCCGGCCAGAGCCTGCGCTTGGCTGCCTGGTCCCCGGGTGTTCTGATACGTCACGGCCCACGCCGGCTGGTCCTGCTGGGTCCCCTGGCACCGCGTGAGCGCACATTCGCTGCCCCGGTGACGTGACCCCAGCACGTCTGTCTGTGGTGTTTTCCAAGGAAGCCTTTTACAGTGACAGGAGCCCGAGAGCGGCACGGGGACTGGGGTGAGGCCCAGTGCCCGGGGCTGGGGTCGCAGGAGCGTTTGCGGTCACTGGGAGGGCGCGGTGGTGGACACGTGTGTGGGACGCACAGCCCTTGCGGGGGCAGCTGCAGGCCGGCCAGGAGGAGACCTGCAAAAGCAGGGGAGGCCCGCGACCCCTTCTGTGGTGGGAAGAGGGGCTGTTCCTGGGCTAGGAGAGGCTTCTGGGGGCAGGGGTCCAACGTGCTGGATCTGAACGGGGGGGGGGGGGGGGGGGGGGGGG
>PVIW01002874.1:0-23367 GCA_004026585.1 Noctilio leporinus | reverse complement strand
CGCCACCCGCCACCACCACTGCGGCGAGGGGAGGGCCGAGGGGCCGCGTGGAGCCCCTCTGTCAGCCACGCGGTCAGGGCGCAGGCCGCAGAGGGTGTGAGGACGATTGTGCAGGAGGAGAGACCCGCCCCTGCTATGTGGTCGAGTGGGGGTGCGCACGTGATTTAGAAGAGGGGCGTAGACTTGACAAGGTGCTGGGGCTTCCTGCCAGGAGAAGGGCGTCCCGGTGGGTGCCAGACCCAGGGCCACCTCCGCCTCCGCTTCCTGACCTCCAGGGCAGGCCGACAGAGGCGCCGGTTACAGAGGCGGGTTGACTTCAGCCGCGGGCTCCTTCAGGGGCTGGCAGGCACTTAGGCGAGGCTGGCGGCCACCTCGCGCCGGCCTTACATCCGGTCACAGTCGGTGAGACCCGGCCAGGAACAGTTAAGGGACTTCCGGAAGCAAATGGCTGTGCAGCACTCTCAGGAGCTAAGTACCCCATGTGTAAGTAACGGGGGAGACGCTAATTACCAGCGGTTTTCAGCCATTAATTGCAAAAGCGTCCCTGGAGACGTTCATTGGACAAGCGTTTGAACTTGGCTGAGTTCATTAAAAGTGGTAGTTTCTTTGAAATTTCCTGTGTTTGACGTTTAGCCGTAATAGGAGAGAGACTTCTCACTTACGGATAGGCGTTCAGCATGCTAATGATGGTCCAAGTATTATTTTGAAGTGCCAACGCATGCTCCACGTTTTTATTCTTAGAGAGGCAGATAATTGGTAACTTGAAGGTCATTTTCTGAATCTTCCAAAGACACAACAGAAAGCGAACAAACCCCAATGAAGGTGTAACTGATGCAAGCTCAGAAGCACTGAATTCATGGCTGCACCTGTGTTTCTACATCCCGTGGTCACAGAACAGTTGCGGAGGTCGCGCTCTGACCAAACTGGAGGTGCAGGTGCTGCGGAGGTCAGCGCACCCCTGGGGCCCAGGGCAGCCTGGTTTCCAGCCGGGACCCTGGGTATCACCCCGGCAGCGGGTGCAGAGTGTTCAGGGGTGGGTGGGGGGCAGCTGCAGCAGCAGCAGCAGCCTCCAGGGGATGTGGGGGGACGTGACAGGCCCTCCTAGTGACTGTGAGGCCAGCCAGAGGCGGAAGGCCTTAATCATGCTTCCAGGGAGGGAGCTGTGTCCAGCGTTCTCGCTTCCCTTTAATCCTCGTGCTCTACGTTCTGCCCTTAAATGTTTCTAGAGGCCTTTCTAGTCCTCACTGGGCTACAAAAATGGCCCAGGGCCCAGGATAGCTTAGTTAGGGACCCTGGGGTCTCCCTTCCCTCCTTGTCCTTTCTTTCCTCCTCTCCATCATTTCACCGAACCCTGTGGATTCTGCTGATGAGCCCCCTCTCTGTCCCTGTCACTACCCCTGTCCCTGTCACTACCGCTGTCCCGGTCTCAGCCTGCGGCCCTGGTTTGCTCCTTAGCATGTGCCTGCTGCTTGAGCCTCAGCAGAAGCCGCCCCAGGTCCTTGCCTGGTCCCGACCTCCTCCCCCTGCCCCAGGTCAGGTGTCCCTGCCACGGACTGTTCCTGCATGCCCTCCTTGCCTGGCCGCCTGTCACCACTTGCACCTTGCTTCTAGAACCGGCTGTGCCGGGAGTCACGTTGTTCTGCTTCACCCACACCCCACATTCTAAGTTGGGATTGGTGACCAATGTTCCAGGTGGGACAAGGTTGTAACTAACGGGATGATTCCCAGGATGGTCCCCCAAACTACATTAGCCCATGACGTGGCTTAGCTGGCGGAGAAGCATGGGCAAGGGTCTGGGATGCTCTGAAAAACAGACTCGGGAGCGTTCAACCCCTAATTACCTAACTTGGTAAGTTAGCCATTGCCTGTTTGTTTTCATAAATTCCAAATAGCTATCATATCTGTTGAGTTAAGTGGTTTCTGACTTCTTCCTGTATGAACCTTCACCCTTCGGAAGGGGCTTTAACCTTAAAGTTAAACCGTAGTTGAGCACCTGGTGAAGTTGAGCTGAACGTTGTCTGCTTATCTGCCAAAGTTTTGCTAAGAATGACCACCGTGGTTTTTAGATTCTTTTCTTTATTTTGAGTAAACGCAATTTAAAAATGGCCTTATTTCATCGATTTACACTTTGTGGTGGTTGTAAAGAGAATTCCTGAAAAAACGCAGCCAGCTGGAGCATGGTGGTAGTCACAGGCGTGCAGCTGAGAATCGGTTGTGTTGTATGCTGCCAAGGCCGGTCCAGCTGACTGTAAAACAACACTGACGTATCAAGGCTATAATGTAATACTTCCCGTTCGCCATTCCAGACTCGGTAGCCCTCAACTTACGGTTGCAACCGACATAGGCATCCTGTGTGGTTACAGACCTCCGCTGGGACCAGTGTTTAAAGTGGTTAAACACGGAACTGCTCTTAACCCTATTACATCACAGCCTTTCTGCACCAGCCCTCCCGGGGTCTTAATTCAGGTAAACAAATGCTCACATATGTTACTCCTTAGGACATAGCCTTTAGCTTGCTGTCAGCGTAAACATATTCTTTCTTTTCTCCGACTTTGCATAAGACTTTATTGGAGCCAAACTGCTGTCATGCTCGGGAGAAAGATCTCAAATGCTCCCGAAAAATGATCATTTTTCACCTTCGTTTTTGTGTTTGAATTGAGGAGGGAAGTCAGCCTTCTGTGGGTTCTGAGTGGCAGGGAGTTTGTTTTTGTGACCAGGGTCTGTAACAGGGATCTTAGGCAGGCCTCGTCCTTCGGTTTATTCGCAGCTGAATTAGGGAACCCGCCAGCCATCACGGACAGGACTCTGCAAGTTACACCTGCTTCTGCCGGCGAGGACTTAGGAGGCCAACCGTCATCACCATGATTGCCCCGTTGGATGGAAACCTGTGGCTAATCAAGACTCTGAGGTCTGTTTGTTAGTGTTGAGGTCCCCAGAAGCCGGCTGCGCTGGAACTATTTATTGCTGAAGTTCACGGCAGAGTTTGTTACGTGCCATTGCGCTCAGCCATGGACGGCCTTCCTGCCCGTTTTCCCAGCCTGTAAGTGACGTGGTAAACGGAAGAGTCATTTCTTCCTCACTTTTTCTAAAGTGGGAGTTGAGCATGTGCTTTGTGGAAACTGAGCCTTTGAGAAAAGAGCATTCCGTAGTCCCTTGTCTGTCTCCCGGTGGATTTTATTGTCACGTTTTCCCCTGTGTCTCAGATGGGCATCGGCCCGAGGGCAGCGTTCAGAAAGGGTCAGTGGCTGCGGCGGGGGTCCTGCAGACCCCGCATCAGCTATTCGCTCCCTGCAGCCCTGTGAGACAGCTGTCATCACTGTCCTCATGCAGGTGAGGACACGGGGCTGCTGGAAGCTCGGGGGGCGACGCAGTGGGGCCACCAGCGGGCAGGGGCCCCGGCCCCGGCTCAGGCACGGAGCTGGGCTGCGGCAGGCGCAGCTCCTGCTGTAAAGTGGCTCCAAGAGGAGCTGCACCCCGTCTGCGAGCAGGCGGCCCTGGGGCGCCGTGAGCGCCGAACTGAGTCTCTCCCGGGGCTGAGTGTCACCGCTCTCGTGTGTGGAGCTTGTGAGATGGGGACGGCGCCCTCCCGCCCCCACCAGTCATCCTGGAGCCCGCACGGCTCCGCACATGCCCTCCTGCCTTCAGGGTCCCCGGCCCGGCTGGGGCCACACTGCGCCTTGTTCAGGGTCCCCGGTCGGGCTGGGGCCGCGCTGCGCCTTGTTCAGGGTCCCCGGCCCGGCTGGGGCTGCGCTGCGCCTTGTTCAGGGTCCCCGGCCTGGCTGAGGCCGCGCTGCGCCTTGTAATCAAGCAGCGGAGATGCCGTGGGTCACGCCGATGTCTCAGGAGAAACTGGCTGTGCGTGGTGTGCGCGTGTGGAAGCCCTGAAGGGACCGCGGTCACACACGGGGATGTGAGGAGTCCTGGGAAAGTCACCCTGCTGCTTGGAGCGGCGAGGTGTCGGGGGCACGGGGACGGGCAGCTCCGGCAGAAGCCGGGGCGAGGGGAGCAGTGGCCAGCTGGACGGACGGGTGGGGACAGGCCACCCGGGGCGGCCCTGCGGACGCGGCTTGCTGTGGAGATGGGGGCTTGTTCCCGAAGGAGGCGATTCAACACAGCGCCCCACGGGGTCAGCAGGGGAGGCAAGGGGGCTGCGAGGGGGGGAGCAGAGGCCCAGAGCCACTGGCGTCAATAGGGGAGGCTCGTCCCTGCCGCCTGGCCGCATGTGTGTGTCTGTTAAAGTCCTGGAAACGGGTGACAACGGCTACTTGCTGAGCTGCCCGGTTGGCACCTTCCTGCCTAGGACGGAAACACAGCCAGCCATTGGTTTAGTCGGTTCCATGAGTGTACACAACCTAGGGCTCCTGTCTTCAACTTGATACCACGTTCTGCTTCTCCAGCGTCTCCAGTCTAAGCACAGTATTTCCCATGCTCACCCTCACATCCGTCCCTAACACTTCATTTCGGATTTAAGTCTGAGGTATTCTGCCATCCTCAGCGCGCGGTAATATCAGAAGACTGTGCCTGTCTTAACATCAATGCTGTAGTCAACGTGCCTCTAAAGCTTCTACAGAGTTGACACGGCCTCTTTAGGGAAATGGAGGTTGAGGAAACGGTTCCCGCCTGTGCGCCGTCCTCAGCCTGGCCCCACTGCTGGTCACCAAGTGCAGGCACAGAGGGTTCTCCGCCCGCCAGCTCTCCGGGCTGTGCTCTCCGTTCTCCATCCAGCCGGGAAAGTGGGTTGGCGGTTTCTGTGTGTGGTTTCCATGTTTTAACTGTTGCCTGGTCACGGAAACACTTGCTGTTGACTGATAATGCGTCAACTCGCACTCGCACTTGGTTAGCTTCTGTGTAACCTTGCCGGGCAGCCCTGTGTTACACGTGGGGACTCCGGAGCTGCCCTGGCTCTCCGAGCTCCCAGCGCCGCCTACACACGCGTCCAGAGAAAGGTGCGTTGGCCCAGGGACGGGTCACTGGGGAGGGGATGATGTGGATGCAGGACGCGGAGAGCAGGGCGCCCAAGCCACAGGGTGTGGCGACGGGGGCGGGTAAGGGGGTGACAGGGGCCTGGGGGCCACAGGGCAAGGCTGTGCGAGGGGAAGGCAATTCTGTGGGGGCTCCCGGGCTCCCCACAGGCTGCTGCTGATCAGAACCTGCGCTGGCCCCTGGGAGCCCCTGTGCAGCCAACAGGGACTCATCACCTGGTCTTCGCAATTACGGGGTTTCAGGGGCTCCCTCCCTCCCTCCCGGGTGGCCCCCTAATTCTAGCTCAGGTTGTAGCCATGAGTTCTGCTGCGGTCCTACTGGGTTTTACACTAAACAGTGGGAGCAGGGAAGCTGCTGACCGGTGGGGAGTATCGCCCACTTTCGAGGATACGTGGAGGCGTTGGGCAAAGGGTGGAAACCATTTCAGAAGAAAACAGCTTCAGGCAGAACAGCCCAGAAGAGGAGGAACGTTGAGTTTCTCTGAAGCCAGGGTCTCGTGTTCCTGGTGAGGGGGATGCAGGACAGAGTCTAAAGTCACTAGCGTGTGACGCGCCTACAAATTGCGATGCTTTCACGTTTGTTCCAAGGAATTAAAATAGTTCATTGTGGTAACCGTAGAACCTAGGCTTGGCTCTCCCTTACTCAAACAGGCTTACTTACAATTTGGGAAAAGTAGTTTTAATGAATATCTAGATGTACGTGGACTATAGTCTAGAAGAGATAGCTTACTTCTTACCTGCCTGTGTTTCAGGTAGATGGAAGCTAATCGAAATTAGGGACAAGGTAGTACAGGTACATGTTACTAGGCAGGAACTGTATTCCCTGCAAATAGGTTTTAACACTTGGATCCAGTGTGGTGAGTTGCTGTCTAGCGTTTGGTACTGTGCATTCTGGCTTAGTAAATACGTACGCATCTTAGTCACATACCATTTGCAGGTAGATGTATTTATAAAATGCTACTTAGAAAGACTCTTAAGTACTCCAAACGTCATTTTTACTCGTGTTCCTGGTTTTCCCATCATTTCCTTACTTTAGAGGAAAATGCCCCACTTCTCTAAGTCGTGACCAGGTCTGAACCTCCAGTGGATGAGGTTAGATGGGATGAAGGTGTAGCCTGGCGACCGCGGGACATGCAACACTGTTTTGAAGGTCGTCCCGTCACACTGACAGCAGCAGCTTCCAGGCCATGAAGCTGCTGCCACCTCAGAAATCAGGGTGACCGGGAAGTGGGGGGGTCACGCTTTGCTAGTTTATTCTGGGAAGTTGGGGTGGATCCCTTGCAGGATGACCGAGTTCTCGGGACCTCTGTAGCTTTCGGTCGGACCCTTTGAAACTCGTCCGCGTGCCGGCTCAGGAAGGCTGGCTGCCCAGCTGTGTCCCCAGGGGGCCCTCTGTCAAGTCACCCTGCGGTCCTGCTGCACAAACTCACCCGTACGGGAAGCGTGTGACCTGGGCTGCCCTGCTGTGGGTTTAGATGTTTTGTCTGCTGACCTGCTGCCGGGCCTTCTGGTTAACAAGGGAGCGGTGTTTGTCGCCCGGTGGGAAACCTCTCTGGTGATGGCACCCAGACGTCTGGGACGGGGTCCGTCTTTGACACCTCCCTGCGTCCGTGTCGCCAGCCCTGCAAGGTCCGTGGAGGCTCGAGCCCCCAAGGAGGGGGTGCTGAGCCCGCGTGCTCTAGAGCTTGGCATTCAGCACAGGGTGATTCTGAAATACCGCGATGGAAAGACAGCTGGTTGCCAGATCACCAGTGTATGTTCTCAGCTGGGCCAGGAGCCCGGGTGATGCGCAGGAGATGACGAGCTGTGGCCGGGTGGCTCTGAACCGCACAGCCCTGGGGCCCCTGCCCCGGAGGCTCGCGGACCGGCACCCGAGAGACGCTCGGGCCTCCCTGTGGGGGTCAGGCTGCAGGGCAGGAGGGGCGCCCGTGTCCCCGCTCGGGCAGATGTGGGAAATGCCGAGAGGCCTGGCAGGGCTCAGCGTGGCCTTAGGATGCTCGCTGGGCCCTGCGGTGCTGGAATGTCAGACTTCCTGATGCAGCCCTGACGGGGGCCCGGGAGAGCAGAGGGGATACAGACTTCAGGTCAGGGACCCTGCGAGGCCCCTTCTTCCCGGTCACCAGCCTCATTGCTGTGTGAGTTGACCAGCATTCATGACGTAGTTAGGTTGCTAGTGGGAGGCAGAAAAAAGAAAAACAATCATGTTTCTTGTTGCATGGGCTATGCCTCTCAGGGTTCGTGTGCCTTGTGTGTCATGAAGACAGAGGAAGGCGAGATGAATGGCTGGTTCACAAATAGAAGCGCAGGGGAGGAAACTAAGTCCCCAAAGACTGACAGCCTTGGGTGTGGCTGCAGCGATCCAGCCTTTGCTGCTTCCAGGCAGCTCCTTTCGGTTGTATTCGGGCACTTGCTCTTGGAGACAGATTGGCATGGTGCCCTGAGAAGTTGACACTCTGGGTAGGAAGGGAAAACATAACAGGGACTTGCAGATGATCCCAATGAAAATATGTACAAGTGCTAAGTGATTGAGGCCAGAGGGGATGCGGAAGCCAAGGGAGGAGGAGGAGGAGATGAGTGATGTGGTTCACATGAGGTTATTCCTGGCAGGCTTCCTAGAGGAGGTGGCTGGGCTGGGGTTTGGCCCCTGTGGCTCGTTCCAGTCGCCTTCTCTGGGCCATCAGTAAACGCAGTTTGCTCAGAGCGCAGGGCATCTGACTGGTTGGAAAGGACAGGAGAAAAAAAGATGTTTGAACTCAAAGGAGGTGCCCTCCCAACCCGTGCAAACTTTAGGGGTTCTCAGACTTGGAAATGTGCCCTTGAGTGCGTTGGATTAAATATACCAGATTCACTTTAAACCTCTCAAGCAGACAAATCATTTCATATAGTTCGAGAGAATTATTGACTCTAATGGATCTTATTTTTTTCTTTAAAGGTTGTATTTATTTATTGAGAGAGAGAGAGAGGACGATAGGGAGAAAGAGAGGGAGAGGAACATAGATGTGAGAGAGAAACATCAGCCCAGCTGAGACCTGGCTTGGGATCCCACAGGTGACCTTTTGCTTTGTGGAAACATGCCCAACGCACTGAGCCACACTGGTCAGGACTTTGCTGTCTTTTTAATTTAAATAACCTCTTCCTGCCTTGGTTTATACATATTCAGAGATTTGCTTTGATTTTATGTAACCCTACTTGGCCATGCGTCAGCTTGGCTGTTTGAGGTTGCGGACCCCCCCCAGCAGACCTGCTCACCAGGCAGTGTGGTGACATTTCTGGGATCCGGGATCGGGCCAGCCAGGCCCTGGTGCCGTGCCTGTGGAGGGCTCGGCTGGGCCCGGCGGTTAGTCCAGCTTTGTAGGTGTCTTTCTTCATCAAAATACTTCAAGTAATTTTCAAATTATAGAAAAATTGCAACGTCTGTGCACATTCCTGCCCTCCACCTCTCCTGCCCTTCCCCCGGTGGACCCCTCTGACATACCCACAGCTGCTGCTGCTGCAACTTCTCCGCTAGAGAAGGCCGCAGGCCTGCCCACAAGGAGACACCCGGGGAAGCGGGCACAGAGCAGACCCGAGATCCAGCGACAGCCGGAGTGTGGTTTTCACACAGCGGCTGTGTCGCCATAGCAGCCGTACGTGGGTATCAGGCGTGCCAGAGTGAGGAAACCACCAGCTGCGACGGGTGTGCGCGCCCTCCGGCACCGCTGCCTCGGGGCCCGAGGGCGCAGACCTCACTGAAGCCAAGGTGCGCGCCTGCCCTGCCTGTGTCCGCGGCCTGAAGACGCAGGTACCTGGGGGCATCCTAGTGTGACGTCCAGCTTTTACTTTTTATCTTTTATTTTTTTTTTTGGTGATTTTTAAGTTTTTAAACTGAATGGCAGGCACTCTACAGTTCACTGTGTTATTGGGCAAACTGTTCCCATGACAAAAATGTTTCACTTGAAACTTGGTAAATTCTAACTATGCCAAAGCCCGGCTAGGGCCTTCAGGAGAGATGCATTAGTGATGCCCCCCGGCCCCCGAGTCAGTGGGCACCTTCGGACTCGCAGGGCGGAAGGGAGAGGCTGCTGGAGTGGCCTGGGTCCCCATGTCGCCGCGTGTCCTCCACCTGCGGAGTTTCCGTGCTGCCTTCCCCAGCCGGGCGAACACACGGCCTGGAAGTTAGGCACTTCGGCCGGACCGTGCGCCCAGGCTGTGCTGGGCCGGGTTCTCGTCCTGGCGCCCCCACGTGCGGGGCTGGCTGGTGGTCCACCTGCTACTGTGGCCCCTCAGCTGCAGGAGGGGCTGTTCCCCGGGAAACGAGGGAGCGCACGTGGAGCACACGTGGTCCTCGCCTCTCCCATCAGCCCACGGACTTGTTTCCTTTGACCTCTTGGGAGTGCATGACTGGAAGCTGTAACTTTGAATTAGCTGCTTCTCCTTAAGAAAGGAGGGTGGGGTGGGGGTTACGTTGAAGCAGCATGGGTTTCTGGCTTCCTGGCAGCCAGCGGGACATGTCCAGGGATGGGCCCGGGAAGTGTCCACAGTTCAGCCTGGTTCCCAGCGCGCCCTCCTGCCTCCGGGACCCTGCGGCAACTTGGTCACTGCCGCCCTGTGTCTCACGGCCACTCTCCAGGGACCTCACCTGCCTGGCCCCCCTGGCATTTGAGTTTGCAGCTCAACTCCAATTTTCTTCCGATTTCCACGTTTTCAAAGGTCTGTGGTGATGCAGATAGGACGTTGGGGGGTTTCAATAATCAGGGGCTCTCTGGACGCACATCTGGTAGGGGCCCCCACGTACCCAGGTCAGTTTTTCCCCATAGAGGGTTTACTAGCACTCAGTGGTCGCTAACGTCACTCAAAGCAACGTTGGTAGATGGCATTGTGACAGCTGTCATACCAGCATACGTACACATTTTCGGTGTATTATGCTTTATTATTTCAGTAAAAACAACTGGGATTGAAAGGATTTGTTCAACACGTGGAGAAGGTGCCGCTGGGAAGTGTCAAGCGGGTTGCGAAGGCCTGTGCTGGAGATGCCGCTGGGTGACCTCCTGGGTCGGGCGAGCAGCTGACGCTGACCGTGATCAGGTCGACATGTTGCTTGTTCTTGTGTTTTCTTCTTTGGGGAAACCTCAGAGGAGGCTGTTCAGCGGAGGGGGTGAGCCCCACCCCGTGCACCGACTGCAGATGTGAACCACACCTGCCCCTCACAGCCACACCTGGGTTGGGGGAGCTGGGCGCTGCGGCCCGGCTGGCGGACTCGGGAAACGGACCACAGGACGGATCGTTGGGAGCGGAGCTGTCACCTGGAGACTTTTCTGTTCCGCAGGGTAGAGGACTTTTCTGTTCTGCAGGGTAGAGGACGGGCGGCACTGGGGACAGGGTTGGGACTTGCCAGCAAAGCTGCTGTGTGTGAGCTGGGACCTGAGAGGCCACATGTTGGTGATGCTGCCTCCAGTGGGGGTGCCTGTGTGACAGGAATGCTGGGTCTTGGGGTCCTGGCTCTGAAGTTCGGGGTTGAGAACTGCCCCGTGCCCACGTGCCGACTGTCAGGGGCGCCTGAGGGCCGGCAGGTTATTTCGATTCTTCACCAGCGGTGGAGCCCCGTGGCCACGAGGTGTACAGGTGTGCGTTGGTCCCGCTAAGGTCGGGAAGGGATGCAGGTGGTTCTGTGGTTTGGAAGGGGGCCAGCAAGGCTTGAGGGGTCCCTCGAAGAGCCATCTTTGCTCCCCAGGACCTGTGCAGAGCTGCTGGCCGGAGGGAGAGACCAGACAGACCTTCCGCTGGGCATCTGCGTTCTCATTCTCACAGGGCGTCGCTAGGATGGTTTGGAGCTTAGGTTTTCATTTTGGGGGCAGGGAGTAAAGAGGAAGTTTAAATAAAGCCTCAGGATTCCATCTGTCTGTGTCTTTTGAGAATTTGTGATGACTTCAAATACCGAATGTTTGTGTTTTCTTCCCATGAACAAAATAGACTGACTGGAAGATACAAGTTGATCTTGAATAACGACACACCAATCCCAGCCGCTGAGCCTCCAAGTTTTACTGTCGCGAAGGATGTTCCGTGTGGAACACACTGAGGTGCCCAAGTGCAGACACGGGGGAGCCAAGCCCATGGGCGCTGCCGGCCGCTGTCCTGCAGGCCAGGCGGCACGAGGTCCCGGGTCGAGGGAGGAGCGTGGAGCCCTGTGTTGGTTGGTTTGCTGTTGTGACTGATCTCACGTTTCTCCTTGGGCGAACCCTGCAGAGTAGCCTCGGCTTTTCTTAGGGGAGTTTCAGCTGCGGCAGTTGTGTCCTTGGACGCGTTCGCACGTTGAGGGAGGGCAGAGGCCGAGGCTGTGCGTGGGACCCTCGTGTCCAGTCCTGGCGCGTGGAACGAGGTGCAGCTGCGCAGCTGTAGGCCCGACTCGGGCCTTGTTTTCCTCCTCTGGCCGCACGGGAGTTGGGCGGGACGGTGCGGAGGCCCCAGGTGTCTGAATTCAGGATCGCAGCACCACCTGGGAGCTGCACTCAGGCTCAGAAGCGCTTGAACAGGAGACGGAACACACGCTTGCAGCGGCTCTGAGCGGCGCCGCCGGGAAGGACCCCTCCCAGGGCCGGGTCCCCGCTGTGCAGGGTTTGAGTGGCGCCCTGGGCCGGCGGGCAGCCCGCGGCATCTCCAGTCAGCGCAGCGTCGAGTTGCCCACACCCTGTACCTCCGTCCACCCGCTGCCGGGCGCAGGACCCTCTCCCTGGGCCGCAGCTTTGTAGCCGTCAGCCAAGCCGGGGGTGGCAGAGGGAACCTCCAGGAAGGTGACGCAGAGCCCAGCCGTCCTGACGCCTCTGCCGTGGAGCCGCTGCGCCCGGCCGTCCCTGCCGCTGGTGAGGAGAGTTCTGTGTTTTACCTGCCGTCGGCCGTGCGCTGTGGCCACCCCTTGTCACCTGCTTGGAGCCTCTTGCAGCCCCTTGTCTCACTGCTTTTCCTCCACTGACGTCCCTATTCGGGGGGGGTGGTCTGTCTCGCTGCCGCCCCCCTGGTGACATCTCGGCCCCCCGCTCCTCCCGAGTGAGGACGTGACTGTCCTTTCAGTCTGTTCTTGGTGGTCCCCCCAGGTGTGTCACCTTGGCTTTATTTTAAATGCTTTTAACAGTCTGCGTCCGTTCGTCAAGCACTTCCTTAGTTGTCACCCCTGGCTAGGAAGTCCCAGCCTGCTGCTGAGGTTGTTCAGCTGGTACTTTTCCTGGCTCCTGTTGGGCTGGAGAAAATGTTTCCAAATCGGTCTCCTGGTGAAATTAGGAGTCGTGGTTCCCGGGCGTTGGAGGCTGTCCCCCTGGGCCAGCCGCCTTGCTCCGGGGTCCATCCTGTTTCATTCGCAGGACGCCCTTGCTGGGGACGCACCGCACCTGCGCAGGCCGGGTGGCGCTTTGTCAGCGTGGAGGCACCCCGGCCAGACGCCCGGCTGCTGGCCATGGGGCCCCGGCCCGGTGCGTGGTGTCGTCACTGGACGCGGCAGCTCCGGTGCCCCCAGCTTCCTGCGGGAGCCGCGCTCCAGAGCCCGGGGTGGGCAGGGTGCTGGGAGGGCTCAGGCTGCGGTGCGAGAGGTTTTCTAAGCTCTGGGGTCAGGCCCACCCTGCCCTGTTCCTGCACTCCGTCAACCGCCAGCCCCCTTCTGCAAATCCTTTCTTGTCCCTGCCCTTCAGCTCTGCGCACGAGCCCGGAGCCCACGCTCCACGCTACTTTGGGAGCAAGAACTGCCTCTGGGGTCATTTTTGGGCCCCTCCCTGGACGGAGCCGTGGTTAGAGGCGTGCTGACGGGCTGGACCAGACCCAGAGGGGGCCAGCGTCCTAGAGACCACGTCGCAGGGAGGGCGATTGTAGGCAGGGGACGGTTCCGTGGAGAGGGAGGTGACAGTACCATTTGGGTCCTGTGCTGAGCACTTACACGTGTTACCATGTTGTGCAACACGAAGACCACCCAGGGCTGGGGCTGGGAGGCTCCGAGCCTCACTTTGCAGGCGAGGGAACTGAGGAACAACAAATGTCACCCACGTTGAGGTCAATGGGCTAGTAAAGGGGGGACTGCCCTGGCACCCGGGAGTGTGGGGCTCTGGGGCCTGGGCTTGTTACCGTGCTTTCGAGGACATTCTTCAAACATGGAAGGGAGAGTGGCCGTTGGGGAGGGATTAGGCCAAACTGCTACTGGTGGTCCTACCCCTGTGGCGTGGCAGTGCGCATCAGATGCGGCGTCATTTTATTCACTAAGGAAAGGCATCACCAGTTGATGTTTAGCCACACAATCAATTGCAAGTCTCCTTCTGATTTTCTAGTTGTTACCGCATGAAGGAAGCGCGTCTTAGATGGGGAAATGCTGTTCTGTGCTGTTCTGGCTGTTGGACCAGGAGGACCAAGCTGGGGGGAGGCGTTAGCTGGCCCCTCTCCACACTGCCAAGGGCGACCTCGGGGTGAGAGGCCGGACCCACGCTGGGCCCGGGGGCCTCGCACGGCCTCCTGCTGACGGCGCCAGGGGGTCTTCCTGGGGGGAGTGCCGGGACTCACGCAGCTGCGTGGACGGGGAAAGAGGTGAGCTTTCAGGGCCCTTCCCCATCCTGACATAGTGTTTCGGTCAGCAAGTGCATAAAGGAAAATGAAGGTGCTTGACAGTCACCTATATGAATTATTCACAGCAACATGCAACCCAGTATGTCCCCCCCACTCCCTTTCTCCCCTCCCTTCCCCCTCGTCCCCTTCAGGAGCATGGTCGTCGCCCCTTCCCTCTGCTGAAGCCGAGACTTCCTGGCTGAGCATGGGCAGCGCTCACCCCCGTTCACCTCCTCTTCCCTGCCTTCTACCCTCCCAGATCCCAGCCCCACCTGCCGCCCCGAGGGACGGGTTGTGAGAAGGGAAGCTGGGGGCACAGGTGGATGCACCTCGGGGAGCGTTGGTGCCTCCTGGCTCCTCGTTGGACAGGTCACCTGTCCCGTGCTTTGTGAAATCCTGTTTATTCTACACAATTTAATTACATCTTCAAGATCCCCTGCCTCATCGCGTAGACCAGCGACAGTCTGCCTCTCATGGACGCCAAGAGTGTGTTGTTGGAGGATGTTCACATTTGACCTTGAACTCCAGTTACTTGGGGTCAGGTCTTTCGTCCTCCAGCGGGTTGTCAACCCTGAGGTCAGAGACGTGGCGTTGCCGGGTGCTGGCGGGCGCTGCAAACGTGCGCACGAGGGAGGAACCGTGCGTGGCTCAGCGGAGCAGCTCATCTTTTCAGTTGTGTGTCCCCGAAGTGCCCCGGGCCTGTCGCTAGGAGTGGGCGTTGCGGATTATCTCAGGCTGGATTTACCAGCAGCCTGGACAGCAGATGCAAATAAAACCACAGAGAGAAAACTTCCCCAGCGCATCGTGTCCTTCTCGGTGTGGCTGGTCCTTCCTCCTTTCTGCGCTTCTTACGTGGAAACCTTTGTGCTAGGCATAAACTGAAGCAAGCTCCCTCCTGTTTGTTCTTCCTTTTTCTCTGTTTTCTCACGACTTTGAAGTTTTGCAAGCTTTGATTTAGGTTTTACACCACAGCAAGGGAAAGGCTTCTGAGAGTGCATTGCGTTTCCAGTGACATCTTTGGAAATGGGCTCAAAGAATTGTCCTTTCAACCCGTGTCAGTGGCGCAGGACAGGAAGTCCGAGCTGTTCTTGGTTGTTGCCCAATACTGGGTTTTCTCCTTCTTGGTAAAGTTTCATATGATGATCTCGGGACAGGTGACCTGGAATTAGGAATGTGGAAGGGATTTGTGTTTATTATTTTTGGCACCTGCTGGCCTTTTCAGTTGGCCTCTCAGATATTCTAAAAATAGCAACCCGTTTCAGTTCTCTGTCATTATATTTTGGGGCACTTTGGAATGCTTTAATTTTCTGGAGACAGGAATGCTTAGGATTGTATGCGACCGTTGGAAAAAGCTTGTGTGTGTGTAGAGTCTCTGATGTTGAATTTCTGTTCTAGATGCTCTTTAATTCAACGGTCTGCATGCAGCCTAATCAAAGCTGCAAACTGTCAGCTGGGGGAGTTTAATACTGAATGCTTGGGTAGAGGGCTTTCTTTTGATTAACGGAGACTAGAGAGCGAAGAAGAAACTTGCTGTAGGGAATAAAGTTTGTAAGTAAATTGGGCTATAATTGGGTAGTGGAGTGAATTTGTGTCTTATGTAATCTTGGCATTCAGAAAGTAATTTTTTTCCTTAAGTCCTTGCCATATGTATACATCTGTATATGTGGGTAAATGGGTAGATAACTTGAATGTCCTAGTTTTGACAAAAGCATAAACAAGATGAGAAAAGTAAAGCTTAAGGCACCGGCCTGTGAACCCAAAGGTCGCAGGTTCAATCCCCCAGCCAGGGCACATAACCAGGTTGCAAACCAGGTCTCCAGTCAGGTCTGTGGCTGGAGGCAGGTGAAACGCAACCATACATTGGTGTCTCTCTCCCTCTCTGCCTCTCTCCCTTCCTCTCTCTCTAAAAATAATAAAAAAAAAAAAAATTAAAAAAAAAATAAAGCTTAACTTGATTAATAAAAAGCCATTGATTCCATGGTGTTCTTAACGTTCATCTTGACCAATAAGCTTGAGTCATATTTACTAGAAAAATAAACTGACTCTTAATTTAGCAATGAAGAGGGATCACTTGAAAGAGTTTATCAGGTAAAGCAAATGATGTCTTCGTTAAGGTGAACTTGATGGAGGACTTAGAAAGAAAATTATACAGAAAGACCTTAATAAAGCTTGCATTTTTATTTCAAAGCTACGTGTGTGCATCTGTTTTAAGCTGATGTAAATTTTACAGACATCACGGGTGATGCTTGCTGAGGAGGTTTCCAAATGCAGTGCTTCCCTCCACACGCGGCTCCGAGGAAAATGGGGGTGGTCAGCAAGCCCTGGTGGGTGGTCACAGAGGAGTCACCGAGCTGCAAAGGATGGCCCAGGGGGTGTGGTCAGCGACGTGGTAGTAAGTACGTGTGGTGCCGGGCGGGGATTGGAAAGGGCGGGTGGGGTGGGGACACTGGAGACATGACCGCCTAACCACTGCGCCAGCCACACCAGGAGCCCGACAAGAATTGGAAATAAAGTAACAAACGGGAGGATTTTGGGAAATACCTTGATAGACTTACTGTTCTAGAACCCACTTTTTTATTTTTGGTCTTAGGTACTTTTCCTGTGGCAGGTGTGAAAGGTTACTTTGAAACGCTGGTGCAAGCGCTCCGCTAACTGGGTTGGTGCCCTCAGTCCAGGCCGAGCCGGCGTGTCCAGGCGCCGTCTGAGGACACAGGCAGAGGTTTCAGATGACGGGTTTCCCTCTCCCCTGAGCTCTGGGCGTCACTGTGGACCTTAGGGGTGGGGACATGGCTACTGTCCGCCAGGCTCGGTCCATTTTCCTAATCTAACAATTAGTCCTGAGACCGTTACAGAGGGACGTGGTGTCGTTACAACAAATGATTCTGAAGCATCGTAATGGGGAAGAATTGAAAGTAAAATGAATAGTAGGAATAGCGCACCTACAGTTTTCAAAAGGCCAAGTTGACGTCTTCCACAGTAGTGGCTTTTTACCTGAAAAACCAAATCCTGGCCTCACCTGTGGTTCACGTTTTCCAGAACAATCATTAACCTGACAACGTGTGAAGCACTCCAGTGTTTTCCCTATTCTGGTCCATTCTGTCCAAGTAAATTGATTTCACCTACCGTGTTAGGGACCATTAATGAGTATAAGTCACATTTAGGGAAACACAGATTCCAGCCTGTACGCCCCTGCCTTATCGGATTCTGTCCTGAGGAAGCGGTCCTTGTCCCTTCCATGCATACATCCGAGGAGACTTTTCCTACCATATTCTTTATTTAGCAATGGGCAGGATGGGGGTATAGGATCTAAATGCTTAATCATAAGATAAAACAGGAAAGCCTGTTTTTTTTTTTTTTTTAATTTGAGGAAGTTTAAGAAAGCTTACGATTGAAACCTTTTTATGGATGACAAGATAAGTTCTGCTTCCATCAGTCCCAGATCGTCTTTTGGTTTCTGTCTGGCTAGAAAGTACGGTACCTGGATATGCCTGTGTTGAGAGACTCCCGGCTCCCCCAGGGTACACCTGGCCACACCCTCCTACCTGTCCCCCCTCCCTCCAGCATCTGAGAAGAGAAAGGACCTGTGTCCCTGTCCTGGGAGTTAGGTTGGAATGCAGACCTAGGCATCTTAGGGCAACTTCAGTGTCAAAAGTAGCTAATTCTGGAATTGTAGAGGTAGGTGGTCCTTCTGCTCTTAGAGACCGAAAACCAAGGGTCTGGGTTCATCACTTTCACTGCTGCCCACTGTCACCTGAAGCTTAGGAGTGACGCCTAGAACTCCAGACAGAGGCCCCGCTGGTTTGTGGGCCTCTCTGCCCAGTGAACCCTCTGAGGTGAGTGGGTTCATCTCGGCCCTGGGGCCATTGACCAAAGAGGAGTGCACACCAGGACTGAGTTTCTCTAAACCCGAAGGGTATTCTTCAGTGACCTTTCTCCATGTGTCTGTGGCTTCCTCCTGCTGGTGCCCGAGGACCTTGAGCACGGGTGAACCAGCAAGACGAAAAGTGTTTTCCCCTTCCCCTGCCCCGCTGCGCGTGTGCTGGCCTGTTGTCTGTAGCTTCCTCCCGTCAGGTCTTTCAGGGGATGAAAGCCATCCGTCCTGGTGCTGCTCCTAGATACCATCTTCCTGCGAATGTTTGCTGATGCTATTTTTACCGTCGCATCCTCTGCGCGAGCGGCCACCGGGCAGGATGAGCGAATGTCCTGTTTTCTCCCAGCCCAGGATTTTCCTGGTTAAGTCTCATGCTTTGGCTTGTTACGCCTAGAAAGCCTTCTGGGATGGTGGTCTGTTCTGTCGCTATAAAGTCGAGAGAAGACGTGCCTTTGACACCCGTGGCTTCAACCTCTTCCAGGATCCCTATTAAGAAAAAATGACCACAGAGAAATCGCCCCTGGCTCTGGAGGGGGCGCTGATTTCCGTGGGGTCAAGGGTCCTGTCAAGGGTGACCCCCAAGCAGAACACTTTTCCTGATGGTGTGAGGGATGCCGCCTGCACCCCTGTGCACCCTCAGTGCAGAGATTGGCAGGTGTGTCTGAACCAAGGTCCTAAAGCCCACGGGCCTGCAGTGGTGAGCCGCGTGCGTGGCCCTGGGCCTCCGGACCCCGAGTTCTCCCTGCAGGACATTGGCCTCCTCCTGGGGACTGAACTGAAAGCATCTCCTGGGCTCCCCAGGCCAGCAGAGTCCGTGATGACAATGCTACTTGGTCCTCCCGACCCCGGGAGGGGCATTGAGCCTGGCTTTCTGTGCCGTAGGATGTCTGGTGGCTTCCGAGTTACTGATGTGCTGGGCTGGAGGTCAGCAGAGGACAAGTGCGCAGTAAGAACGCGTGTCCCGCCGTTTCGCTGCTGCTTATGCCATGCCAGGTGCACCTCGCTCTGTCATTCACGCACTCAGGTTTGTTGGGAGGCTTCAGACCAGCGGCCAAGGGTGTGACGAGGATGAATCATCGTTGTCAGTCTCCCAGAGCTCAGGGCTTCGCAGGGGTGACGGGAGGTGGCTTCCTCCGCCTTAGAAAGCTGTGAGCAAAGGTGCTCTTGCCTCACTGGGTGAGCGGCTGGCCTGCTCTTCGCTCAGTAGGTCAGCGTCCCTTCGTCCTGCCTGATCTCTTGCTTCTCTGCCCTCCCGGGGGGCACAGGGGATCCCACTACGGCATGTGCTTGGTGCCGTCACACTGGGGAACCCCCTCAGGTGCTGAAGTGGGGCTGATCTCATCCAGTGCATGACATGCACCCGGGTTTAGGCTCCAAGCAGCAGACGATGTCTCAAAGCCTGGGGGGCAGTGCTGGTTGTGAGCCGGTACTGACGGCACGGCCTGCTGTTTCCTTGGTCTTGTGGAGGTTTCGCTGTCACGGGTGGGCCCGCCTCAAAGCTCACTTGGCGTTGGGGGAAACAGCTCTATTTATGGTCTCGCATACTGGACATCAAACGGGTGTATTGTTGGTAACTTTTTACTGATGTAACGACTTGACGTAAAATAAAGACTGTACCAGAGGTGGTGAAATACTGTCCCCGTGCATTCACTGTGGCCGGGCCGCTAATATTTTACTGCCCCGGTGAATAGACCTGTGACGTTGAAATCAAGAATGACTGGTTGCCTTTGTTGGGGCATCTCTGTACTTTCACTCACCCCTGGGTGCTTTACCTTCTCTCACAGTTGCTAACGAAACATGACCTAAGTTTATTTCGAGAACGTAGGTCAGCGTTGAGAAAGGGCAAGATTGAATAAAAACGGAACTGCTTGGGGGATGTCCCATGAGATTCCTTTCCCTTCGTGTATTAAGGGGGGAATTCCTGATTTTGAGATCGTTTGTCACTGGTTCAGATTTCCTTCCCCGGAAGAACCTACTTGCTTTGCTTAGAAAACAAATGGAGAAAGGGTCCTTTTATTATAATGGTTGGGAAAATTGTCAGAACCACACCGTCTTGGTGCTATTAACTAGCAAAACCCATGCGTGTGGGGAAGAGAAACGCAGAGAGAGCTGGGGAGACAGCGTCCCCGGTGGAGCGTGGTGGGTGCGGACTCCAGGCCTTGCACCTGTCGCAGGGCTGCAGGCTTTCCGATCTGGTTCTGCTGCTGTTCCAGGCTCTGCAGTGCTGGCCACACACCCCTCCCCCTCCCGCAGCTCCGTGGGCCCGGGGCGCTGTCCCAGGCCTGTGGCTTCCCGGAGTTCCCTTTCCTTCCAGTTCTGCCAGGTGACGTCCTGCTCGGCTTTCAAACTGCGCTCAGGTTTCCCTTCATGTGGGAGGCCTCGCCTGACCTTTCCAGGCAGTCAGGTGCTTCCAAGCCCAGCGAGCAGGGGCTGTGCCTGGTGAGGGCTCCCAGGTGCTTGGCACTGAGGTACTGCCACCCCGAAAGCCAAGGACTGTGGCCCTGTCGAAGCATTTGCCCCCCGTCTTCCATTCTGAGAGGCGTGACTGTGGGCAGGTGACATGAGCTCCAGTCGGCTACTAGCGTAAGGAACCCGGGGACATTCCCGCCCCACAGGAGCAGGAAAGCTGTCCAGGCAGCTTGCACGTGTCTACGTAAGCATGAGCTAAAAAGCTGCTTGGCACCTTAACTTCGACTTTTACTGGAAACGGTAATACTTACAGACCCACCGAAGGGGGACTAGCACAGAGAGTCCTGTGCACCCATCCCCCAGTGATGGCCTTCACGGAGCTGAACACAGCATCGAAACTGGAATATTGTTGTGGGCGCGGGACGCAGTCAGGCTGCAGCCCTGCCCCGTTTTCACACCCTGTGTGTGTGTGTAGTTCTCTGCACATGGGGACTCGTGGAACCACCAGTGTCACCAGGCCACAGGCTCACACTGCCTGCTGTCATATCCACCTTCCACCATCCCCGACCCTGGGAAACCCCCCTGTCTGTGCTCTATGGTTCTGTCCTTTCGAGGGCTGCACGCCACTGGCATCGTGCTGTGCAGACCCCTTGAGGTCGGCTCGAAACAACCCCCGAAGCAGAACGCCTAAGACCCGTCCCGGCTGTTGCGACGCCAGGGCTGCTGACGCTGTCTCGTGGGGCTCTCCCTGCTCCCAAGCTGGGTTGTCCGAGTTTGCTGAACCAACACACTGGTTCCCGGCCGCCCTGCTGGTTTCCGGCCGGGGCAGTGCCCACTCGAGGGGCTGACCGTGTTCGTGGGCGGGTAAGGTCACGCTCTCTGGGGTGAAGGCCCCTGGCCGTAGGCTGGGTGCATGTTGAGTTTCTTAAGGACCTGGCAGACTTTTCAGAGGGACTTTGCTGTGGACATTTTCACCAGTGGCACCTGAGAAGGCCGGCTGTTAAGGGGACAGTCATTGAACATGGATCCAGCAAGTCGCCTGGGTACAGGGTGGGAGCCTCCGGGCAGGGGGATAGGACTGGACTCTTCCCCGCCAGGAGGTGAGAAGGGACTGTCGGAACTCCGTGCGTGTGGTGCTGTTTCTCTACTGGAGGCTGTTTCAGCTAAACAAGCCACCATTTCGCTCTTTCCAAAGACAGTTACATACGTGCTTACTGACGATGCGTGATTGGCTTATTTCGTGGGGGTTTCTCTGTGGTTTCGTTGCGAACAGCGCGCTGCTGCTGCAGGTAGCACCAGCCACGCAGGGGAGCGGCTGCCCGGGTGCGCAGGCGGGCTCGTTCTACGTTAGCTCGTTCTACAGTGAAAACAGAAAACCTCCACGGTTCTTTTCCTTTTCAAAATCTTCCCCCGAGGATGTGTTTTCACGGATACTTTTAGAGAGAGAGGAAGGGCGATAGAGACCTCAGTGCAGAGGAGAGACCTTGATGGGTGGGGCTCCTGTACGCACCCAGCCGTGGGTTGAACCCACACCTAGGTATGTGCCCTGACCGGAAGTCGAACCCACAGTCTTTCTGGTGGGATGATGCTTCAACCACTGAACCACCTGCTCAGAGCCATAATTCTTTAGTAATAACGGAGGAGGAGCCCCCCTTTATTGGTAGCACATGGGCTGCGGTGCTGTGCTTCGTAGCATGAATGCCCATCTCACGTAAACCCCGCTGCAGATCCCGGGCCAGGGACCCTTGTCATGCCCACTTCTCAGGGGAGGGAAACTGAATCTTAGAGACGTTAATTGACTTGTGGAAGGCGCCACATCCTGGGAGTGGAGTTGGACGGGCTGTCTCTAGCGCTGTCACCAATAGAGCACAGGCCCGTCACTCAGCGCCAGTCCCTCGTGCAAGTGCCGCTCTCTGCGGGGGTGTCGGTGGCACGGGAGGCACCAGGTGGCTTTCTCGTCTTTGGGCCGCCCTACTAAGTTCTTCCGAGCGTCATCTGGAGGTCAGCGAAGAGACCAGCCGCACAAGCATCATCACCTTGCATGGCAGAAGGAAGACTGACTAATCTTGTTTGTTTGTGTTTTAATAGCTGGTCTGCATTTTTGAGAGGCAAGATAATGGCTCTAAATGACACGATGGAGAGGCCTTGGGTCACCCTGCTGGGGGAAGGCATTGTGTCTGAGACATATGATTTTCCCACGGGCTGTAATTTAATCACAGACGCTGTAGAAGGCAGTCCACAGCCCAGCCACCTGAGAGGGAGCCGGCCGCCCCTGCAGGGGTCCTGTTACCAGGGACTGCTGCTCGTGGTGGCCGGTTGCTATGTGCCCCAGGGGTGCGGCTTTCCTGGGCGCAGCCACACCCAGCACCCTAGAGCTCCGTCACCCCAAAGGCTCCTTAGGAAAACAGGCCTTGACACTTGTCTCATCTGAGGCTCTTTCTTACCTCTTTTCCACACGTGAATAGGCTCAAATACAGCCTATGTGTTAAAAGCTTGAGCAGGTTCTAGTTAGCCCAGGGATGAAAAATTGACGGGATATTATCCATGAGATACACCCGCATTTTGTCAATGGGAAAATGAGGCTCTTTATAATGAGGTGGAAGATAGAGCAGGTAACCTCTAAACAGTCACAAAGGATTACATAAAGTATCAAAACCAAGTGCAGGCATCTACCATTGCAATGAAGGCATTTGGTGAAACACCGGGGAGTTCAGACTCCTGTGGGGTCTTGAAAAGCCCAACTGAAGACTTTCATAGAAGAGACAGTCCCGTGACACAAGGACCCGCCTCTCAAGGAGCCGGATTCATAGAAACAGAAGTCAGGACGGTGCTTTCCAGGGCCCGGGGAAAAGAGAAGGGCGGCTGCTGGCCAACGGAGTTTCAGTTTCCCAAGGGAACAGGCCCGGCCGTTGCTTCCCAACAGCGCGCACTCCATGGTGCTCAGTTGTGTTTTCCTCTTGCCGTCATTAAAGATGAACAGACCCGTAGTGACCCGGCCAGGTGAAAAGTAAAGAGAGAGGCTGGGCTCGGTTGGCCATGGCAGGTGGGATACCTGCCATGCTCGTCATGACCGAGCATGACGGCGGTCACGTCAGGTGGAGCGGAGTTCAGTTAACGCTGTTGGCGGCTCATTTTTGCGCCCGGGATGGACGTAAAGCAGATATAAAGCCGCGGAGAAGCTGATCCGAGCGCAGCTGTGGGGAATCTTTATACGCTAGCTCCCACGGAAGGGAGCCGCGTCCGTGGTCAAGGGGAGACCAGGGGTCATTTTGACCAGGAGCATTGTCAGGGCGTTGGGCCAGCAGTTTCAGTGGCTGGATGGATGCCAGACCTCACACCCCAACCCCATCGAGGGGCGACGGGCCCCCAGGATGTCTGCTGGTGCAGGGGTCCTCTTGTCTGGTAACGGGCCCCCAGGATGTCTGTGCTGGTGCAGGGGTCCTCTTGTCCGGTAACGGGCCCCCAGGATGTCTGCTGGTGCAGGGGTCCTCTTGTCTGGTAACGGGCCCCCAGGATGTCTGCTGGTGCAGGGGTCCTCTTGTCTGGTAACGG
>PVIW01002873.1:141258-194547 GCA_004026585.1 Noctilio leporinus | reverse complement strand
TGAACATAGGTGTGCATAGGTTCTTATGAATTGGTGTTTCAGGATTCTTTGGGTATAGTCCAAGTAGTGGAATTGCTGGATCAAAAGGCAGTTCCATTTTTAGTTTTTTAAGGAAACCCCATACTGTTTTCCATAGTGGCTGCACCAGCCTGCATTCCCACCAACAGTGTATGAGGGTTCCCTTTGCCCCGCATCCTCGTCAACACTTGTTGTTTGTTGATTTGCTGATGATTGCCATTCTGACAGGGGTGAGGTGGTATCTTAATGCAGTTTTAATTTGCATCTCTCTGATGACTTGCGATGTTGAGCATTCTTTCATATGCCTCTGCAGACCCAATTTCTGATCAAGTGGCAGCATGTCTCAAGGCAGCAATGGATGAGATTAACAAACCGAGTAGAAGCGATTTAAATAAAAATGAGTTTTTATTTTGAATACTGTCCACAAAGTTCATGCCTTTATTCTGAGCAGGTGATGCTCACTTGTATTAAGTAAATTGCTCCCAACAGAAACATCTTGCCCTCCTGGGTGCCTGACACCACATGAACAGGGAACAAAGAGAAACAGGGAGCAGGCCCAATCTGTAGTGCCCCAGAGAGAAACAGAATTTGTTCAGGACAGGAGAGGCTGAGCTGGGCTGAGCTGAGCAGAGAACATGACTACATAGTACAGCCGCCACCCCGTCTCCAGAACCTGTCGGTCTTCCCTGAGTCCATCCCTCATGACGTTCAAAGCTCCTTACTGACCGAAATTCCTCACATGTATGTGTACATACAGACACACTCTAACATTCACTGGTTCTTCATTGTATACTGCCAAGTGCTCTAAGGAAAAACTTCTGTGATACAAAAGCATAAGATTGAAATTCACGGAATTGACCTCTCCCCAGTCCTTTTCCTGTGGTGGGTAGAACTTGAAGAAGTTCACACAGGTTCCAAGCCTTGTCGCATACACCCTATATAATGTGCTCCCCTCAGGGCTGAAGGGAGCAGTGAGTGCGATGGCACTAGCAACCTGCGCCAGGTGTGCCTGCTGCTGTGTCCACCCGGCTGCTGACTGGGTGATTGAGGGACATTAGGTCAGCATTTTAAAACGCCACAGTGCTCTCCCAGCACAAATCACCACCTTTTGTTTCCCACCAAGCTATTCCTGGTGTTACATTTTTCACTGGACTCCAGAGTTCTGTAAATGTTGATTCCGATAGTTTGTGCCAGTCCTTTAGTTGCTTCTGTGGAGGAACGGAGCCCTGCACTTCCTCATTTGCCCTTTGTTGGAAACCTCACAAAGGACAGGCATGCATTCATTATACAGGTGGGACAAGAGTAGGTTTACAGTTGTAAGTGCTCGAAACACAGGGTTTATTCTTGCATTATTACTTTTTAATTTTTGCATTACTTGCTGTACAAGCAACTGTAAAGCTACACTTGCCTCACCCTGTAATTAATTGACCAATATCTAAACTTTCAGAAATAAGCAAAACGTAATAGAACCAAAATGCAAGAGCCAGCAGCAGAAACAGAGTGGGTGGTCTTGGGAAAGATCTGAATTCTCTAATCATGAATAATTAACTCTAAAAAACAAGGCTCGCCTTGGCCGGTGGCACAGTGGACAAGGCACTGGTCTGCGAACCCAAGGGTCACTGGTTTGATTCCCCAGCCGAGGCACATAACCAGGTTACAAGCCAGGTCTCCAGCCAGGTCCATGGCTGGAGGCAGGTGAAAGGCAACCATACATTGATGTTTCTCTCCCTCTCTGCCTCTCTCCCTTCCCCTCTCTCTAAAAATAAATACAATCTTTTAAATAAATAAATAAAAATAAACAATAAGGCTCAAGAAAGGAAAAATGAAAAAGAAGCAAGAAGGAAAGGGTCAGAAAGGAAGAGGAATGTAGCAAAGGAGGAAGCCAGGTTAGATTGCTTTCTGTCTTTGGAATCACTTAGCAGGTTGCCTGTGATGTACATCACGTTCTGGTGCAGTGGTCACTCGAGAGTAGAACTGGTTCTCTTCTCCTTTTATGGAGATGTGTTCAGGGTTGGCAGAAGATTTTGTTTTATTCTTTCATTTCTTAGCTACTAAAAGTACCTGAAAAGAGCACTCTTCATATATGAGGAGAGAGGGCATGGGGGCAGGGAAACGGGTGTCACCACAGGACGTCCATTTCAAAGAGGGTCAAGAAAGGTTTCAAGATGTAAAAGGACCTAGGGGTATAGGGAGCCACTGAAAATCCAGGACTGGGTTTCTTACCAACCTTCTTTTCTTTTCTACTTTTCCTGCATGCTTCATTAGTCCTGTGCATGTTCCCCGGAGCCATTGGAAGGAAAAGCACTATCCCAGCCTCCTCGTGGCTCCTCGTGGCTCCATGTGACAGTGCTGAGGTTGGTATGATACATTGGCTAAGACCATGGGTGCTTGAATCAGATAGGCCTGGATTCACATCAGGCCTCTGACACTTCCTAGTCGAGTGGCCATGAGAAAGTTACTTAGCTTCTCTGAGCTGCAATTCTTGACCTGCAAAAGGTAGGGCAGTACTAGCGCACTGCGCTGCTGTGAGAATTCTATATAGTAATGGAGGAAATGAACGTATCATAGCACCTGCGCACAGATCATTGTTTCTCATTCTATTTTCCCAAGTCTACACCATATACCCCCTCCTCCTCCCCCAAACTCCTAACCAGTTCAGGCAGCACTTTTCTTCTTTGATAAAACAAGGACAGCAAAGCACTTATAATTCTTATTCTAGTGTTTCTGGTTTCTTTACTCTGATCATGCAAATTGAGGTTTAGGGTTTTTAAAATTTGTTTTGTTTTTTGTTTGTTTGTTTTTGGCAGGAAACAAATCCAGCAGTGACAGAGATGTGGGGAAACCAGCACTTTGGAAGGTGGGGGGTGGCACATTTTCTGGAGTGCTATTTTGTTTTATAGATCTAATTCTTAGAATCTATCTTAAGAAACCAACCACTCATGCAGAAGCTTATATACAATAATCCCATTAAAATATTTTTAAAATATTTTATTTATTTTTACTATTTTTTAAGATTTTATTTATTACTTTTAGAGAGAAGAGAAGGGAGAGAGGCAGAGAGGGAGAAAGACATCAATGTATGGTTGTCTTTCACCTGCCCCCAGCTACGGACCTGACTTGCAACTTGGTTATTGTGTCCTGAATAAAATCTTTTTAATAATAAATTAAAATTTTAATAAATAAAAAAGTGTACTTTTATTTTATTTTATTTATTATTTTCAGAGTGAAGGGCAGGGAGAAGGAAAAAATGAAGAGAAGCATCAATGTATGGTTGCATTTTACCTGCCTCTAGCTGGGGACCTGGCTGGAGACGTGGCTTACAACTTGGTTATGTGCCCTGGCTGGGAATCAAACAACCTTTGGGTTCACAGGCCAGTGCCAATCCACTGAGCCACACCAGCCAGGGCAAAAAATAAAAAAGTTTAAATCCAAAGGAAAATAGAACAGAGACAGGATTTTGGTTTTACAAATATGTAAAAGACTGGCCATATTCTGTTAGAGGTGGGATATAGCAAATGGTCACTTTCATACACCATTGGTTAGAGTTCAAATTGGCGCAAACACTTTGGGAGGCAATTCAGTGACAGGTATCAAATACTTTTAAAAGCACTTATATTCAACCTAATGATTCTCCTAAAAATCTATTGCTCAAAAACAAATGTACCAGGATATTTATTTCAAAAGTTTATCATACTGAAAAAATGAAACAGTGTAAAGGCCTATAGGTAGGGAACTGGTTAAAATAGCTATGGATTATATATTTGTGCATTACTGTACAACCAACTGCAAACACCCTGCCTCATGTGTGTTTGGGTAGGGAAGCTTTAATATCACAAGTGGGTGTGAAGGACATCAGAATAAAGCTCCCCCTGCAAAGGAGACAGGCAGTGGAGGGAGAAACAGGCACTGACTGACCTGTTCCCTCCAAAGAGAGGAGGGGGAAGGTGTGTGAGGGTGAAAGTGAGCTGAGCTGGTGGCCCCCTGGGGCCCTAGATCTGGTGTACAGCCTGTGTTCCCTCCACAGTTGGTTCAACTAGACATGAGAACCCTAAAAGTAGATGATAGGTTTGCCAGAACCAGCCCTCGCCCACCTGAGGTGTCCCCCTTGGCACCCACGAATGAATCCCCAATGCCACGTCCACCCAACCATATATATTGTGTCACCTGAGCTTGGCATATTGAGGCCAGTGAACTTGGTCAGAGGACTCAACTGCTCAGAGCCTGATTAACTCTGCCTGAGTGCCTCAGACACAGCTTGACTTGGGACCTGGCACAGGGGGCACCAGGTAATAGTTCCCAGGGGCTTCATCAGGTGTCCCCTCCCCAGAAGTTCTGTTGGGGCTCCTCCCTCACTCATGGCAAGCTCTGCCCCACCTCCCTCCATCCCACCATGTGCTTTTCACACAGCAGCCGCCAGGGCCTTATTGCTGAGATACCGACCTGGAGGCTTAGCCTTGGCATACCCTGGCCAGGGCTCCTCTTTCAAGTCATGTGGAAGACCTAACTCAGTCGGCTATGCACGGAGCACAGGACCGCTCCCACTTGCAACCCTGGTACCCCAGGACACATCCCAAGCCCCACAATATGCCAGAGTGACTAGGGCTAGTTCGGCAGCCCGTGGAATACACATGGGCTTCTGTCCTCAGTCCCAACCCTGCCTTGCTCCCCTGCCAGGGAATCCTTTTGCTCAGCCCCCAGTCCATGAGAAAACACTCGCCGGCATTCCTGCTGCGACGTAAAGCCGCTGCCCAGAAGCCTTCCTTAGCTTCCTTCCCAAGCTCCTCATGCCCATTCCCAGAGTCTCCTATTCTTACAGCCCCAACCCATCCATAAGTCTCCTTCCCACAGTGTCCCAAAAAGAGTCTGCTATCCTATTCAAATATACTCCAAATACCTCTCCAGTCTCATCAACCACTCAGATTGAGAGCACTTAACCTACAACAAAGTTTACTCTATCCAGCAAAGCTATCATTTAGAATGGAAGGGTAGATAAAGTGCTTCCCAGACGAGGTAAAACTAAAGGAGTTTGTCATCACCAGGCATTATTATGTAAAATGTTAAAGGGGCATATTTGAGAAAAAGATCAAAACTATGAACCATAAAATGGCAACAAACTCCTAACTATCAACAAATGAATCAAACAAAAGCCAAAACAAGCTAAGCAATCAACTAAAACAGGAATAGAACCATAGATAGGGAGATAATAAGGAGGGTTATCAGTGGGGAGGGGAAGAGGGAGAATAAGGGAAAAGTTGCAGGCATCAAGAAGCCTAACTGGTAGGTACAAAATAGGTAGGAGGGGTGTTAAGAATAGTATAGGAAATGAAGAAAGCAAAGAACTTATATGTACGACCAAGGCCGGCGGGGGGCGGGGGGGGGAGCAGCATTGCCATAGGGAAGGGAGATACCAGACAGAAGGTGACAAAAGGGAAAAATTGGGACAACTGTAATAGCATGATCAATAAAATATACTTCTAAAAAATCACTTGGGCCCTAGCCAGTGTGGCTCAGTTGGTTGGAGCATTGACCCACAACCAAAAGGTTGCAGGTTAGATTCTTGGCCAGAGCACAAACCTAGGTTGTAGGTTCCATCCCTTATCTGGGTGTTTATGATCCCTGACCCTGGTACATATGGGAGTCCACCAATCGATGTTTCTCTCCCTCTTTCTCTCTCTAAGAGCAATGAAAAAATGTCCTCAGGTGAGGATTAAAATAATCACTTGGCATGCAAATATTTAGTAAAACCCATCTCATTATAAGGGGATAAATCCATCAATAAAAGGCATCCAGGTAGGAAGGGAAGAAGTAAAACCTCCTTTATGCACACAGACAGCATAATCATCTATGCAGAAAAGCCAATGGAATCTACAAGATTGACTAGAACTAATTACTGTGTTTTGCAACATTGCAAAACGTTTTAGGATTGGCCCATGTCTCATTATGAAAATATCCACCACTGTCTCTTGTCATCTTTTTTTTTAAGGTTTTATCTATTATTTTTAGAGAGAGGGGGAGGGAGAGAGGGAGAGAGGGACAGAAACATCAATGTTTGGTTGCCTTTCACCTGCCTCTAGCTACAGACCTGGCTGGAGACCTGGCTTGCAACCTGGTTATGTGCCCTGGCTGGGAATTGAACCAGTGACCTTTGGGTTCGCAGGCCAGTGCCTTATCCGCTGTGCTACCAGCCAGGGCTCTTGTCATCTTTTTAAAAATCAATTTTGTATGATATAAATACAGCTACACCCAATTTTCACTGGATGCCACTTGCTTGCAGCATCATCTTCCACTCCTTCACTTTGAGCCTCTGTCTGTGGAGCTGAGACAGGTCTTCTGAAGGCAGCATATAGTTGGGTCTTGTTTATAAATCCATCCTGCTACTCTGTGCCTACTGATGGGGGAATTCAGTCCATTTACATTTAGGGTGATCATTGATATATAAGGACTTTAATAGAGCCATTTTATCTTTTGTCTCTGATTGCTCTGTATCACCATTCTTTTCCTTCATGTTTCTTTCTGTCTGCCATTTTAGTTCAGCGGTTTTCTATGTTTTTCCCCCTCTGTCTCCTCTCCTTTTCATGTTTCATGTTTCGGCTCTGGATTTTTGTTTTGAGGTTACCTTAGGTCTGCGTAAAATGTCTCCTGGATACAACAGTCCTCTTTCCCTTGCATCTTTTCTTCTTTTGCCTGTACAATTTCAGTCCTTTTCCTCTTCCTCTTTTACTCTTCTGGTATCACCAATGTTCCCTTTTTATGTTATGCATTCATTACACTTTGCAGTAGTTATAGTTCATTTGAATGTCTTTCCCCTTTTAGCCACTATGTTATAATTAAGTGTTTAATATCCTATTCTGGGATAAAGTTGAGATTTCTTGCTTCCATCTGTCATCTTACTCACAGTTTTGTATACTTTTGTTTATTTTAGGTAGAAGAGCTCCTTTCAACATTTAAGGCAGGGTTGGTATGATAAATTCCCTCAGCTTTTGTTTGTCAGGGAATGCCTTTATTTCTTTTTCATATCTAAAAGATAAATTTACTAGTTTCTCTCAATATTTTTAACATATCAATCTCTTCTCTCCAGCCTTGTAGAGTTTCTGCAAAAAAATTTTGATAACTGCTGGTGTTTCCTTTGTAAGTTACTGTCTTCTTTTCCCTGGCTGCCTTAATAACTGTTTGGCATTAACTTTAGACAATTTTCATATAATATATCTTGGAGAAGGTCTTGTGTTGAGATAATCAGGTATGGTGTTAGCTTCTTGTATTTGAACATCCAGTCCATTCCATAGGTTTGGGAAGTTCTCAGTGATTATTTCTTTGAATAGACAGACTCTATTCCACTCTCACTTTCTTCTCCCTCCGGAATACCCATCATCCTTATGTTCTCTTTCAAATGGAGTCAGATAGTTCTCAAAGAATTTGTTCATCTTTTTTAAAATGTTAGTTCTGTCTTCTTCTACCTGAAACATTTCTAAATTTGTCTTCAAGCTTGCTAATTCTTCTCTTCCATGTGGTCTGCTCTATTTCCAGTGCTTTCTAATGCTATTTCCAATGCTTCACCTCATTTATTGAGTTCCCCGGCTCCAGAATTCCTGTTCTGTTCTCTTTGATAGTTTCAATCTCTTCAGTAAAGTACATTAACTTTGTGTCTGAGCCCACAGAACTGCCTTTCTGAGTTTTCTTGTGTCTCATCGAGTCACTTCATAACTGAAATCTTGGATTCTCTGTCATTTAAATCACAGTCTTCATGACTAAGTTTGGCTTCTGGAGTCTTTTTATTTTCTTTTTTGCATGGCCATGTCACCTTGGTTATCCATGGTTCCTGATGAATGGTTTCTCTGTCTGCACATTGGAGATAGTGAATCCTTCCCTTGTTTACTGTTTTGCTCTTGACAATTCATCAGATTGATAAGTAGAGGTTGTTATTTTGTTTTAACTTTGCTACTTGCACCTTCAGGACTGTGGTGAGGTGGCCTGGCTTTGGTTGCAGAAATTGCTGCATACCAACTGGGATCCAGGCTGCCTCGGTCTTGAGGTACCACCACCATGGTGGAGAGATGTGATGGGTGGTAGGGAACCAGGTCTGTGAGCTCTCGGGACTGACTCTTTGTTATTAATGGCCACCAGTCCCACTAATTTCTTTGACACATCTCTACTGTTTCTACTGGGTTCTGCCTCAAGGGTGGCTAAAGGCAGGGGACTGCTTTTGTCCTCTTTACCATCCAGGCTACTGTGAGAGGTCAGTCTGCAGCCCGACTCTTCCACCACTTTAGCTAAGGCCACATGCAGATGACACCAACTGCACCTCTGGACAACAACCTTATTCTTTCCCCCCATCCTGCCTCCATTAATGGTCCCAATACACTTGTTTTCAGATGCAGCAATGCATGGACCACAAGGGCATGTGTGCATGTGTACCGAGCAGAGGCGCCTTTGTTGAACTGTAGTTGTCAGACTTGTAAATTTAAGGGGAGATAGAAAGAGATCTTCTAACTCCACCACAATACTGACATCACTCTCTCTGATCACACTTTAAATGCGTGTAGGGAGCTCATTTCTTTAGCTACTCTTATTGGTAATAGAGGTTACAATTTTCATTTTGTACCTGAGGAAACAAAGTATAGAAAAATGTGAAGAGATGCATGCAAGGGCTCAGAAGAGGTCAGTGGTGGAGTCTGGAATAGATTAAGCAATGTCTATATTTGCTGACTTACATACATCTAATTTTGTTAGATTAGGTTCTGAACACCCCTCTATTTTTTTTTTTTTTTTTTTTTACCTGTTATGCTTCTGGATCCCTGCACCATTTTCCCCAGTCTTCCCCTTCTCCCTCCCAACTGCTAACCCTCCAAGTGATCCCCATATACCATGACTCTGTTTCTATTTTGGCTGTTTCCTTAGCCGGTTTTCATTTTTTAGATTCTGTTGTTGATAGTTGTGTTTATTGTCATAGTTTTGACCTTCTTTTTCTTAAGTAAGTCCCTGTAACATTTTATATAATAATGGCTTGGTGATGATGAACTCCTTTAGCTTTACCTTATTTGGGAAGTACTTTAGCTGCCCTTCCACTTTAAATGATTGCTTTGCTGGATAGAATCATCTTGTTTGCAGATCCTTGTTTTTCATCACTTTGAATAGTTCTTGCCAATCCCTTCTTGCCTGCCAAGTAACTTTTGAGAAATCAGTTGACAGCCTTAGGGAACTCCTTTCTAGGTAACTCTCTTCTTTCTTTGCTACTTTTAGGATTCTCTCTTTATCTTTAGCCTTTGGTATAATTGTGATGTGCCCTGGTGTGGTCCTCTTTGAGTCTAACTTGTTTGGGACTCTCTGTGCTTCCTGGACTTGTATGTCTGTTTCCTTCAGCAAATTAGGAAGTTTTCTTTCCTTATTTTTTCACATTTTCCATTTCTTGTTTTTCCTCTTCTCCTTCTGGCACCCTTATGATTCGGATATTGACACTTTTGAGATGCCTCAGTCTTAACCCTCCTTTTGTTTTTGTTTTTAAATTCTTGTTTCTTCATTTTGTTCTGGTTGAGTGTTTATTTCTTCTTTACACCCCAAACCGTTTATTTGAATCCCAGTTTCCTTCCCATTACTGTTGTTGTATTTTTCACTGTGTATAACTTCCAATTCTTCCTTTATTTTGTGGCCATACTCAATCATTTTGCTGAGCATCTTAACCACCAGTGTTTTGAACTCTGCATCTGACAGGTTGGCTATCTCCTTTTCACTTAGCTCTTTTTGGGGGGTTTTGATCTGTTCTTTCATTTAGGCCATACTTCCCTGTCTCTTTGACAGCCTCCTGTGCTTGCCTGTGTGTATTAGGTAGCGATGCCACACCTGTTATATTTTAAGGGACAAAACCTTATGTATTCCTCGGTGCTGGGCAACCTGATTCACCACCTTGTGGTGCTGTATGTGGGGAAGGGGCCTGAGAGGGAACAATATCATTTGCTCAGCACCTGCCCCTTTTCCCATCAATTCACTCATTTTCAGTTGCAACTGGCACCCCTCTAGCTGTTGCCCTAGTGATGGTTCCCAGAGTCAGCGGGTTTGTGTATGTTCTAGGACTGTGAGGGCCCTCTAATCAGACTCTCCTGAGGGATGGGCAGTTTCTGCTGCCACCCCAACCCACTCTGGTTCTCACAGCTATAAGTTTTGAGGCTTTATTCTCTGAGCACTGGAACCTTGCACTGTGCTGTGTGGCCTGAGGCGGGGATTGCCCCCCACATGTCCCTCCTGCCTATTATAATGTGGAACCACTCATTCGGTAGGCCGACTACAGCCTCTGCCTTGCTACCACCACCCGCTGCTGCTCTCGCTGCCACCACTACCACCACACACACCCTCTGCCCTGGCTCTCCGGCTCTGTCCCTCCTACCCATTTGGATGAACACTTCCCCTTTAAATCTTTGGTTGTCGGGCTTCCATACAGTTGAATTTTCTGGCAATTCTGGTTGTTTCCTTTGTTTTGAGATACTTGTAATCCTTAATGGTTGTGTGAGGAGGTGAAGCATATCCACCTATACTTCCATCTTGGTGGAAGCTCAAGGAACATTTTTTAAAGGATTCCCAAAACAGCTTTGAAGAGAATAAACTACGCAAATACCTGGTAAGACTGAGTTTTTTGAAGTAAGACACTATAGACAATAATGTTAGGAGTGAAAAGTATATAATACAGGTATAGCAGATATTTTTAAATAAATTCATTGCAGTAAATTTTATAAGTGATTAACTGAACATTGTGCTAAGGAAATATAACTTACTTAAGAAATAAAAAAACCTGAGTGTCACTAAACTGGATTTCAAGGAAATTGAATCAGTGGTTTAAAATCTGTCATCCACATGAAATCAATTAGGTCTAAGCAGTTTCACCAAGCATTCAAAGAGCAGAAATTCCTAATGTTATACAAACTTTTATATAGAAAAATTGTGAAAGTTCTCACAGCTCAATTGATAAGGCATATAATTTTATACACAAATACCGCAGTTTGTATCTCTAATGGACTTTTTTCTTTTGGAAAGAACAATGACAATACCATTTTCCCACCCAAATGGTAGCAGGGTGTGCATCTACAGCTTTTACGTTTTTATTGGGATCACACCTTATACATAATTTTGTCTACTGGCTTGTTCACACCAACTACAGAGCATGTTCCATATTGCAAGATGTTCACAACATTGGCTGTGCAGGTCCATGTGATCCAGGAGTATAGCTTCTTGCACCATGGCTTTTGGTGGTTACAAATGATGATGCAGTGACCCCCTCTACAATGCCAAAGGCACTGTTGCTTACTTGACTATCTCTTCCAGTTAAACAGGGTGAGGATGCTTCCTAAGTACTTGTCCCGTCCAGCCACACAGGCCTACACAGGAAGTGTGGCCTCACAGGCCTGTCCCCTGCACCTTGCCAGCAAAGCATTAGAAGTCTTCATTTGTTGCCCTTTGAAATTACTTTTTGTTTAGTCTATGGCCATACCACCCTGAACGTGCCCGATCTCGTCTGAAATTACTTTTTGTTTAGTTGGAGTCTGTGTTATTTTAGTTACTGGTGAAAGAGAAGTGCTTTCTTATTGTGCTTATTTTACCGGCCACCTTGATTTCTCTTAAGCATCAAGATAATAGAGCAGGTGTGTATGCGAGCAACAGGGAACAACATAGGTTCTGGTAGAATATACTTCTAGCTATCTACTTCTACCTCCCAAACCAGGGTCATGAAAATCAAGGGGCCACAGCTAATAACTCTGGCAGGCTACTTCCCTCACAGGAATTATCCCACCACTTGTTCCAGAAGCCCAACCTAAGTAAAGCCTGAAAGGAAGAAAGCAGAACCCCTCTTTACTGGGCAAACAGCCTAGTTAAAAATCTCTGGTGTGGAGCCCCAACTGGTGTGGCTCAGTTGGTTGAGTATCATCCCACAAAGATCACCAGTTTGGTTCCCAGTCAGGGCACATGCCTAGTTGCAGAGTATGTAAGAGGCAACCCATTCATGTTTCACACATTGGTGTTTCCCTTTCTCTCTCCCTCTAAAAATAAGTAAATAAAATCTTTTTTTAATCTTTGGTGTGGAATATAGAGCTGACCCAACAGAAGGAAAGAAGCAAAAGAGACGGTTCAAAAGAGCAGCAGTTCCCAGCCACTGCCCAGCACCACACCCAGACCTTAACTCAGGTGGTCCAGGGCCCAGGCAGGAAACTTTGTAAAGCTCACAGCTGCTGCTGCAGATGAGTGGCCCATATGAGTGCCACCATCAGAGCCTGAGGAAAGTTCCCAGGAAGAGCATGTCCACCTCTCCCACTGCTCCTGTGTCTCACCTTCTTTCTTTCAACCCCCTTCCAGAAGAGGAAGCTGGTCAGAGAGGAGCTCCTATGTGTCTTTGTTCACCCTCTTAGAAGCATGAAGCCCATCCCTAGAGAGCCAGCAGCAGCCACTACTCGCGGCACAGGTGATCTAACAGCTCCATTGTACTGCAACCTACCCCCTTCTTCCACCTACATCCACTGGCTCCAGCAGCAGTGACCAGGTGGAGACACAACGTCTTAAGAGACAACTACAGAGTCTCCAGGCCCGCAAGAGCCTGCCTCACACCAAATTCCAGCTTTCTTTGCCATAGAGCACCATGCATCTTTGTAACCTAGGGGCCACCATCACCCTGGGGAACGTGCCTTCTAATATAGCTGCAGGTCCTAAAGACATCTGCCTGTGACTATATTTGTCCTAATCTGTAGACTCCCAAAGGATGCCCCCATACTGGGTTGAATGGTGCCCCCCCAAAATATGCATACATCCTGACTCCCAGAGCTTGTGAATGTGACCTTATTTGGGAAAATGGTCTTCACGGATACAATGAAGGTAAGGATTTTCAGGTAAAATCCTCCTGGATGGTGTGAGTCCTAAATCCAATAACTTGTGTTCTTATGAGACAGAAGAGAAAACATGGTCAGACAAGAAGAGGGACATATAGGCAGAGTGTACAGTGACACACCTACCAGGCAAGGACCAGCAACAGCTGCCACCAGAAGCTGGGAAAGTAGCCTGGAACTGATTCTTCAGAAGGAAATCAACCCTGCCCACAGCTGGATTTCAGATTCCTGGCCTCCAAAACTGTCAAAAAGTGAATTCCTGGTGTTCTAAGCCACTGAGTTTGTGGTCATTTGTTATAGCAGCCATGAGAAACTAATGCATCTCAGAAAAAACTAGAAGTGCTTGAGAAAAACTGCAGAATTGGGACTGAAATGTAGCACCCATGGGTGGAGAACCTGACTGCACCTTAATTTCTGCCCTAAGTATAATCTGCATTTAGATACCTGGGCTTCAGGAAATGGAAGTTACTCCCACCCCTGGAGATACCAAGAAACCTCACCCCTAGTCCAAGTTTGTTTTCAGAACAGGCTGCTGGCCATCTCTCAGCATTATTCTAATCAGCCCTCTCACTGTCAAGTAGCAGAAAATGCTGTGAGAAGGCCCAGGGATGGATTTGCAACATCCCATTCTTACACAGGGGAGCTTAGAGGAAGGCAGGATCAAGGGCCAGTGCACGAAGGTGTAAATGATGTATATCTTCCGCTACTTCCACCGTCCTTTCTTTCTTTTTACATTGAAGGGTAAATGCCTACAGCTTTGATATCCTAGGAAATATTCAGAATCTTGCAAAAGAACAAACAAGAGTCGTTCATAATCTGCCAGTCACTGCCAAGTGGCTTTTGTTTGCAAGCCAAGGCATTTGGGGCTGGTGCAAGGAACAATATCCCAAACTTCTGGAATGTGATGAATCTTGGCCACCACCACTCACGCTGTATGACATGCCTCAGTGTTGGGGAGAACAACAGCATGCTTCAGTGTTGGGAAAAGGAATGGAAAAGTGTACCTGGGAAAAGCATCCCCCATCAGAATATGAGATGACCACAACTCCAAATCCAAAGCAGCGGAGGAAAGGTGGGTAAATGTGACTACACAAAGGTAACAAACTTTAAGTCCAAAAGATGCTCATACAAAGTCGCAGTAGGAAAAGGTAATTGCAGCTTGCATCACGCAGAAGAGCTAATACCACTAATGACTGAAGAGCTCCTACAAACCATGGAACAAACGCTAACAGTCCCACAGAAAAATGGGCAAAAAATACAAAAATGCTATTCACACAAGAATTAAAAAAGAACCCTGAAGCTCTGAAAGATGCTCAAGCTCATTCTTAATAGAGAACTACATGCCTGGTGGATGGCAAAAGCCCACAGGCTGACACCCCTAGGTTGGAAAGGCTACGGGGAACAAGGGAACAGCAGGAAACCACACTGCAGGGCACTAGCACCATCTACCCTCTTTGCAGATGCTCAGTGCAGCTGCTTTTAAGAATCCCACTCAAAGACACACATGATTGATGCGCATGGATTTTCACTATGGTGTTATTTATGGCAATAGAAAGACTGACAACCCAAATGCCATGGTGTAGCCTCCCAGTGGAATAGCGCATAGCCCACGAGTACACCGGCACTGCAGGGTGCTGGACCTGGGCCAAAAGAAAGGGCTTCCTCCCATCTCAAGCTGTGAAGCAGTTCTGAGAGCCCCAGCCTTGCTCTTTGACATCCCCAGTTGAGGTGAAAGAAGAGGGAGCCCCATAGGCAAGTGGCTCAAAAGACAGAATGAACAGAAAGAGCAGCGCATCAGGCCTAGCTGGGACACCATGTACCCTAGAAGAGGCTAACCAGCAGACGGGGGAGCTGAAGCGAAGTCCCTGCACCTAGCTCTTGAGGCTCAAAGAAGTGGCCTGCTCTTTGTCACCTAGCCTGTAATTCAGGACTAGGCAGGCAGGAGAGGAAAGCATAAATTGCACTGTCCTGGGTTAGTCATTGGCAGGCGACCCTACTGAATGCACTCCATGACATGTATCTGCAAAGTGTCAATATCAGGAGCCTGATACTGGCACTTGGGGCAACAGTAGTCAGGTGGCTCCTCTGGGGGGCTTCTCCTCTGGCTGGGCAAGAGAAAGGACTGGTGAACTGCAGAAAGAGAACAGGCACCGGTTATAGCACCAACTGCAGGGAGGGGAGGACAGAGAAAGTACTGAGACTTAATGGGACCATTGGATCCAACTACCAGGGTCACTGCCACCTTCCATTCCGCATCCCCCCCGGGGTGGGGCAGCACTGATAAGGAGGGGCAGCCAATGCAAGCTCCCACCGCCTAGGCTCCATATACTGCCAGCGCCCTGCCTTCCCCTAGCCCTCCTCCTGCAGCTGACTCACCCGGGGCAGAGGCTGAGGGAGGCTGGGAGACCTCTACATGCCGCTTCCTCATATCTTCAATCCTTTGAGAAGAGAAACCACCCAATCAGTAAGTGCAAGCAAAGCTCCAAGTGGTGTACAAAGCTGATGGAAGGGCAAGGGTGGTAGGAAGGGAGATAGAGGGCCATCTTACCAACCCAGACAAGCCAGAAATGCTCAGTCTCTCACACTTACTACTGGAGCCCCACAATACCTTCCTCCTTGTGCTCCAAGGCCTACCTGGCGGACTCCTGACAGCTGGCCTTCAACCTGCTGTACTCCCGCTGTAGCTGCTCCAGCTGCTCCTGCAGCAGCTCCTTCTTCTCAGCCAGCTTCTCCCGTGCCTGCCTCTCAGCCTGGAAATCCACCTTGTAGATATCCGCCTGGCAAAGCCAAGAGAGGGGGACGTGCCGACCATCCATCAGCCACTCATTGGACAATCTGTGCTGGGTACCAGGGTGCAAGGCAGAGCCCAGTCCCACCTTCCCACAGCCTGTAGCGCAGAGAGAGTCACCCCAAGCGCACTGAGGTCAAGGAACAGTGTAAGGTGCTCAAAAAGCTTCCAAGAAGCCACTGCAAAATGACGCCAGAAACATGCCAAGTCCCAGGAAAAGGGGGCCTAGTCTACACCCACATGTAGACCACAGAGCAGAACCCTCACCTGGGCCTTTAGCACTGGAACAGTCTCCATCACAATTTTGTGCTGCTCAGCCTCCTCTTTTAGCTTGTCAATCACTTCCTGTTTAGCCACCAGGGCCTCCTCAGCCTGCTGGAGCTGCTGCTTGAGATCTTCCAGCTGTATTCCCTAAGGATGGGTCAGGGGGAGCTGATGACACTTGAGCCAGCCCAGGGCTGGGATCGTGTCACCCCCAGGCCGGCTGCTAACTCAGGCGAGAAGAACCAAGAGGAAAACAGATTGGACCTAACTGACCCATCAATTACAGGATGTCAGTGTGTGCAGGATGTAGAAAAGGTGAAGGCTGAAGAGGGGACTTCTGAGCTTATCTGGCACAATCTCCCACCCAGGCTGACATTCCCTTCCCAGAATCCCCAGCAGGACAGCCCTCCTCCAACCCGTCAAAGAACAGAGGCCACACTTCCTCCTGAGGCGCCCACTCCACACTGAGCTGGTCTCCAAATCAACACCCTACTCCAGGCCCACTGAGCCAAAACCCATCATTGGTCCTTCCACTCTGCCACCCACTCAAAGATCTGTTGTTTCCTCATAGACACAACACTCACACACACGTGCACTAAGACACAGTACAAATACATGGGCACACATATGGATAGGCACATGCACAGGCACATGCCCACAGACACACAGATGCATGCACACACACCACTCAGCCTTCCATCTAGAAATCAAAGGGCCACAGTTTTGTAATTAATTCTTCCTATGTAACCAGTTTCAGGCTTTATCCTTATAAGTCTCCTTTGGGTACCTTCATATTTCACAAGCTCCTTCTTAAAATGTGATTGCTAGAAACTAAACCCAGTACAGATCTAATAAGGACAAACTAGAAAAGGGTTCCCAGTCCACTTTAACACTGGAATGAAAACATTCCCAGGGAAATCCGAACCAGGAGCTAAATGGTGATGGGTAGCAAAAGAACCACCATAGGCAGCAAGCAGCACAGCCCAAGTGTCCCCATCTCCCCATGGCCTGTCCTGAGCCACCATACTACAGCCTTGACAAAACTCTAGCACAAGTTGAGTATCCCTCCCAGAAGCAAACATCCTCAAATTTGGGAGAGCAGGCCCCATGGGAAAGGAAGCAAGACCAGCTCAGTCCTAGGTAGTCCTGGGGAGGTCCCTACCATACTCACTCGGTTTCGCTCACTGCTCGCCGTGCTGTTCTTCATGTGGTTGTCATACTCCTGGAAGAGCTGGTGATAGGCTACCTGTAGCTGGGCCAGCTTCCGCCTAAGAAAAAGGAGAACTCACTGGAGAAACTACTTTGTCCTTGTCCTTGTCCTTGTCCAGCAATAGCTTTTCCTGTTTCCAACTCCAACCTCTTTCTTCCTTCCACAAACCCGAATGGGGTTCCCAGGGCACATTTGTGCCTTAAAGGCCATCAGTTCCAAGGCACACTTAGCTAAATAGTTAATATCATTTCCCTTAAAACTAATATTTTTTAAGTATGAAATAAAATATTTATAATAAAATGGAACTGTAGGACCTGGTTGGTGGCTCAGTGGATAGGCACCAGTCTGTGAACCCAAAGGTTGCTGGTTCGATCCCCAGTCAGGGCACATAACCAGGTTGCAAGCCAGGTCTCCAGCCAGGTCTGTAGCTAGTGGCAGGTGAAAGGCAACCATACATTGATGCTTCTCTCCCCCTCTTCTTTTGCCTGCTGCTGAAAAATCCCTTCTCTTCTCTCTAAAAAATAATAAATCTTTTCAAATAAATAAATAAATAAATTTTTGAAAAATGGAACTGTACCGTACTCTTTAAAAATGTCAACTTCTCAAGAACCTAGTATAAAGGAACCATGGACATGGACAACAGGTGGGATTGACTTTGGGGGGAATGGGTGGGTGGGTGGGGGGACAGAGGGGAGCAAAAAGGGGATGGATGTAATACAACAACAATAAAATAAAAAATAAATAAAAAAAAGTCAACTTCAGCCCTGGCTGGTATAGTTCAGTGGATTGGGCACAGGCCTGCAAACCAAAAGGTCAGTTTTGATTCCCAGTCAGGGCACATGTCTGGATTGTGGGCCAGGTCCCCAGTTGGGGGTGAGCAAGAAAGGTAGCCAATATTTCTCTCCCTTTCTCTCTCTCTTCCCTTCTTTCTAAAAATAAATAAAATCTTCAAAAGTCAACTTCATGAAAAGCATAGAAAGGCAGGACTATTCTAGGTTAACGAATACTCAAAAGGCATGCCAAGCAAAAAGAATGAAGGATCCTGGACCAGACGCTGTTAACACGTGAGCCAAATGGTGGAGTCAAATTATGGACTGGAAAATGGAGAATGTTATCATATCAAAGATGAATCATTTGGGTGTGATCATGGTAAGGCACCAAATCTAGCCCTTAGCCACACACTCCCTAGAAGGGCTTCCCCCAAAGGCAGAAAGCCACCAATGGCCTCCATCCCTCCCATATTGGATGCCCACTCACTTCTCCTCTGAGGCAGCCTGGCGCTCCATACGCAGGGCAGCCTCCATGCTCTGGTTCTGCATGCGCAACTGATCCACCTGCACGCTGTGCTGCTGCTGCAGTGCCTCCCGCTCGCTCTCCAGCTGCCGGGCCTGCTCGCTGGCTGCCCGAGCCCTATCATGGAGGAACAGGGGGGTCACAGTAGGTCCTCAACAAAAGTGAGGATGCTCATAGCATCCCTGCTGCACTGAGGCCTGCCAGCAGAAGGAAGATGGGAGACTGAGAGGACTAGAAGCTCTGCAGTCTGCAGTGAGAGGACAAGCACTGGGAGCAGGGCACAGGGAGGAATCAAGGTTCTGAACACCCTGTCAATGCAGAGCCAACATAGTATGAGAAAGAGGGAGGCACTGTCACTGAAGACAGGGACAACTGCAGGGCACCAGGTTAGCGGCAACATCTTTGTGCCAGTGCAGGGCCCAGCCAACAACCAAGTGCATATGGCAAGGAGACCTAGGGCTGAAGTTCAGGTTTATGCTTCCATTATGAAAGCCCCTTAAAGGCGAAGGAGGTGATCCCAGAAGGGGGCACTGCTGGAGCCAGAGAAGAGGAGCCCCTAAGAACCACTCATTAAGTTCCAACAGGTGGGTGCCGGGAGCCCTGACCAGAGCAATCTCAGTAAAAGGGTCAGGAGAGATTGGGAGGAGAGGGGTGGAGACAGCCAGCCAAAATACACCTTTCTAGAAGACAGAGGGAGGGATAAGGTGAGAAATGAGGTGGGGCAGCTAGAGGGGTCAGGCAACTCTTTCCCTCCCAGTCGCCATCCTAGAGGTGGAAAGGAGGTGACTGGCCCATCCAATGGCTCATTTGGAGATCTAAATATCCACACCAGTAAGGAGAGCCTCCCACCTGTTTACCTGGGAGATGGCAATAACCTTGGCAGGGAATTCCTTGTTCCCTCTGTACTCCCATTGTGACAGCTGGTCTCTTCTCCCCTAAATCACCTCACAGCCCCCAGTCCTCTAATCCTGGCCTCATATGCCCCATGGCCCCAATCTCCCGTCTCCAAACATATCTCCCTAAATTTCCAGTTCTAGGTTCCAGCCATGTCATCCTACTATCCTGAAGCCTTCCATTGTCCCCACTGTGAGGGCAATGGTGTATCTGGGTGGGAGAAGGTTACTGGGAGTTTTTCACTGGTCTGTTTTTCATGTCCAACCAAATCCACTGAACACACATTTCCATCTGTGATCAGATAAAAGTTAGGTGCTATTATCATCATAACCAGGCACCCTGGAAACAGGAGGTCATTCCAATGTGACAGTGCAGGGGTTAAGAGGGCAGGCATGTGTATGAAGTTTGGAGCTGTTTAAATGGCCACATCAAATAATCTGAGATGCAAGTAAGGTTTGGTGCCCTGAGCAGTCGAGCTCAGCATTTATATGCTCGACCACATCAGGGAGGGACAGGAACAGAGACTGCCCAAGAGACTACAATTGCCAGAGGAAACACCCCCGCAGGGTGGTTAACTGACCCAAGTCAGCTGCAAAACTGCATTGACAATATAAATCCTCCAGCAGCTTCTTTTATGTACATAGAAAAACAACAAGCAAGAAAGACACCAAATTGTCCTAGAAACAACCTATGATTTTAGAAGCACAGAGGTACAGAAGAGTATACAGGAGAAAACACCAGAATGCAACAAGCCAGAGACAAGGAGGCTCAGCCTTCTGATGCCTTTCCTTGCAGTCTGATTTCTAAATGGAAGCATGTTCAGTCTTCCATATCGCTCTGATGATGGAATGAAAATTCCTCACTGCTCCTCTAGCCTCTTTTAGGAAGGTGTCCCCGACACCACCTGATGCACCCCGATCATCTACTGCTCTGGGAGAGCTGGGGCTCCCCTGTCAGTGGGACATCCTTTTGGAGGGCAGCAGCTGGGTGGCATGGGAACCACAGAAACATCTGTGCCCCTTGACACGATGACCACACTTACAGGAAGCTCCTTTTGCAGAAAAGAGCGATTGGCAGGCCTGTGGTGACCAGCTTCAGTGAGCAGTGAGCTGATGCAAGTCTCCTAGGTCAACATGACACTTTCCCTACTGATAATGGTGGTCCCTGTGCCTGGACTGTTTGCACAATAGGGTGGTTTATGAGGAGTACCTGCTTTCCTCTGAGAGTTGGGAAATTTGGTACGAGCCTGGCACAGGGGGCCCACGTGACAGGCTCCCAGTAAAACCCAGGATGCTGGGTCTCAAGTGGGTTCCCTGGGTCTGCAGAGATACATTTTTCACTACTGCACAAGGGAGAGTACGTGGCAGGCTCCTCATGTGATTGAGGGAGAGAGAAAGCACCTAAGATCTAGGGTTCTCTACCTCTGACCTATATCCTCATCCTTGCGGGTCCTGGAGTGTGCCCTCCTCCCTGTAATAAACCTCAGCCATGAGGGCACTGGGAGTGCTTCCAGGGACTCTCTGTGGATCTCAGGTATGCTCTTGCCCCTGACAAACGCCCCCTAAGGAAATAATTCAAACTCTAGCAAAAGGTCAGAGAGCCCAGAAGTGCTGTGGGGATCTAAGTCCCAGGTGCCTGGTTCACAGCTCAGCTAAGCACTGGTCCGCTGCCTCATATACTCACTCACCAAGTCCTCCAACCAGGTCTCTTACCGAGGAAACCTTGGAGGCTGCTAAACTGCCTCCTTCTTTTCAGGTACCCTAACAGTGTCCTCCAGGGTGGGCTTTCCCTCCCCACTTACCTGCCCTCCAAAGCCTGCCGATCCTTGGTGGCAGCCTCCAAGCGACTTTGGCTCTCCTGGAGCTCCCCCAGCAAGGATGTCACCTGGGCTTTCACTGAAGCCTTGTCCTCAGCCATCTGCTACATGGGAAAAAAGCCACTTCCTGTCAGCAATGCTTTTTCCCCAGCTGCCCACTCCTGGTGACCCCAAACCCTAGAGCAACCAGCAAGCACTAAAATGTGTCACCCTGAGGGATTCTCTCCTGCCCTTGGCACCCCTACTCGATTCACTTCTCACCTCTCATAGTTTGCCAACCCCAGCAAAGCAACTGAGGCAGTGCAAAGGGATGGAGTCCCAAGAACCCATACTCCCAACCCCTCCTCATCTTGGCAGACAAGGCATGATGAGACCCAGGGATACCAGAACACAGAGAGGCCTCAAATCTCATCAGGCTGACAATCAGGTCATGAGATGAGGGCTGAGCCTCACAGGGATCTTGCAGCTTCTCGGAAACTCAGTGCCAAAGGAGGTGAGACACAAAGACAGTGAAAAAAGTACATGCTTCCTTCCACAGTCCCAGAGCCACTGGAAGGTAAGAGGGACTAACACTGTTTCCAGAAGACCTCTATCAGCCACAAAATTCAAGAGTTGTCTAAACTCTCCATTGCCTGATCTCCCTCATCAGACTGTTCAGCCCAGGACCCCATGAATTCAGGTTGTGCCAGCCAAGGGTTGAGACTCAGTCCTCCCCACCCCTGACCCCACTGCAGCAACCCCTCTGTAGTAACCACCACTCTTGTGGGTGTTCTCAGAGACCTCTCTGGAAACACTGACGTCCCTCCCTATGTGTTTTCAGGATGCAAGTGGCTGGTAACACAGGTAACCAGAGCCCCCAGCTTATCCACTCCTGGGAAAGAGCCTGCCCTGCCCCCTTGGCTACCTGTTGGCATCTCTTTAGGTGCTCCACATCCTGCAGGGCCTGCTCCTTCTGCCTCTTCAGGTCAAGCTTCTCCAGAGTCAGTCTCTCCACCAGTTTTCTGGCCTCCTGGAATTTCTGTACAAGGAACTCCTTCTCCTCCCTCTGACTACCCTGAAAACGCTGCAGTTCCTCATAGCACTCTCTCAGCATTTGGTTGCTCTGCCGGATGGCATCTGGTAGCAGAGGAGATAGCGGAGGGGTGGTGAGACCTGGCAGCCAGCCCACCTGGCCCCTCCCTGGGCCTGTTACAGTGCTTCCCATATAACCTTGCTGCCCCTCACACACAGAAATGGCTTCAAAACACATTTATTTCATGAAACACTTTCAAAATCAATTACACTAATGTTATGCCCCTAGAGTTCTCCAACAAAATACTACACGTATCAGCTTCATTTGGAAGTGTGTGCCAAATGTCACTTTACCTGTAAGTGATTCTGGGAGCCATTTGTCTTCAGGTGGGGGTCAGAGGCATGCCCACCCTAGAGTACTCGGTCACTCACTGTCTTTGGGATCAGGAAGCTCTAACCTACTTGCAGATTCAGGACAACCACTAGGGAAAACTTCCCTGTGACAATGTTGGCTGCAGCCTGGGAGGGCCAGAATGCTTGAAGTGGACTAGTTATTTGCTTGAGATTCATTATCCTCATTTGTACGTTCAATGGGGACAATTGTACCCATCTCACAGGACGATGAGGATTAAATGACAAAGCAGACAAAGTACCCAGTGCACAACACAAGTTCAAGAAACAGCCAGTCCTGCTCTCACCAGGCTGAAGGATGAGCATCTGTAAATGCCACACAATCAGCAGAGGCCATGGAAAAGAGAGCCTCACACTCAGAGGACACCCCAGGCAGCAGAAGACTGTCAGGGATTACAAAGCTGAGTAGTGATGTGCAAAGGTTCCAGCAGCTACAGAGCTGTATAAGATGGGGGCAGGCAGTAGCTCCATGTTACCCTCTGGTCAAAACCCTTGACTACCTAACTATTTCCCACTGATGGAACATTTCTTTTACTGGAACTTCAGCAGCTTCTGAGCCTGGCTCCAAAGCTACTTCCTGCACTCTGTTGTCCCCATGTGACTTCTCCTCTGCTGGAGCTCAGAGCCCTCCTGCCCCTGGCACACTGCTCCCTCACCAACCTCCATCTGCTGCAACCCTGCCCAGCCCCTGAATGAGGCTCAGCTCATGCGCAACTTCTTTTTTCATTGAGGTAAAATGTGCAGAACATCAAATTAATTGTTTTGCCCTGGCTGATAAGGCTCAGTGGATTGAGTGCCAGCCTGCAAACCAAAGCATTACTGGTTCAATTCCCAGTCAGGGCACATGCCTGGATTGCAGGTCAGGCCCCCAGTTAAGGGCATGCAGGAGGCAACCACATATTGATGTTTCTCTCCCTCTTTTTCTCCCTCCCTTCCCCTTTCTCTAAAAATACATAAAATCATTTTAAAAATTCATTGTTTTAATTATTAGGATTGATTTTTAAAAAGGAGAAAGAGGAAAAAACTCATGAACATGGACAATAATGTGGAGGTTGTCAGGGGGAGGGGAGAGTGGGGGAAGGTGGAGGAGGGTGAAGGGGGGATAAATGGTGATGGAGGAAAGTTGACTTGGGGTGGTGAACACACAGTACAATGTACAGATGATGTGTTATGGAATTGGGCACCTGAAAACTACATAATTTTGTTAACCAGTGTTACCCAAATAAATTCAATAAAAAGAGGGGAAAAAACTATCGTAAGGTACAGTTGACCCTTGACTAACATAAGTTTGAACTGCTTGGGTCCACTTAAATCTGGATTTTTTTCTCAATAAACATACAACAGGCCCTCAGTATCCTGGGTTTCCCATCCACAAATTCAATCAATCCCAGACTGAAATGGCATTTTTGATCCATGGCTGGGAATCCATGGATGTGCAAGGCCTATTGTATGTATTATTCTCTGCCTTTTTATATAAGGGAATTGAGTATCCACAGATTTCAGCATGGAGATGGGGAGAATACTGAAGGAGAACTACAATTATGTTTTTGGTGAATCAAGTTATATGCAGATTTTTAACTGTGCAGGGGGTCAGTACCCCTGACTCCTGTGTTATTAAAGGGTAAAACTATATACAGTCATTCAATGGTTTTAATGTATTCAAAGCAGTCCAGAATACTTCCATCACCCCCAAAAGAAACCCATCCCCACTGGCAGTCATTTCCCCAATGTCCCCAGCCCCTGGCAACCACTCATCTGTTTCTCCCTCTGGACCCACCACTCCTGGACATCTCATATAAATGGACTCCTACACTAGGTACATGCAACTTCTTCCATACAGTTTCCCTCAAAAAAATTGCAATCAAAGTCTATGTCTTCCCTTCTGCCCCCTCCTCCACAGATACAATCATGAGCATCAAGTGGGATAGCCACCTTCAAGATCTCTAAGATCTCAGGGATTTGGCCCAGGACCTGACACAGCACCTGTTTAGCAGAGACATGCGTAGCCAAGCCAATGCACAAGCATGGGTCAGGTAGCACAGGTGGAGGACATGCAGCCACAAGGTCCCCACCTGCCACTGGAGCCTGAGCTCCCTGAGGGGGGACTGGGGGTGCCATGGTCCTTGCACTAATGGCCTGCCACACTCTCACTCCAGAGTCCCCCTTGCCAGAGTGTTCTCCTGGGGACCAGCAGAAGACACACACATAGCTTTGAAGGATGAGCTGTCTCCCCACCCCCAACCTGGCTGCCAAATCCATGTGGCCCCAACATAGCAAGACAGGTGACAACCTGTGGGACACTGTTAGTGATCATAACTGGAGGGGTGCTACTAGCAACTAGTGGGTAGAGGCCAGAAATGCTGCTCAATACCGTGCAGTGCCCAAGACGGCCCCTAGATGTCTGAGCACTGAGGTGGTGAACTCAGCCCTAAAGGCAAGCAGGTCTTGGTGGCTCCCTGTGCTACAAACAGGGCTATCTCCAAAGCAGGCCAGGTGTCCAGGACACCCGGGGGGAAGCTGATTACACAGGAACCCTTCCATCCTGGAAGAAAAGGCAATTCATCTTGACAGGAAAAAGACATATATTCCAGTCACGGATTTGGTGCCGCTCCTCCCGGCAGCTCTGGGCTCAGCAGTTTAGAAGGTCCCCACGCAGAATTAGAAGCTAGGGGTGCCACCTAGGAACCTGGGGCTACTCTTAAGTAACAAAGGAGTAACAAAGGCCAGATTTGGAGCTCCAAGAGTGTGATCACAAGGAGGGAGCCCACGGCCACACAAGAAAGGCAGGGAATGTACCATACCCAAAGACAGCCATGTCATGTCACCTGAGGGGCACAGTACAACAGCCACTGGGACCTGGAAAAGCTGCTCCTGATACAGGTAAGGACAGTGAGTAACTGCGGGTGTGACAGAGACAGGAATAAGATGGAGGATGGCCAGGAAAAAACTCGATGTCCAGCCACTGGCAGGGAGGGAGCTGTTGAAAGATCAACCTTCAGCTGAGGGCTATTCACAGAGCTGCCAGGCACCTGGCCCAGGGTCAAGAGCCAAAAACTCCTTCCTTTCCCAAAGCAGCCCATAGGTCCTTCTCAGGCAGGCCATGCCTCTTCCCAGGAGACCCAAAGTACACCATGCTGCTTCCCAGGATAGCTAGCCCTTACTGACTAATCAGTATGGAAATATAAAGAACTGGCCGTGTTGGCCCAACTTGGGACAACTCAGAAGGGTCATTCCAGCTTGCTGTAGGGTCAGCCTGCACTGCTGCCCAGCTTCCACCTCTGCCCACCCCTGCTTCTTCCCTGTCCTTCCCTTCGCTTCCCCAGTTTTGGTCCTCAGAGCACAACAAACTTCCTTCACATTAATTTCCATCTCATGATATGCTTCCAGGGAACCCCACCTGAAACAAAGAGGGAGGGTGACTGAGCTTGAATTGCCAGCTGGCTGTTAGACACACCCTCAGACCCAGCAAACACAGAGGCACAGGTGAGTAAAACAAGTCTTCCCTCCAGCACAACTGGGCCCCCTGACTTTTTACTCCACACATCCCCTGTCCTCACCTCGGAGCTCTTGATTCTCCTCTAGACAGCGCTGGAAGGTCTCAGGAGCACCCTGCTCTGAAGGCAGGTGGAGCATGGCCGGTTTCCCCAGAGAAGACTCTTCACCCAGCACGTCCTGGTCCCCAGCCGGGCCACCACTGGGCTGCACCATCTCACAGAGCTGGCTCTTCCAGTGGGGCCTGATCATTCAACAAGTCAAAGTCTAGAACAGAAAGGCAGTAGAGGTGTCATACAAGACCTATGCAGAATTCTCTTACCTTGCAGGACAAGGAGCACAGTCTGTGCAGCAGTTTGGGGGTTACACTTTAAGCAGAATGCCAAGCACTTTGTCAAATGTAACAGGATGTTAAAATGGGCTTTTTAGTCTAAAAAATGATACATATTCCCATTCCCAAAGGGAGGTGCAGGATCATATGTGGGACTTAGAAAGGCCATGGTTCAGGATTGGTTATAAACTGTCTAGCACCTGTCTCTGAATCTAGAATTTAACCAAAGGGGAGAAATTAGACAGAGGGTTATTTTTGGAGGGAGGTGCCAGTGTACTGGGAATCCTACCCCATACACACATCTCCAAGCAGGAGTGAAGGGTGTCAGTCCCTCACCTAGTGCAGTGGGTTGAATGGTGGCCCCCAACAAGCTATGTCCATGTCCTGACCCCCAGAACCTGTGGACCCCCATGACCTTATTTGGAAAAAGGGTCTCTGCAGATGCAATTAAGTGAAGAAGCTTGAGAAATCATTCAGGATTGGGGTGGCCCCCTAAATCCAATGAAAGGTGTTCTTATAAAGGGTAAAACAGAAGATAAGCCGTGTAAAGGTGGAGGTAGAGATAGGAGTGATGTGGCCACAAGCCAAGGAATGTCTGGAGCCACCACAAGCTGGAAGAAGTGGGAAAGATCCCCTCTAGCCTCTGCTGATACTTGCTGATACCTGCTGATACTTGATTTCATATTTCTGGCCTTCAGAACTGGAAAAGGATAAACTTCTGTTGTTTTTAAGCCACCGAGCTTGTGGTCATTGTTTACAGCAGCCCTCGGAAATTAATATACTTAATAAGAGGTGTTTTGAGAAGACCAATGAAAACATGATGAATGTTCCCAGAACTGAGAAGCCAAAGGGAACATCTGGTATCTGACATGTGCTAAGGAATCTGAAAGTGGAAGCTGGGCTCATAGCCTAAGACAGTGAGACAGAGAGACATTCTGAGCTCTTGCCATTCTCTTGTGAATTAAGAGTAGAGGTCGGTCATGTATGATAACAGCCTGGAGCCCTTTTAAATCCTGCCCAAGAGGACTGACTTCCTGCAGTAACAGACCAATCTCAATATAAATTTCTAGGCCTGAGTTGGCAGGCTTTAACACCAGATAAACTTAGACATTTGACTATAACACTGAATACCCCACTAATCCATCAGCAGTACCTGACCAACCATTGATCCTTCCCTAAGCTTCCAGATCAGCCCACTCTCCTGGTTTTCCCTCTACCTCACTGGCTGCTCAAGTTCAGTCTCTTTCACTGAATCCTCCTCCTCAACCCATCCCTTCATGTTATAGTGCATCAGGGCTAAGTTCTGGGATCGCTTCCCTTGTCAATCTACAGCCTCACAGTTTTAACCCTCTCCTTAATGTTCATGACACCCAGAATTAGACCTCTTTCCTGAACTCCATACTCAACATCTCCACTTGGAACCTAGCAGTCCTCTCAAAATTAAGTTCTTTACTAAGCCCTAGTTGATGGCTCAGCGGAAAGGTGCCGGCCTGCAAACCCAAAGGTTGCTGATTCAATTCCCCAGCCAGGGCACATAACCAGGTTGCAAGCCAGGTCTCCAGCCAGGTCCATAGCTAGAGGCAGATGAAAGGCAACTTTACATTGATGTTTCTCTCCCTCTCTGCCTCTTTCCCTTCCCCTCTCTCTCTAAAAAAACAGTAAATTTAAAAAAATTTAATTAAGTTCTCTAAAAATGCACTCCTGACAGTCCCCAAAAGCCAGTTCCCAACAGCCTTCCTTATTATCAATTGATGGCAAATCCATCCTCCAGTAATCAAGACCTTGAGCCCTTCTTGACTCCTCTCACAGCTTACATCTAATCCATCAGGAAACACTATGAAAATGTATCCTGGAATCTATTTGATGACATTAAGCAATTAATATAGACTAGTTTGGGTGTGACAGTGATATTGTGGTTATGTTTTCTTCAAAGTCCTTTCTTTTTTAAAGATTTTATTATTATTTTTAGAGAGAGGGGAAGGGACAGAGGCAGAGGGAGAGAGACATCAATGTATGGTTGCCTTTCACCTGCCTCCAGCTACAGACCTGGCTGGAGGCCTGGCTTGCAACCTTGTTACGTGCCCTGGCTGGGAAATCGAACCAGCAACCTTTGGGTCCGCAGGCCTCAAAGTCCTTTCTTAGACATGCATACTGAAATATTTACAGACCATGTCTGGAATTCACTTCAAAATAATGGGGAACTCCTAGGTATATACCTGAAAGAAACAAAAACACACAAATACTCATAGCAGCATTATTCATAACAGCCAAAGAGTGGAAACAACCCAAATATCAATCAACTGATGAATCAAAATCTAGTACACCCACACACAACAACATGGACAAATCTTGCAAATAGTATGCTAAGAAAAATGCCCTGGCTGGTGCAGCTGAGTGGATTGAGCACCAGCCTGCAATTTGAAAGGTTGCCAGTTTGATTCCTGGTCAGGGCACATGCCTGGGTTGCAGGTTAGGTCCCCAGTTTGGGGTCTGCAGGCATGCGAGAGGCAACCAATCAATGTTTTTCTGGCACATCTTTCTCTCATACATCAATGTTTCTGTTCCCTTCTCCCTTCCTCTAAAAATAAATTTAAAATAATACTTTTTTTAAACAAGAAAAAAAACAACTCACAAAAGACCACATATTGCATGATTCCATTTGTATGAAATGTACAGAATAAGCAAATATGTAAAGACAGAAAGATGCTTAGAGGTAGGAGTGACAGAGGTGATATCTAAATGGGTATATAGGGTTTCTTTTGGGAGTGATAAAAATGTTCAGGAATACTGGTGATGTTTGTAGAACTCTGCGAGTATACCAAAAACCAGTGAACTGTACATGTTAAATGGGTGGATTTTGTGGTATGTGAATTGTATTTCAGTAAAGCTGTTATTGAAACGGGAGAAGATTGCACAGAGTATAAACTGAACAAAATTAGCCATGAGTTGATAACTGTTGAAGCTGGGATGTGAGTACATGGAATATACAATACTATTCTTCCTACTTTTGTACATCTTTGAAATTTTTCATAATAAAATACTCAACGGACCATCGTTTCTCACTTGGATTACTGCAGTAACCTGCTAACAGATCGCCTTGTTCCTAGCCTTGATCACTACATTTGGCCAGAAAAATCAGCCTAAAAAGTAATTCCAATCACCTCCCCCCTCTAATCAGACCTGCAAAGGCTCCTCATTCAACTTCATGTAAAAGCCGATGTCCCTACAAGGGCCTGCAGGATCCTGTACCATTTGATCCCCTATTACTTCCTCTCCAAGTACCTCACCAACTCTGCTCCAGCTATAGTGCCGTCCTTGCTGTTCTTCGAACATGCAAGGATGGCCCATTCACCCTTGAGTGACACAAACGGTAAGAAGTCAGGGAGACATTAATTGTTTTACCAAGTGAGAAAACGAAGGCGCAGAAGTAAGATCGCTGCCAGACTGTATCGCGGTCTTTTAAACAACCTCAAACGCAGTCAAGTTTGATGAACAGAAAATGTCTCCGAATTTGAGTCATCCATGAACTAGGGGTGTGGTCAAACTCCGCGGCAGTGGAGGAGGGACAAGCAGAAGCTGTCCCACACGCCGCCAAAATAACTTAGGTCCTCCATCGGTCCCGCCACGGCCAGCGCTCTAGAAGCGGGAGGTAGAAAAACACCAGGGCCCAGCAGGAGTAGGAAGCCTGGAAGTCCGGGGGAACCTAGGAGGTGGCGAAACGCCCACCGACGGTACCCTGTCTTCAGGGAAGAGGACCACACCTGTTAGCAGAATCGCTCTGAGGTGAGACGGGCGGGAGCAGCGGACCGCGAGCGCTCGTCAGGCGCCGTCGCTCCTAGGAAGTCCTGATTCCGCAACAGCTCTGCCCTTCTCCCACGGCTGAAATTCCCACTTCCTGCTTCCGGTGTCATACTGCGGAACCCGGAAGTAAAATACATAACCCCTCCCCTACCCAGGAAGGCTGGTAGAAAGTATGGAGGTTGTTTTAGAAGGAAGCCTGAGCCCGCCAGCCTCGGTGGGTCCGCAGGATGCTCCCCAGTGATATCCACCACCTGCTACACTTCCCCTTGTCTCTCAGATGGCAGAAACCAGCCTACTGTTGTTTGGTTGCCCCGCCCCCGCAAAGGGAGGAGCCTCAACGAGGCAATTTAATAGGACTGACTTGACCTCAGCCGGCAACCGGTTCGGACCAAGGGGCGGGGCTACGCCGTGAAGTGTTCCAGGGGGCGTGGCCATGCTGCCGGCGGACGTGGAACCCTTCGCGAGGGCCCTGGGCCGCGAGGAGTGTCGTGGGGGAGCCGGATTGTAAGGTGGGGACTAGCCTACAATGGATACGTGAGCAAACAGCCCGAGGCTGCACGTGGCTCTACTAGTCCTCGGGTAAGCAGAACCGCGCCGCAACATAGCGCACGGTGCAGATGCCCAAGGAGCCAGGCAGACCGTAGCGGGGCGGGGCCTCGCGCTGGGGCCTGCCTGCGATGCGCGCGCACTTGCCCGCGCCCCACCCCCGCAGGGGAGGGGTCCTTGGAGGCCCCGCCCACACGCCTCGTCTGAGGCGGTCAGCTCAGCTCAGGTGCCCGCCACTGTTTGTTAAATGGACCCGCGGGTCTCAGACCCCGGAAACTGCCAGAAACTCCGGGGCTGAAAGCGCGAAGGGCGGCGGCGGCGGCGAGGCGCAGGTAACGAGGTGGTGAGTGTCAACCCGGTGGACGGGTGTGCTACGCAGCGAGGCCCTTCAGTGTGCCACGCTTGGGAGCCAGGCAAAATCAAAGGGTATTGTCCCATCCCATTGTCCCCGTTGGATCCCTCAGGAGACCCTGAGATGGGCGGTGATTTGTCCAGGTATTCCAGCTTGGCAGGAGGAGGGCCGGAGCTGCAGAGTGTAACATGCTCCAGTCCTTTTTGGAGTTTCCACATGATTCCAGGGTGATACGAACCTAGGAAGGCTGTGCGGTGTTCCAGCAGAGTTTTACTCAGTCCCTTCGGAACCGAGGCTTTAGGTGGAATCCGCTAGCGCTTTGGGTAATTTTATAATGTACATTGTAAAGAAAAATGCGCAGGGAATGTGGCCAGAGCCCAGAGCCAGAAGTTTCTAACCGCTGACCATCCTGCCATAGCTCCTGCCCCTGCCTCCACCATTCATAGCGAATGATTTTAATAATCAGACCTCAGCTGGGTGAGAGCCCAGATGACCCCTCAAGAAAGGGGCCAACTGCTCAATGCTCTTCTGTTCCCCTGCCTTGTCAACAAGTCTTTCTTTCATCAGAGAGCATCATGGCAGAGCAGGTGGCCCTAAGCCGGACCCAGGTGTGCGGGATCCTCCGGGAAGAACTGTACCAGGGTGATGCCTTCCATCAGTCCGAAACACATATCTTCATCATCATGGGTGCATCGGTGAGTCTCCCCCAGGCTCTGCATCTTAAAATCCAAACTTAGAGTGTGACATTGCTTAAGGTCCCTCCTAGCTGAGTGTCTGAGCTTCCCCAACTGTAGTGGGGCCACTCAGCCTCTGCTTAGTTGGGCTCTCCCTCTTGCTCCTGCCTGTGTACCACTATCACCCCAGCACTAGCTGATGCGCACTCATTTCAAGGCATTTCTGAAGTTTATGCAGAACTGTTGACTGTAGACCTGGGTCCTAGAGCTGGGAGGTCCTTAGGGACTATCTGATTGGACTTCCTCTTCCCTGGAGAAAACTGAGATGCAAACAGGAGAGGCTGTTCATTGTGTCTTTTTCAAACCTGTTTGTGACTTGACAAATGTCACCGAGTCAGTTAGTTGCAGAGGCAGGATCTGAGGCTCAGTCTCCACCTTGTCTCTACCACATCAGGTTCCCTGGGGACAAACACCCAACCTTTGTTTGAACACTATCTCTTTGCCCCAACCTCCAAGGCCTGCTGGGGAGCTGTAACCTGCCCCATTGGCTAGCCAGTAGCACTGCCATTTTGCTCTGATAGGGAAAGCTGTGACCCGCACTGGAATGAGCCCCCATCCAAAGTGAAGTGTAGAAAGGAGATCTGCTGGGTGGCAATTTGTGTACAGGGGTTGGTGAGATGAGATGTCAGGGCTTCATCTTCAAGTAAAAGCAGCATCTGCTTCATTTTTAACCCTGGATGTGACCAAGAATCTGCTAAGCATTACAGGACCATTTTCACCTGTAACTTATTGTATAATCTTGAGCAAGAATTCTACCAAAACTAGTTAGCTCTTGACAGGGTAGGCATTGTCTCTCTGTGCCTTTCACGTCATGGTCCCCTCAGTCTAGAGGACCTTGGTTCTTTGTCCGTGCATCATAACGTGCTGCTGCCCTTTGCAGAGGCAACTTTGAGATTCTGATCAGAATTGAAAAAGGAGAGCCAAAATGCAGAGTGGGAGGCAGAGCAGGGAAGAAGGGCTCTGCCAGTGGGAGGAAAGGGAGGTCCCCTGACTCCCCATAAGCCCAAGTCTGGGGAGTACAGTACACAGGAGGAGCATATAGGGGAAGGGTTGGCCTCCACCGTGGCCCCAGCCTGGTCTAAAAGGAACTATACCTGTGTTGGCTGCCTACCTTAAAACCTAGGACTCTGACCATTAGACCCTTTGTCTAAGAAATAGTTTGGGGGAGAAAGTAACTCAGGATTATTTCTCCTTCCCTCATCCCCATACCAGCCTGTCACAGGATGCTCCAAAAGTTCATCCCAGACTGCAATAAATACCTTACAACTTCAGTTCTTCATTTCTTAGGCACTTCATTGAGAGAATCCAAGCTTGCTTTCTGACCTGGGGCAAGTGTCTTTTCTTCTCTGAACCTGTGTTTCCAGATAGCAAATGAGGGCTTTGAAGCAAGTGTCAGGGTGCTGGGATCTGCCAAGCTGATTCTGTGACTCCTCACTGCTTTCACCTGTAGCTAGCTTGGGGTTAGGCAATTTTGTTTCTTTGTAATCAGTAGGGTTCCCCTTTGCTCTCCTCTGCTCTGGGAGTGACAACCAGAGGCTTCTAGAGCAGAATTGGGAAGTGCCACTCCAGCAGGATGGAATGGGGAATGACAGGGTATCCTCCAAAGAGCCTTCTTGTTTGTTTCTCCATCCTCCTGTTCAAGGGGGCTGGAATGGGGTGGGCTGGCCTCCCACACTTAGGCAGCACCTAGAACAGCTCCCAAAATCAGACCTCCCATGCCTGCTAACTTCCATGCAGAAGGTAGACAGGGTGGTACTGTGGGAAACCAGTGAGTTTTCTGTTCATTCATCCAACAAATGGCAATTGAGTGACTCCTCTGCAGCGCAGAGACACAGCCCTGCCCTCCTCCTGGGACCCGTGTAGTGGGGGACTGGGACCCAAAGTGTGTTAGCCCAATAAGAATTCAGAGTGGCACATATAACAGAAGACACAAATAGACCCTTGTGTCCCTAGCCCATCCCTCAGCACACAGATCTCATGAGGAAGACCTTCAGAGCAAGGCCTGCAAAGCCAGGGCTGGGGAAGCAGACATAGTGGTTAGTGACTAGTGGGTCCCCGGACAGGCTGGGCCCATGTGGTCATCTCTGTTCCTTCCTCCTCCTGAGCTCGCTTACCCAACCCTCACCCGCACACCAAGCTTCCTTCCTGGGGGCATGGTGATGCTGCCTCACAGAGTTACCCAATGGGCTTAGAGCTGCTCTCTGTTCTCCCTGCTGTGTAACCACTTCCCCCCTTCTCAGGATTCCCAACCCCAAGCAGGAAGAAAATACGGGTACTTACTATCCCAGTCCAAAAAGCTCTGGAGTAAAAGAAACCAGTTTCTCTCTACACACTAGTATGAGGTGAAGAACCTTGAGCCTTGTAGATCACTTCCTATCCCATCTGATAAGATCTCAACCAGACTGGAATGACTCCTTCCTCCAGAGGAGGTAGAAAGGAATGTGGGTAAGAGAAAGAGATAGGACTGGGGGTCCACTTGAGCAGGATAGGCTTACTGCATGGTCATCAGTGAACCCCTCATCTCGCTGGGCCTTAATCTCCCCGCCTGGACCACAAGTGCAGGCTCAATGGGTGCTAGGACCCATTCCAATGAGAAGCCCGTACAAGGAAAGGATGGCCTGGCAGCCCTGGCCCCTCCCTTTCCTTGGAATGTTTCTGCACTGCCTTCCCCTGGGCTGATAAGATTCTTGCTGTGTCATGATGATATTGGCATCCCACCAAAGACCTGGTGATTCATGAGCCCCAGGGTGGAGTAGGTAGGCCCTTTTGTTGGCTTTGCAGCCAAGCCTACCCCATTAGCCCCCAGTTCTCTCACTTGTGGCAAAGAGCCATCTGTGCCCCAGCCAGTGCCCAGGCTCCACCCTGGGAGGCCCAGCAGACCCTTGACCTGAGTGACCCAAGGGGGATGGGATGGCCTACCCTTGCAGGGCCTCCCACTGGCAGCCAATCCCTAGAGATCTCTGCCACACCTTATGCCCTAAAACCCTCACAGATAGATGTCAGCAGTGGTTTGGGCTTATAAGTCAGGATACTGAAGTCAAATCTGGGCAGCAACAAACAGGAGGTAGACCAGGTTATTTTGCCCCAGCCTGGCCAAATGCTGGTAGCTGGAGATCCTAATCAGGTCCTGCTTCTCCAGCTAAGTCACCATGTCCCCAAGCAGCTCATTCCCGGCAGTGTTCCTTGAGTGAAATTGAAGGGCCTAGGAAAGATTGCTATATCTCACCAAGAGCCCCTGTAATTGCTCCACACCCACGTGTGTCTTCCCACATTCCTTCTTGCAGAGAAGGCCAACGCTGACCAGCAGGGAGGGAAGCCCAAAGAAAGCAGCTGCCAGGCCTCACACCCACCACTGGCCTGGGTCCCAGGTCACCTCTTCCTTGGGTGATTTGGAGTTCAGCAAAATGCTGGTTGCAGGGGCTGAGCTAAACAAGACAAGCAAGTTCTAGCGCTAATTAATCCCAAAGGCAACAGCAAGAACAAACAGTTTAGGGTGTGGGGCACAATGACTCAGCAGAAAGGAAGCTAGTCCCCTGCCACCAATCCATTGCCTGTAGTCTGTCCTGATTCTTCACAGCCTACAAAATTTGATGGTCAGCAAACTTTTCCTGCCATGAGGAAGGTTAGGAGAACTTTGCAGGTTATGTTGCTAATTATTCTTCCTGAGGGCTAGTCCCTAGCCAGCCCTCTCTGGAACCAGTAGGGTCAGTACCGAGCCAAGGTGACAGAAACAGAGTCCCTATCCAGGCCCACTGATGGGAGAAGCCAGAGGCAGGCACTGATGATTGGCTATGAGTAGTACCACTGTGGAAGCTATTGGGGGCTGAGAGACATGGAAGGGAAGCTCAAAGCCGAGACTGGAGGGTCAGAGTTGGACTCTGAAGGACCAGTGAGGACAACTATCTGATGGGGCTGTGTCAATGCTTCATGTGGAAGAAGGCAGTTACAATGGGGACCCATCCAGAGTATTTGAGAGATCAGTTGTGAGCAGTTGACAGGCTTGGGCAGGGGCACTGACACAGTGCACCCTGGTTTAGGAACTGCTCACTTTAGAAATTTGGGGTCCTAGTGGAGCCTGGAGCTGGCCAGTAGACATGTTGGTTATGTGAGCTTGGTGTTCAGAGAACTCTAGACTAGAAGACACTTGGAGTTGTCCACATGTAAGTCCCCACCTTAAGCCCTGGGTAGAAGTCAGGTCACCCAAAGAGATTGGAGGCAAAGCAAAGAACAGGGGAACACAAACATTCAAGACACCAGGCATCCCAGAGCCCCCACAGAGCCTGCCACCTCAGAAATGGCCTTCCCCTCCCCCACCCATAGTAAGTAGGGATTTCCAGCCCAGGCATACTCTCCCTCAGGCCCTCCAGTGCCTTCCTGACTACTTGTCTCCAGGGGGATTTTAACCATATTGGGATTGCTTTGGTTCTCCAGTAGCATGGCCTCCTTTTTTCCTGCCTGGGGCAAATTCAGATCCTCTCCAGCCTAGCACACCCCCTCACCCCACCCCTACCCCCCAGGGTTGGCAACGCTCTGGAGCCTGGAGCCTGTGGGTTGTGCCCCCGCCAATCCCATGCTCTAATTACAGGGCAGGCAGATGAAAGGGCTCCCTGCTCTGTTGTTCTCCAGGAGCCTGTGACCATACTTACCACCTGTAGGGAAGAATTCAGTTCTCAGCTTACAAAATTAAAGCACGTTGGAATGGATACAGCAGCTGAACTGAGGCTGGGGGAGAAGGAACTCTGTGATTCTTTCTAGTGAGACTCCTGTCACATTTGTGGGATTTGCCATATTGTTGCTCATAGTTGCTGTGTGTCACACCCTTGCTTTTATTTTGGAAAATTTCACAAGTACACAAAGTCATCAGAACAGCTCTGAACAGCCACTATCCATCACCCAGCTCCCACATGTTCTGCCATCTTGCTTTACCGTCTCCCTACCCTTGGCTCAATTCTTGTCTTTTTCATTCTTGTTCCCTTTATATTCTTTTAAAAATATTTTATTTATTCATTTTTAGAGAGAGGGGAAGGGAGGGAGAAAGAGAAGGAAAGAAACATCAATGTGTGGTTGCCTCTTAGACCTCCCGAGCTGGGGACCTAGCCTGCAACCCAGGCATGTGCCCTGACTGGGAATCAAACCATCAACCCTTTGGTTCACAGGCCAGCACTCAATCCACTGAGCCACACCAGCCAGGGCTGAAATACAAAAATCTTAACTGTATAATTGTGTATAATTGGTTACAAGTCTTTTTTTTTTTTTTTTTAAGGTTGCATGTGGGTTCAATTCCCAATCAGGGTGCATGCCTATGTTGTGGGTTCAGTTTTTTTTTTTGTTGTTTGTTTTTTTTAAGATTTTATTTCATTTTTAGAAAGAGGGGAAGGGAGAGAGGCAGAGAAGGAGAGAGACACATCAATGTATAGTTGCTTTTCACCTGCCTCCAGACACAGATCTGACTGGAGACATGGTTTGCAACCTGGTTATGTGCCCTGGCTGGGGAATTGAACCTGCGACCTTTAGGTTCACAGGCCAGCACCTTATCCACTGTGCTACCAGCCAGTTACAAGTCTTTATCTTGACATAGGACGTTTCCATCTCCCCAGTGGATGGTCTTCCCAGTCAATCCACTCCCTGCTCCAGGCAACCACTGATAAAATTTCTATCACAATAAATTAGTTTTTACCTATTCTAGAGCTTCATTTAAGTGAACTCAGAGTAATTTGGTTCAGCATGTTTTTGAGATTTGCCTTGTTGGGTGGGTGGATCACTAGATCATGCCTTATTGTTGCTGAGTGGTGTCCCATTGCATGAATATACAGTTGTCCTTCCATCTGTTAATTGGTTTGAGCATTTGTGTTGTTTCCAGCTTGGGGGTATTGTAAATTAAGGCTGCTATGAACATCCATATACAAGCATTTACTTTACATCCTCTCCACCACTTGATGTCATCAGCCTTTCAGAGTATAGCCAATTCTAGTGGGTGTGAAGTGGTATCTCATTGTGGTTTAATTTGCATTTTTCTGACAACTGATGATTTTGAACACTTTCTCACATGTTTATTAGCCATTCATTTCTCTTCCTTGTGAAGTAGTTGATCAAGTCTTTTACCCATTTTTAATTGGGTTGTTTTCTTACTTTGTTGCTGTAGTGGCTTAGATATTCTGGATATAGGTAATAAATTTAATGAATATTTTCTCCCAGTCTATGGCTTGTCTATTCCACTTCCTAATAGTGTCTTTTGAACAGGAGTTTTTTGTTTTTGTTTTTGTTTTTTATTTATTATTTCCAGAGAGAGGGGAAGAAAGAGAGGCAGAGAGGGAGAGAAGCATCAGTGTATGGTTGCCTTTCACCTGCCTCCAGCTACGGACCTGGCTGGAGACCTGTCTTGCAACCTGGTTATGTGCCCTGGCTGGGAATCAAACCAGCGACCTTTGGGTTTGCAGGCCGGCGCCTTATCCACTGAGCCACCAGCCAGGGCTGAACAGGAGTTTTGTTTTTTGTTTTTGTTTTTTTTTTAGTTTTTAATTTTGATGAAGCCCCAGTTTATCAGTTCTTTCTGGTTATCGCTTTCTGTGTTCTATGTAAGAAATATTTGTTTGCTCTCATCTATTGATTTATTAAATCTAGCAACTTTGCTAAACTCTCATTAATAATTTGTAGCTTGGTTTGAGGTGGTTTTGTTTCAATAGACAGACTCATCTATTGTATAAGTAACGCCAGTTTTTTTGTTTGTTTTGTTTTGTTTGCTTCCTTTCTCATTCTTCCACCATTTTCATTCCCCCTTCTTGCTGCTCTGGCTAGGGCCTCTAGTTGGTTGTTGACTAAAGAGCCAATGAGACCCTGGATGGGTAGCTCAGTTGGTTAGAGCATTGTCCCAATAAGCCAAGTTTGTGAGCTCCACCCCCAGTCAGGGCAGACACAAGAATCAACCAGTGACTGCATAAATAAGTGGAACAACAACAAATTGATATTTCCTTCTCTTTTTTCTTCTTTCTTCTCTCCTCTTCTCTCTCTTTCTCTCTCAAATTAGTAAATAAAAAATTTTCTAAAGATCCAATAGAAGGAAAGCACTCTTCTTGATCCTGGTTGTTTACAGGGAATTACCTCAATATTTTCCCACTATGTATGATGTTTCTGGGGTTTTTACTCTTTATCAAGTTAAGGGATGAAGTTCCCTTTTTCTTTTTTTTTTTTTCTTTTTTTTCTAAATTTTATTGTTGTTGTATTACATCAAAGTTCCCTTTTTCTAATTTGGTAAGAGCTCTTATCAAGGTAACTACTAAATTATCTAGAACATTTTATCTGTATCTGGTGAGTTTAGCAAGGTTCCAATGCTTTTCAAAAAATCAATAGATATAAGCAAAGGCTCCTTAAAGCTTTTTAAATTGCTATGTTAATGGGATGAATTTCAATGATTTTTTGCTTTTTAATATCAAACCAACCTTTTGTTTCCAGGATGCCTCCCAAGTTGGTTCTAGCACATAACATTTGTAACATGGCAGGATTGGGTTTTCTGCTGGGTTGTTTTTTTTTTTTTTAGTGGGGGGATTGTTTTGTTTGTAAGATCTTGCATCTGCATTTGTGGATATGAATGAGACAGGCTGAGGAGTTCCCATGTGCCTTTCTTACAGGTCTCAGTACCATGCCTCTGCAGGCCCCATAAAGTGGCTTAACAAGTGCCCTGCATTCTGTTTGCAGCAGAGTTTGTCTCAGACTGTAGCTCTCTCCTCCTGCTGTTGTGGTAGAACCTGTCGGTGAAGATTTCTGTGCCAGGGTTAGAGTTGGGGTTGTCTTGGTGGGAAGGTTTAGTGACTGCAGTCCTATTTCCTTAATGACTATTGCCCATTCAGGTCTCTCACTCCATTTTGGTAGGTTGGATTTTTCACTCCATTTTGGTAGGTTGGATTTTTCACAATATTTGTCCATTTCATCTAAATTGTCAAATGTGGAATAATGTTGTCATAAAACCCTTTTCTGAATTGCCTGACTAAAATTTTGTCCCATTGCATTTCAAATTTTGGTGCCTTTCAAAAAGCAATCTTGCCAGAGAATTGTCTTTTGTATTAGTCTTTTCAAACACCAACTTTTGGCTTTGTTCATCTTTTGGTTTGCTTTCCATTTTATTAATTTTTTCATTGTTTCCCACCTTGTAATATTTTTTGGCTAAAAAAAGTCTACACCCCCCCTGGGTGGTGGCGCAGTGGATAAGGTGCCGGCCTGCGAACCCAAAGGTTGCTGGTTCGATTCCCCAGCCAGGGCACATAACCAGGTTGCAGGTCAGGTCTCCAGTCAGGTCTGTGGCTGGAGGCAGGTGAAAGGCAACCATACGTTGATTCTCTCCCTCTCTGCCTCTCTCCCTTCCCCTCCCTCTAAAAATAATAAAATCTTTAAAAAAAAAAAAAAGTCTACAGTCCTTTTTCTAACTTCTTAAATTGAATGCTTAGCTCATGAGTTTCGAGCCCTTCCTCTTCTTCTTCTTCTTCTTTTCTTCTTCTTCTTTCTTATTCTCCTTCCTCGTCCTCCTCCTCCTCTTCCTTCTTTTTCTTCCTTCTTCTTCTTTCTTCCTCCTCCTCTTCTTCTGCTTCTTCTTTCTTCTGTCTTCTTCTTCTTTGCTAACATAAGCATTTAAGGCCACATCTCACAAATTTCGATATGTGCTACTTCTATTGCCATTTGGTTTTAGTGACTGGGTTTTCAGGTTTCCTTCGTTAGCCTATGAGCTGTTTAGAGGTGGGCTTTTTGGTTTGGGTTTAGTTCCGTTTACTTGCCCTGAGACCAGAGATTATGTCTGTGTGATTAATTTCAGGGTGGCCAGGTTGGCCATAGTGCCTCCTGGCCAGCATGAGATCCATCCACCTCAAGGTGGCTACTGCAATATATGGGGACACTGTTAGTTCTAGGTCAGGGTAAAGGCTAGCATAGGCTCTAATTCAAGTTTCTCTGGCTACATACAGGAGCAAGATAGGTATGTTTATGGTTAAGTGGTAACCCTGAATGAGTACCCAAATCTCCAAGTGGGGAGATAATCTAGGTCATGGCCCTAGCTTCTCCTAACCATTCCAGTTCTTTCTCCCACAGGGTGACCTGGCCAAGAAAAAGATATACCCCACCATCTGGTAAGCAACCCCCCTCCCATGCCCCACTGCTCCTCACCCTCCTCACTGTCCCTGCCCTCTCTGCTCTGGCCATAACCTTGCTCTGCCCTCAGGTGGCTGTTCCGGGATGGCCTTCTACCCGAAAACACCTTCATTGTGGGCTATGCCCGCTCCCGCCTCACTGTGGCTGACATCCGCAAGCAGAGTGAGCCCTTCTTCAAAGTGAGTAGCTTCCAGGGTCTCTGAAGGCAGTTTCCCCAACCCATTCAAGGATGTCCTTCCCTCCTCCCACTCCTGCTCTGTGTTCCTTCCCACCTCAGGCCTTGCCCTTCTCTCCCTAATAGAGGGCCAGGACCATGTTAGCACAGTCACCTAGAGCCACTCATGCCCAAGCACTTCTCATCCTTGCCCTCCACTAAAGCACCCACACCATGCTGCAAAACTGGTACAGAAAACTTGCCCACCTGCTCCTGCCACTCCCTTGATGACAGGAAGCTTGCGAAAGCCCTGCTACCCAGCTCCCCTTCATGTGCACTCACTGTGGCCCAGAGCCAGGGGCTGAAAAAGCTTCCTTACCGTGGAAATCCTGCAGATTTGGGTTTTTCCAACACACCATAGTTTGGCATGATGACTTTAGAGAGAGATTTTTCTCCAGTGTGTTTCTCCCAGGTCAGACTTTCCTGAAGTTTGACTTGTCTTGGGGCATGAGGTCCCCAGGGGTAACAGTGCCCATCCTGGGCCTGGCCTGAAACTGCTAGGCCCCATCTCCTATAGCCATATATGCCACCTTGGCCTCCCCCTTAGGTGTACAAAACTGACAAATCGGGGGTGAGCCCAGTGTGGAGCTAGGATGGCCGACTTCCAAAGGGGCCTGCGCTGGCTGTGGGAAAAGCAAGGAAGGACTGACATCCCTGTGTCTGTCTTTCCTAGGCTACCCCTGAGGAGAAACCCAAGCTGGAGGAGTTCTTTTCCCGCAACTCCTACGTGGCTGGTCAGTATGATCATGCAGCTTCCTATGAGCAGCTCAATAACCACGTGAATGACCTCTGCCAGGGGTCACCAGCCAACCACCTCTTCTACCTGGCCTTGCCCCCCACTGTCTATGAGGCCGTCACCAAGAACATCCGAGACATCTGCATGAGCCAAACGTAAGGCTTGTCTTTCGCTCTTCCTTCCTGCCCGCTCCCTGCACACTGGTCTGGGGAGTCTGAAAAAAGATTCCCCTGTTTGCTCACCACATGAATTAGCTCCAACGAGGTGTGGAATAAGTTGCAAATATGGTAACTTTCTGACATTCTTACTGAAAATGCTACTTACTACATGTACTTACATGTTAAATCCTTGTGTGAACTTCACGGTCTCTATCGCTAGCAATCCAACTGTTCCTGGTAGTACCACATTGTGGCAGTGTGGCTCCATGAAACTGCTGGTTGCTGCTTCTCTGCCTTTTTGGTGTTTCCCAAGGTTCCCTCAGGATCACAAGGTGGCGGTGTTGCTCCACAATAATCCTGCTGCCTGGGCTTGGGCAGTCTATTGTTTTCCCAAAGCCGAAAGCATCTTTCATTTTGTCCTGGTTTTGAAGGCAGAATGCCATGTTAATAACTCTCAGTGGGGACTAACAAAGAAAAGGTCATTTTCCCATTTTAAAGCCCATGGAGATAACTGTGCCCTTGATGTCCTTGCCTTCTGCGCCCCTGCTCCCAGTGAGGGTGTGGGAGTGACATGGATCTGGGCTCCTGCAGAGGCTGGAACCGCGTCATTGTGGAGAAGCCCTTTGGGAAGGACCTGCAGAGCTCCAACCGGCTGTCCAACCATATCTCCTCCCTTTTCGGAGAGGACCAGATCTACCGCATCGACCACTACCTGGGCAAGGAGATGGTCCAGAACCTCATGGTGCTGAGGTGCAGCTGGGGCCGGGTCTGGGAGGTGGAGCGGAAGGGGACCGGATCAAGGGAGGGCACTGGGAGGCCTAGCCTGCCCTGCTACTACTGCCTGTCAGATGCAGCACCAGCCTCTGTCGTGACCCCCTGCAGGTTTGCTAACAGGATCTTCAGTCCCATCTGGAACCGGGACAATGTCGCCTGTGTCATCCTTACCTTCAAGGAGCCCTTTGGTACTGAGGGTCGTGGGGGCTACTTCGATGAGTTTGGGATCATCCGGTGAGAGCCCATCTCCCCTTCCTAGGAGGACTGTATGGGCATATGGCATAATCCTGCCTCCCTGCAATGTCACCCCTCCCTGTTCTAGGAGACTCCTCCTTCCCCACCCTGAAGTTCAAATTCTGCGGTGGGAATGCCTTGACTAGTCAGTGGTAGCCATGAAGGGAGTGTCACTGTCTCCTTCCTTGCCTTGAGGGGACCTGGCAGACACTGAGGATCAGGAGACAACTGGCTGTTCAAAAGCCCCACTTGAAGCCCCAAACCCCAGAATCTGGCCAACAGGGAGGGAGCTAAGGCAGGCTCACTCCTGCATTTTTCCATCCTGGAAACCCCTGACCCAAGTTCTACCTGCTCCCCTGCCAGGGACGTGATGCAGAACCACCTGCTGCAGATGCTGTGTCTGGTGGCCATGGAGAAGCCGGCCTCCACTGACTCAGATGACGTCCGTGATGAGAAGGTGGGCAGAGGTGCAACCCCCTGGTCCTCACTGCCAGCTCTAGCAACCTGCCTGAGTAAGGGATGCACTGACAGTGGCAGGACTAACAGTGACTGCTGTGTGAACAAGGGCAGACCCATCACCTATCTAAGCCTTACCTTCTTCAGAAAAAAACGAGGGTGTTTCTGGGAGGTTTTGGGGCCATGTGGCTCCTCCTACTCTGCCCCATGCATGCACGGGAGTACTCTACCTTTTCACCCAAGGGACCCCATCTCCCCCATATCTATCACAGGTCAAGGTCTTGAAATGCATCTCAGAGGCACAGTTTGAAAATGTGGTCTTGGGCCAATATGTGGGGAACCCCAACGGAGAGGGTGAGGCCACCAAAGGGTACCTGGATGACCCCACAGTGCCTCATGAGTCCATCACTGCCACCTTCGCAGCTGTTGTCCTCTATGTGGAGAACGAGAGGTGGGATGGTAGGTAACACCTCTGAGCCTGGCAGGCAGGTTGGAGAGCCCCCACGGAGCTCTTATCCCTGAGGTCTGACCCAGTCGGGCAGCGGCCAGCCTGCGTGGGATACTGGAAGGAAGAGGGCCAGCTGGGTGGGACCTTGCTACATGAACATGCACACAATGTCACTCGCACTCACCCTGTCACATTTGCTCACGCTGTACCTCGCTCCTGCACGCACATGCAGCATACGGCCTGGGCTGCTAGAAGAGCCAGTCCTGAGGCCAGCCTTGCCCCCACCTAGGGGTGCCCTTCATCCTGCGCTGTGGGAAAGCCCTGAACGAGCGCAAGGCCGAGGTACGTTTGCAGTTCCGCGATGTGGCTGGAGACATCTTCCAACAGCAGTGCAAGCGCAACGAGCTGGTGATCCGCGTGCAGCCCAATGAGGCTGTGTACACCAAGATGATGACCAAGAAGCCTGGCATGTTCTTCAACCCTGAGGAGTCAGAACTGGACCTGACCTATGGAAACAGATACAAGGTGGACACCCAGCCCAGAGTGGGGGTGGGCCCGGGGGCTCTGGGTGTGTAGGCAGCCTCAGGGACACCCTGTCTTGCAGAACGTGAAGCTCCCCGATGCATATGAGCGCCTCATCCTGGATGTTTTCTGTGGGAGCCAGATGCACTTTGTGCGCAGGTAGGGGGGCCCTGTGCCATGTGCAGTGAGGCTGGGCTGGACTCCAGGTGGTAGGGATGTCCTTCCCCCACCTTTCTCCCTCCATGTCCCCACATGCCCCCAAAGTCACAGTGTGTCCCCTCAGTGACGAGCTCCGGGAGGCTTGGCGGATCTTCACACCACTGCTGCACAAGATTGAGCGTGAGAAGCCCCAGCCTATCCCCTATGTTTACGGCAGGTGAGGGGATGAGCAGGACACGAGGGGTGGGAGAAGGACACTGGGGCTGGGTGCTCCCTTATGTCTGCCCTCTGCCTGTCTCTTTCCAGCCGAGGCCCAGCAGAAGCAGATGAGCTGATGAAGAGAGTGGGCTTCCAGTACGAGGGCACCTACAAGTGGGTGAACCCTCACAAGTTATAAGTGCTGAGCCCCTCCCCACCCCTGTCTCTGCCTTTCCCACCTTCCCACCGCCTGACCCCTCATCAGGAGGACTTCGGGACCATAGGCCTCAACCTGACATTCCTGGCCCTGGGCGCAGCTACATTCCTCAACCACCAACACTTGACACTCACACTGTGACTGTCCCCGCTACAACTGGCCCTGCCTGAGCCAGCTTCTGTCTATGGAACTGAGCCCCAACAGAAGGAAGCAAAAGAGTGGCCCTTCCATTTGTCCTAGGCTCCGGCCCAAGACAGAAGTTAGGGACAAGGTAGAGATCAGTGCATGGGCCTCAGTGAGCCAGTGGCCAACCCACACGCCCACTGGCTATGGGCGAGCCCCTCAGAACCTGGGGAAAGGAGCAAGCATGTCCACAACAGTCTCAGGGCCAATCTACATTCCTGATCACCTGCTGGAGGGGATTTCCATGATGCCCAGCAATCCCTCATGTCTTGGGCCCCCTTAATGTCTCTGCCTACCAGGCCAACTCTACACTCCATGACTCACCCCACCTACAGGTTCCCCCCCTGCTACTAGAAAAACAGAAGCAGCAGGTGGGATGTCCCACCTCAGTCCCTTGCCATTAAATGCGCAAACAGACCCACCTGTCCCTGGGTTGTTTTGTTCCTGCTTCCTGTGACTGAAAGAGTACCTGCACCTAAGGCCAGCCTACCTGGTGGAGGGCATCTGGCCACCTGCCTTCCTCAGGACCCATACCTCACCCCATCCCTGTCACTCACTTGGCCTCTACTGGCTGAGCCAAGAATCTGGATGCTCTTTGCTCCTGACCCTGTGTCCCCATCATGACCCAGTCTTGCATCCCAGTGCCTCTAGTCTTTCTCATCTCTGTGCCTTCATTCTGCCCCACTCCACATGATATAAGAATAGATCAAGTTATGTTCACCTTCCACCCAAATGCTTCACTGAGTGTGCTGTCCACATGGACCTGCACCCTGATGGTGCTCCTGTCCCAGCCAGGTCACTTCAGGGAATCATTGAGAGCTGTGCAGACACATTGCCAGTCCATGGAAGTGAGTATTTAGGAAGGAAAGGCAACAGGCTTTTGTGACTAACATCAGATGCTAAGAGGGAGGGGATAGGTTAGGTACCGTAGCCTGGCCACTCTGAGGCAAACAGCTAGGGCCCTAAGGTCATGGAGTCTCTGCTTGGATTTGTTCCCAGTGCCAAACAATGCTGTAACATTGCTGTAACAAAACAGCTTCCCTGGGAGGCTTAAGACAACTTATTTATCCTTTCACAGTTCTGGAGGCCAGATGTCTGAAATCAAGAAATGACCAGGGCTGCACTGCTTTCAAGGCTTTAGAAGGGTCCTTCCTTACCTCTTCTAGTTTCTGGTGTAGCTGGAGTTCCTTGACTTGTAGACACATCAGTGCCTGCCTTCCTCTTCATGCAGCATTCTCCTTGTGTGTATTTGTCTCCCTCTGTTTTCATTTCTTTGTTGTTGCATCCTTACATGATGTTTGTGCTTGGGGTGGGGTGAAAGATATAGAGAGAATAATACACAAGTATTTCTTTTTTTAAGATTTGTTATTTTTAAAGAGAGGGGAAGGGAGGGAGGCAGAGAGGGAGAGGAACATTAATATGTGGTTGCCTTTCGCCTGCCTCCAGCCACAGACCTGGCTGGGGACCTGGCTTGCAACCTGGTTACGTGCCCTGGCTGGGAATTGAACTAGGGACCTTTGGGTTCACAGGCCAGCACCTATCCACTGAGCCACCAGCCAAGGCACAAGTATTTCTCTTTTAATCTGCACCTGAAGTTATGTTGATTAATTTGAGAGAGAGAAATAGTGATGTAAGAGAAAAACATCCATTGGTTGCCTCCCTATGTGCCCTAACTGGGAATTAAACCTGCAGCCTAGGTATGTGCCCTGACCAGGAATTGAACCCACAACCTATTGGTGTATGGGACGATGCTCTAATCTACTGAGCTACCTGGCCAGGGCTATCTTCCTCTGTTATCTTACAAGGAAACCATATTTGATCACAGGCCCATTGTATACTCATGTGACCTCAACCTAATTTACCTTAATTACCTCTGCAAACAGTATTTTCAAGTAAGGCCACATTCCAAATTTCCAAGTAGATGTGCATTTGGGACGAGGGCAACTGTTCAACCCAATATACTCCCCAACAAAGCCAGCAGCCCTTGAGCATCTGTCCCTCCCTCTCCTGGCTCCTCTTGGCTGAGCACTGAGGAAGAGATGTCAGGTACCGACACTGCCTTCTGTTAGATGCAGCCAATTAGGAAGAAAATGAATAGGTAAAGTGATCACATTTTCTGGAAAGAACCAAGCAGTAACCCAGGAAATGGCCAGGGGAGGAAAGTGTTAGGTTTGGGATGTCAGCAGAGGTAGAGAAGGCCAGCAGCCAAATGCTGAGTGAGATAGCCTTTTGAGTATGCAACACAGTGGGCTATGGTTTTAGAGGTAGATGCCAGCAACAAGAGTCAGCAGTTTTTAAGGAGTTCCAAGATTTGGACTACATAAGCAGCACAGGACAGGTTAAGTTGTCCTCTTGTACAGCCATCAGGTTGGCAGTTGGCCAGCTGCCACCTCCTGATAGTTGCCTAAGTCTAGGGCAGCTAGGGGCAGAGGGAGGTGAGCTACCTCATGGTGTGCTTCTACCTCACAGAAAACTCCACTCCCAGACAGGTGAGAACATGCACTGGGGCCCTGCTGGCAGGGCTCTGTTACGGAATGGGAAAGCCCTCAGGCTGTTAGCAAGAGCTTGGCCACCATGGCCCCTCCCTCCAGCTTGGCCTGTGTCCCCTACCCCTGCTTGAGTGGGCAATTGCCCTGGACTTTTTCCTCCAACCATCCTTGGCCTGCCATGAAAAGCTCAGGATTACAGTCCCCTTGAGCTGAGCTGACAACAGTTGGAAGCCCAGTGCAGTATGATAGGTGGAGCAACAGGTAGGAGGGATGGATGAGCCAGATCTCTACAGAAGCAACACATAGATGAAGGAATTCAAATGGTGGATTGGCCTGTTGCCATCCTGTAAACTAGGAGGGCACGTCATGCACAAGCACCATTCCTGCTCTCCTCATCTCTTCATGTAACCAGGGAAGGTGGCACCTCCAGGATGTGGGAGGAGGAAGATCAAGTTCACGTGGACCCCAAGGAATAGGGAAAGAAGGTTTATGGGATAGGGACAAGGCACAAACTCAAGTAAGGTGACTTTCAAGACTGAATGTGGACCTTCTGGTCCCTCTTTGCCGAGGTCCATTCAGGGCACCTAGGAAGACCACATGTGGACAGACTTTGGTTGGAGGACCCTGGCATTGGTCCTCACTGCTGTGGCCTGGAGAAGACAATGGGGCTAGTCTAGGAGCTCAGGGTCCCTGTAACCCTTTGGTTCCAGGGGGCTACAGAGAGTCTTACCCTTGACTCTTGAGGTGCAATCACGTGGCAGCAATGGGGACAGGCGAGGCTTTGTAAAAGACCCAGGATGACACAGAGCAATGGATACCCAGATGGTGACCTGAATAGTGCAGAGCTGGTCCTTGGAGATGCAGCCACGTCTTCACCCTGCTTACCACCGGTGGGTGAGGCCTGCCTGCCTGCTTCTGGGATAGACACATCTAAACCCCAACCCACCCTGGCCTGCAGTCCTGAAACCTCAAATCTTCAAACTATGGGCCTGAAGAGGCCATTAAACCCTTGGGTGGAAACCAAATAAAGGTGCAGGGGCTCTTCATGATCCCAAGGGGGTCTTCATGCTCACAGCCCTTTCATAGAGCTCTCCCCGCTCAGAATTTAGCAGGTTTTGAGGGACCTAACAGGGCTGTGTGCTGGGTGTAGTCCTCCCAGATCTCCAGGTTCCCTGTGGAACCTGCTGCCATGGCATTACCTAGGGGAATGATCCCAGAGTATGGGAGGATCCAGGTAGGGGCAGAGGCAGGGCCTGAAGTGAAAGGACTCAACTCCTGCCTGGGCCCCCAGCATAGCATATGATGACCATGTGTGAGCAGGAAGGAAGGACTATAGGAACCTCTCAATATAACCCTGCTCTGAGTGGCTGCACTGTGACAGGCATGAGGGCCCAGGTAGGGACATTCAACTGTCACCTGACCTCTGGGTGCCTAGGAGGGAGAAAGAGGTGAAAGCCCTGGTGAGGACTGTCAACTGTAGTTTCAACTCTAGGAGCCTGCAATGGGGAAGAGGCATGAGGTTCCAGGTACAGAAATTCAGCTGTTACCTCTAGTCTGGGTACCTACAATGAGGCACAAGCATGAGGGACCAGTGAAGACAATCACTTGTCACCTCATCTCTGGGTGAATATATTTTGACACAGAGTTTAGGGCCTCACCAAATTTAGTCAAATGTCACCTTAGCTCTGGAGCTCTACAGTGGTAAACAGGTGGCAGCCCTGGTGAGGAGAGGCATCTACCACTCATATCTATTTGCTTACCCTGAGGCAGATGCAACAGGCCTCAGATGAGGGAAGACACCTGTCACCTCAGCTCTGGGTATCGACATTGGTACTAAGGTTTAAGGGCTTTCAACTGGTACCAAGTCTCTACAATGGGACAAAACAGGAGGGTCATGTGAGGATAGCCAACAGTTCCCTCAGTGCAGGCTCTGGTGCCTTCGCTGGGATAGAGGCATTGGGCCTAGGGTATTTTTTGTTTTGTTTCTTAATATTTTATTTGTTATTTTTAGAGAGGAGAAGGGAGAGAGGCAGATAGGGAGAGAGACATCAATGTATGGTTGCCTTTCACTTGCCTCCAGCTAAGGACCTGGCTGGAGACCTGGCTTGCAACCTGGTTATGTGCCCTGGCTGGAAATCGAACCAGCGACCTTTGGGTTCACAGTCCAGTGCCTTATCCACTGAGGCACCAGCCAGGGCTGGGTCTGGGTTTTGACATTCAACTAACATTTAACATATAGGTGCCTAAACTGGGGCAAGATTTAAGAGCCTGAGAGTGGAGAGTCACCTTTCACATCAGCACTTTTTAAAAATTTATTTGAGCCCTGACTGCTGGCACAGTGGATAAGGTGCCAGCCTGAAAACCCAAAGGTCGCTGGTCCGATTCCCAGCCAGGGCACATAACCAGGTTGCAAGCCAGGTTTCCAGCCAGGTCTGTAGCTGGAGGGAGGTGAATAGCAACCACACATTGATGTCTCTCTCCCTCTCTGTCTCTCTCCCTTTCCCTCTCTCTAAAAATAATAAAATCTTTTTTTTAATTAAAAACTAAAAATTTATTTGAGAGAGAAACATCCATCTGTTGTTCCACTTATTGATGTGTTCATTGGTCACTTCTTGTATGTGCCCTGACCAGGGATCAAGCCCACAACCTCAGTATATTTGGATGATGTTCTAACCAACTGAGTTACCTGGCCAGGGCCCCACACCAGCTCTTGAAGCCTAATGTCAGATGGAAGCATGAGGGACAGATGAGGGTATTCAACTGTTACCTCAGATATTGGTCCCTACCCTGCATCAGAGCATAAGGACCCAAGACACAGCGCACAATAACACCACTGATGAGCCACACTGGGGCACACATAAGGACATTTAAACATCACCTCAGCCTTGTGTAGTACACAAGTCAGAGACATTAGGGCCCAAATAACAGCCTCAATTGTAAGTCCATATATTGATATTTATACCAGAAAGGAGAATAAGGGACTAGTTAGAGATATAAGGACCCCATCGGGGACCATCAATTATCACTTCACAATGGGTACCTGCATATGAGGGCCCACGTGGAGACAGTCAACAGAAGGCAAAAAATTTGCTGCCTGCATAGGAAGGGAGAATGAAAACCATCGAGGTGGTTCAACTGTCCCTTCATCTCTGGGTACCTACACAGAATAAAGACTTAAGGACCACCAACTCCTCCTCAGCTCTGGGTGCTGACTCTCTGTAGAGGCAGGAGGTACTTTGCACTGGGGTAGAAGTACAAAGGCTCATATGATTATCATCAAATGATGACCCAACAGTCTGTGTCCACACTGAGAGAAGGGAAAGAAGGATCAGTTGATCGTATCAACTGTCACCTCAGGTCTAGGTGCCTACCCTGAGGCAAGACCACGAGGACCCAAGGTAAAAAAGTCAACTGGCACTTTAACTATGGGAGCTACACTGGGACACAAGTGAGAGAGCCCAGAGAAGACATTCTCTGCCACCTCATGCTGGATGCCTATAATGGGACAAGGACATGAGGACCTATGACATCATGGTCCAATCTTCTCTATGTTCCCATTGAAAAACAGTGCTAGAGAGGCAGCATAGGCAGACATGACCTGCCTCTGCACAATCACATCAAAATGACAACTAAAATATAGAACAATCATCACTCAGAACTGTCAGAAATCAAGTTGAATGGAAGTCTGACAACTATATAATTAAAGAAACTACATCCATCTGGACTGGTAGGAAGGATGCAGATGTGGAACAACCTGGTATCACACACACATGTGGTGGATAAAAATTCAAGAGGGATATCTCGAGACCAAGGAGTAGAGCCCTCAGCCCAGGGTTCCAGAGCCAGGAAGGTAAGTCCCCACAACATCTGGCTACAAAAATCAGAGGGGACTGAGTCAGTGGAAGAAACTGCTGGTGCGCCAAGAAATACCTCCTTTTGTAATTAATTATTTTTAATTAATTTATTGTATTACGTTTATTCCATTTTTCCCCATTGCACTTCCCTTCCCCACCTTCCCTATCCCCTCTCCCAGTCTATCCCCACACGTTGTCCTTGTCCATGAGCGATTTATACCAGTTCCTTAACTAAACCATTCCCCTTCTTTGACTCTTTCCCCCCCGCCCCCAACCCCACACACTGAAAGTCTGTTCCTTGCTTCCATGCCTCTGGTTCTATTTTGTTTGTTTGTTTTGTTCATTAATTTCCTGTATTAGGTGAGATCATATGGTATTTGTCTTTCACTGCCTGGCTTATTTCACTAAGCATAATACTCTCCAGTTCCATCCATGTTGTCACAAAAGGTAGGAGTTCTTTCTTTGTGTTGTGTAGTATTCCATTGTGTAAATGTACCAAAGTTTTTTGATCCATTCATCCACTGATGGGCACTTAGGCTGTTTCCAGCACTTGGCTATTGTATGTAGCGCTGCTATGAACATAGTGGTGCACAGGTTCTTCTGAATTGGTGTTTCGGGGTTCTTCAGGTATAATCCTAGCAGTGGAATCGCTGGGTCAAAAGGCAGTTCCATTTTAGTATTTAGAGGAAATTCTATACTGTTTTCCACAGAGACTACATCAGTCTGCATTCCCACCAACAATGCACAAGGGTTCCCTTTTATCCACATCCTCACCAGCACTTGTTGTTTGTTGATTTGTTAATGATAGCCATCTGACAGGTGTGAGGTGGAATCTCCTTGTGCCTTTAATTTGCATCTCTTTCAGAGCTGGTGATCTTGAGCATTATTTCATATGCCTCTGGACCCTTTGTATGTCCTCCTCAGAAAAGTGTCTGATGAGGTCCTTTGCCCATACATTTTTAAAGATTTTATTTATTATTTTTGAAGAGAGGGGAAGGAAGGGAGGCAGAGAGGGAGAGAAACATCAATGCATGGTTGCCTTTCACCTGTCTCCAGGTGGAGACCTGGCTGGAGACCTGGCTTGCAAGCTGGGTATATGCCCTGACTGGGAATCGAATGAGCGACCCTTGGGTTCACAGGCCGGGGCTCAATCCACTGAACCATACCAGCCAGGGCCACTTTGCCCATTTTTAAATTGGATTATCTGTCTTCATGGTGTTGAGTTGTATAACTTCTTTATATTTTTTGGAGATCAAACCCTTGTCTGAGGTATCATTTGCAAATATGTTTTACCATACAGTTGGTTCCCTTTTCATTTTCCTGATGTTTTCTTTAGCTGAGCAGAAACTTTTCAGTTTGAAAAGTTTCATTTATTTATTTGTTCCTTTATTTCCCTTGCCCTGGGAGAAATATAAGTGAAAATACTGCTGCATGGGATACCTGAAATTTTACTGCCTATGTTTTCAAACTCTAGGACTTTTGTGCTGGCACGGCTTATGTTTAAGTCCTTTGTCCATCTTTTTTTTAATTTAATTTTATTGTTGTTGTATTACATACATCCTCTTTTTGCTCCCCTCTGGCCCCCTCCCCACCCACCCACTCCCCCCAAAGTCAATCCCACATGTTGTCCATGTCCATGGTTCCTTTATACTAGGTTCTTGTCTAAGCTGCTCCCCTTTCTGCCTCCCCCTCCCCCC
>PVIW01002873.1:0-141158 GCA_004026585.1 Noctilio leporinus | reverse complement strand
CCAAACTTTTTTGATCCAAACATCCACTGATGGGCACTTAGACTATTTCCAGCACTTGGGTATTGTAAATAGTGCTGCTATGAACATAGGTATACATAGGTTCTTATGAATTGGTGTTTCAGGATTCTTTGGGTATAGTCCCAAGTAGTGGAATTGCTGGATCAAAAGGTAGTTCCATTTTTAGTTTTTTGAGGAAACCTCATAATGTTTTCCACAGTGGCTGCACCAGCCTGCATTCCCACCAACAGTGCACCAGGGTTCCCTTTGCCCCACATCCTCGCCAACACTTGTAGTTTGCTAATTTGTTGATGATTGCCATTCTGACAGGTGTGAGGTGGTATCTTACTGTGGTTTTAATTTGCATCTCTCTGATGACTAGTGATGTTGAGCATTCTTTCATATGCCTCTGGGCCCTTTGTATATCTTCCTCAGTGAGTTGTCTGTTCAGGTCCTTTGCCCATTTTTGAATTGGGCTGTCTGTCTCCCTGGTGTTGAGTCACATTAGTTCTTTATATATTTTGGATATCAAACCCTTGTCTGAGGTATCATTGGCAATTATATTTTCCCATACAGTTGGTTCCCTTTGAATTTTGCTGATGTTTTCTTTATCTGAACAGAAACTTTTCAATTTGATATAGTCCCATTTGTTGATTTGTTCTTTGATTTCCTTTGCCCTTGGTGAAGTATCAGTAAACATATTTCTGCGTAGGATATCCAAAAGTTAACTGCCTATATTTTTCTCCAGGACCTTTATGGTGGCACTGCTTATGTTTAAATCTTTTATCCATCTTGAGTTTATTCTGGTGTATGGTGTAAGTAGGTGGTCTAGCTTTATTTTTTTGCATGTTGCTGTCCAGTTCTCCCAACACCAGTTGTTGAAGGGGGAGAAGATATCTTTACTCCATTTTATGCTCCTTCCCCCTTTGTCAAATATTAACTGACCATAGAGTCCTGGGTTTATTTCTGGACTCTATTCTGTTTCATTGATCTATATGTCCATTCTTATGCTAGTAACAGACTGTTTTGATTACAGTGGCCCTGTAGTATAGTTTGATATCCAGTATTGTGATTCCTCATACTTTGTTCTTCTTTCTCAAGATTGCTGTGGCTATTCACTGTTGTTTTTGCCTCCATATAAATTTTTGAAGTATTTTTTCTAGATCTCTGAAATACATCATTGGTATTTTAATAGGGATTGTGTGGAATCTATAAATCTATAAATCTATAAATTGTGTGCTTTGGGTAGTATGGACATTTTAACGATGTTAATTCTTCCCATTCATGAACATGGTATATGCTTCCGTTTATTTGTATCTTCCTTAATTTCTCTCTTCAGTGTTCTGTAGTTTTCTGAGTATACGTCTTTTACCTCTTTGGTTAAGTTTATTCCTAAGTACTTTATTTTTCTTGTTGCTATAGTAAATGGGATTTGTTTTCTAGCTCCTGTCTCTAATGTTTCATTGTTGGTATACAAAAATGCCTTCAATTTCTGGATATTGATATTACATCCACCTATTTTGTTAAATTTGCCTATTAGGTCAAGTAGTTTTCTGGTGGAGTCTATTGGATTTTCTATGTGTCATCTGCAAATAATGACAGTTTTATTTCCTCCTTTCCAATTTGGATATCTTTGATTCCTTTTTCTTCTCTGATAGCTATGGATGGAACTTCCAAAACGATATTGAATAGAAGTGGAGAGAGTGGACAGCCTTGTCTTGTTCTTGACCTTAGAGGGAAAGCTTTTAGTTTTTGCCCATTGAGTATGATGTTGGCTGCAGGTTTCTCATTTATGGCATTTATCAGGTTGAGGTATGCTCCCTCTATTACCATTTTTATCATGAATAGTTTCTGTACTTTATCAAATGCTTTTCCAGCATCTGTTGATATGATCATATGGTTTTTGTCTTTCATTTAGTTTCTGTGGTGTATTGTTTATTGATTTGTGACTATTATACCATCCTTGCATCCCTGGGATGAGTCCTAATTGATCATGGTGTATGATCTTTTCAATATATTGCTGTATCTGGTTTGCCAATATTTTGTTGAGGATTTTAGCATCTATGTTTATCAGAGATATTGGCCTATAGTTTTCTTTCTTTGTTATGTCTTGACCTGGTTTGGGGATTAGAATAATACTGACCTTGTAGAAAGAGTTTGGGAGTCTTTCCTCTTCTTGAATTTTTTGGAATAGGTTGAGAAGGATAGGAGTTAGTTCTTCCCTAAATGGTAAAAGACTAGCCATCTAGTCTGGGGCTTTTGTGCACTGGGAGCTTTTTGATTACTGCTTCAATTTCACTAATTGTTATCAGTCTAGTCAAGCTTTCTGCTTCTTCTTGATTCAGTTTTGGAAGATTGTATGTTTCCAGAAATTTGTCCCTTTCACCCATGTTGTCAAGTCTCTTGTCATATAGTTGTTTGTAGTAATTTCTTACAATCCTTTGTATTTACATAGTATCAGTTGTGATTTCTCCTTTGTCATTTTTGATTTTGTTTATCTGGGTCCTCTTTTTCTTGATGAGTCTGGTTAAAGGCTTGCCAATTTTGTTTATCTTTTCGAAGAACCAGCTCCTGGACTTACTGATCCTTTGAATTGTTCTTTTAGTCTCTATGTCATTTAATTCTGCTCTGATCTTGATTATTTCCTTCCTTCTACTTGCTCTGGGCTTTGTTTGTTATTGTTTCTCTAGTTCTTGTAGCGGTATGGCTAGGTTGGTTTTTGTGTGTGTGTGTGTGTGTGTTTTTAATGTATGGTTGCTTTTCACTTGCCTCCAGCCACAGACCTGACTGTAGACCTATTTTGCAACCTTGTTATGTGCCCTGGCTGGGGAATCGAACCTGCAACCTTTGGGTTCGCAGGCCGGCACCTTATCCACTGTGCTACCAGCCAGGGCCATGGTTAGGTTGTTTATTTGAGATTCTTCTATCCTTTTTAGGTAGGCCTGTATTGCTATGAATTTCCCTCTCATGACTGCCTTCACTGTGTCCCATAGGTTTTGGGCTATTGTGTATTCATTTTCATTTGTTTCCAGAAACTTTTTGATTTCTTCTTTGATCTCATTGTTAACCCATTCATTACTTAATAGCATGTTGTCAATCTCCATGAATTAGAATCTTTTGTTTTCTTGAGGTTGATTTCTAGTTCAGGCCATTGTGACCTGAGAAGATACTTGGTATGATTTCAACTTCCTTGAATTTGTGGAGGCTTGTTTTGTGTCCTACCATGTGGTCTGTCTTTGAGAATGTTCCACATACATTTGAAAAGAATGTATTGCCCTGGCTGGTGTGGCTCAGTAGATGGAACACAGCTGGCCTGTGAACGAAGGGGTTGCAATTTAATTCCCAGTCAGGGCACATGCCTGGGTTGTGGACCAGAGGCCACCACACATTGGTGTTTCTCACTCCCTCATTCTCCCTCCCTTCTCTTCTCTCAAAAAAAATGAATGAATAAAATATTTTTTAATATGTACTTTGTAGAAAAATGTGTATTTTGTTTCTTTGAGGTGAAAAGTTCTGTATATATCAACTAAATCTAATTCATCTAGAGTGTTGTTCAATGCCAGAATATCTTTGGAAGATCTGTCCATTGTTGATAATGGGGTGTTGATATTACCTACTATGTGTGTGGTGCTGTTGATATCCTTCTTGAAGTCCTCCAAGATTTTTTTTTAAGATTTTATTTCATTATTTTTAGAAAGAGGGGAAGGGAGAGAGGCAGTGAGAGAGAGAGACATCAATGTATGGTTGCGTTTCACCTGCCTCCAGCCACAGACCTGACTGGAGACCTGGTTTGCAACCTGGTAATGTGCCCTGGCTGGGGAATCGAACCTGCGACCTTTGGGTTCACAGGCCGGCACCTTATCCACTGTGCTACCAGCCAGGGCTCAAGATATTTTTATATATACTTGAGTGCTCCTATGTTGGGTGCATATATGTTTACAAGGGTTATATCTTCTTGGTGGATTGTTCCCTTAAGTGTTACAAAATGTCCTTCTTCATCTCTTTTTATGGCCTTTTATTGTAAAATCTATTTTGTCTGATGTAAATACTGCTAACCCAGCTTTTTTAAAAATGTCCATAAGCTTGAAATATATTTTTCCATCCCTTCACTTTCAGGCTGTGTCGATTTTTTGTTCTGGGGTGGGTCTCTAGTAGATAGAATATATGTGAGTCATGTTTTCTTATCCATTCAGCTACCCTGTCTTTTGCCTGGTGCATTTAATCCATTTACATTAAGGTTATTATTGATAGGCACCTATTCATTGACATTTTTCCCCTTTAAATCTGTGTTTCTCTCTGTCTCTCTGTTTCTTCATCTTTTTTTTTTTTTTTTTTAAGATTTTATTTATTTTTTTCAGAGAGAAGGCAAGGGAGAGAGGCAGAGAGGGAGAGAGACATCAATGTGTGGTTGCCTTTCACCTGCTTCCAGCTATGGACCTGGCTGGAGACCTGGCTTACAACCTGGTTATGTGCCTGGCTGGGAATTGAACCTGTGACCTTTGGGTTTGCAGGCTGGCACCTTATCCACTGTGCCACCAACCTTAAAGGGTCTCCTTAAAGCAGACCCTTGCAATGCTGGTTTGGTGGAGTTGTAGTCTTTTAGCCCTCTTTTGTCTAGGAAACTCCTTTATTTCACCTCCCACTTTGAATGAGAGCCTTGCTGGGTAGAGTAGTCTTGGTTGCAGGCCTTTGTTTTCCATTCCTTGGAATGTTTTTTTTGTTTTTGTTTGTTTGTTTTTTGTTTGTTTTGCCATTTCCTTCTGGTTTGTAGTGTTTCTGTTGAGAAATAAACTGATAACCTTATTGGAGCCCCCTTCTATGTTATTAGCTGTTTCTATCTTGATCCTTTTAGGATTTTCTCCTTGTCTTTGAAATTTGCCATTTTAATTATGATGTGCCTTGGAGTGGGCCCATTTGGGTTCATCTTCATTTGGACCCTCTGTGCTTCCTGAACTTTCATGACTTTTTCTCTCCTCAAGTTAGGGAAGTTTTCTGTCATTACATTTCCAAACAGGTTTACTGTCCCATGTTTCTCTTCTTCTTCTGGTATCCTTATGATACGTTTCATGTCCTGCAGCTCTCTTAAGACCTCTTCATTCTTCTTCAGTCTTTTTTCATTCTGTTGTACTGACTGGGATTTTTTTCCCCTTATGTTGTCCTCCAGCTCACTGATTCAATTCTCTGACTTCCTCTAGCCTGCTTTTGATTCCTTCTAGTATATTCTTCAATTCAGAAATTGTATTCTTCATTTCCTCCTAGCTCTTCTTGATAGTTTCTATGTCCTTTTTAATGCTTGTGTAGTTCTCAGTAAGTTCCTTGTAGCTTCTCTGGAGTTCATAGTAGTTCCCCTGGAGTTGTTTGTAGTTTTCTTTGAGCTCACTGAGCTCATTGAGCTTCTCTATCATCAATATTTTTGAATTCTATGTCTGATAGTTTGCTTGTCTCTATTTCATTTAGCACTCTTTCTGGGATTTCCTCCTTTCCTTTTGATGTGAGGTTGTTTCTTTGTCTCCCCATTTTAGATGACTCTTCTTATTTGTTTCTGCTTCTTAGATTGGACTGTTTTGACTTCCTATCTTTGTGGTTTGACCTTCTGTCACACAGAGGTGCACTTTCTTTACTTCCTGTATCCACCTCTGGTGGCATCAGATCATGTCCTAGTCTGGGCCTAGTTAGCCTGTTGGAGGCTACCAGAGATCCACTGTCTTTGTCTGTGTCCTTCAGCTTTTAATCTAATCAATCTGTGACTAACTGTTTAGTGTAGGCATCACTGGGTGGGGCAGATTAATTCAGTTGTAACCAAATCAATCTGTGATGGGGGTCAGGTGGGGCAGATTGATTTCTATGGACGGAGCTATAATGTCCCCTCTGGCTGACACTGCTTGGAGTAGTGTAGCCCACCTGTGGTGTTGGGGATGAGTCAGCACTGGGACCCAATTGGCTGCTCCCTCATTCCTTTCCTCAAAGCCACCACTCAAAATTCTTGTTAAGCATCTCTAGTCCACTATGCCCTCCCTCTGCTGGAGCCCATAGTAAGTGTGTGCCAAGGTATTTTCATGCATGGTCACTTTAATAATTTTCTGTCTCTAGGTGTCTCAGGCTAGCACACTCCACAGCTTTTCATTTTTCACAGCTGGATGCTGTTTTACACTCAGCTGTGTTGCTGTATGCTGGGAAGCCCAGCTTGGGGTTTGGACCCCACCTTTCTCAGGTAGAACCCCTGGCTTCAGTCCCTTCAACTGCCACCCATGGTAGCGCACCCAGCCCTCTTGCATCTCTGCACTTCCTACCAGTCACATTGTGATGAATTGGCTTCTTCTGTCCATAGTTATAAGACTTCTCTCCAGCTGGTGTTCTTGGTTATTCCAGATGATTTCTCCCCAATTAAACTGTAATTCCAGATTGGCCCTGGGAGGAGATTGGTGTGGAGCTACTTATTTCTCTGCCATCTTGGTTCTGCCCAAACTCCCACTTTTGATATCACCATGTCTTATACTTCCATCAACATGATGAAAACTCCCACTGACTGAGGTGGCTGCTGCTCCTCTAGTCTGGGATCTCGTTGACCTTCATTCTCAGCTGGACCCATATAGGCTGCTTTCATTATACAAAGAACGTCCTCCAAGTTCAAGTTGCACCTCCTCCCTCGGATGCACCAAATCTACAACAACATATGGAAATTTTCTCCTGAAAATAATGAGAAAACTGGTTGAGCAGCTTCTTTGCATTGGGCAAGTAAGAGAAGACACACATAGAAGAGGGAAGGAGAGGCCAGGACACCATCTTACCATAAACCCCCAAGCAGTTCCTCTTAAAGAACCCACACACAGACTCGCCTACTCAGACTCAATCCCTCTGAGCTCTAGCACCAGGGTAGCAGCTTGAAAGGCACCAGTGACATACAGAGAGGAACTCAAGTGTCTGGCACCAAGGCAAGAGCTGGGGGCCAACTTTATCCCAGACAGTAAGGCAGGCAGAGGCCATTGTCCCTTCTTTAAAACTTCCTCCCACAGAGCCAGCAAGCTGGTGCCATATCTGAGATTCCATCAACCTGGCTAACACTGTTTGACCTACCTTGGAGATCTCCCAAGACTCTGTCCCACCCAACTTACAGACCTACCCAATCTGCTTTTTGGTAGGAATGGCTGGTCTTGGCTCATGCTTCACAACTTCCTAAATCCCCTCAAATAAGCAACAGCCAGTCTCAGTCAGCCTCAGGCCTGGCACTAGCAGCAGCCAGCCTAGATTCCTAGCTTGGCTTCACCTGGAAATCTCCAAGCCCAGAAAATGTAGCAGCCATCTCAGATGGCTTTATAGCTTAGGCAGGGTGGCCCTGGGGAAAACACAAGTAAGGGCTGTCCTTGGCCTGCACCACACAGAAAACACAGAAAACCCCAGGTCTCCTGGCTGGTGGCACTGTAGATAAGGTGCCAACCTGCAAACCCAAAGGTCACTGGTTCAATTCCCCAGCCAGGGCACATAACCAGGTTGCAAGCCAGGTCTCCAGCCAGGTCTGTGGCTGGAGGCAGGTAAAAGGCAACCATACATTGATGTCTCTCTCCCTCTCTGCCTCTCTCCCTTCCCCTCTCTCTAAAAATAATAAATAAAATCTTAAAAAAAAAACAAAAAAAAGACAAAAAAAAAACAAAAAAAAACCAGAGCCAGCTCACCCAGTAACAGCTGCAGACCATGTTGGAGCACCCCCACCCTGCCCCTGCACAGCTGGTCATCCATGAAGGGAGGAGGTTGGTGGTCAGTGGCCACATCCAATCCTTGCAACTGACTGGTCTGGGTAAATCCCTACCATTGACCTGCCTACCACTAGCAACTGAGACTCAACTATAAGAGGAGGGTGTACTCAGTCCACGCAAAAGGCACATCTCAGATACCCATCTTGGGTGGTAAGGAAGGCTGTGCCACTGGACCCTACAGAACGCCTACTACATTAAGCACACTACCAACTCATGGAGGCAAAGCTGCTCTGCCTAATACATAAAAACAAACACAGGGAGGCTGCCAAAATGAGAAGACAAAGGAACATGGTTCAAATGAAAGACAGAAAAGACAGGGTTTTTGTTTTGTTTTGTTTTGTTTCTGAAAAACTCCAGAAAAAGAGGTAAATGAAATGAGGATAAGCAGTCTATCAGATGCGGAGTTCAAAACACTGGTTATATGGATGCTCAAGGAACTTAGGGGTGCCTCAACGACATAAAAAAAAAAGATCTAGTCAGGCCCTGGCTAGTGTGCCTCAGTGGATTGAATGCTGGGCTGAAAACCAAAACGTTACTAGTTTGATGCCCAGTCAGGGTTGTGTGAGGAGCAATCACACACTGATGTTTCTCTCTCTCTCTTTCTCCCTCCCTCCCTTCCCCTCTCTCTAAAAATAAGTAAGTAAAACCTATAAAATAAATTAAAATAAACTTTTTTAAAAGATCCAGTCAGAAACAAAGGGTACACTAATTGAAATAAAGAACAATTATAGGGGAAAAACAACAGAGTGGATGAAGCTGAGAATCAAATCAATGATTTGGAATATAAGGAAGCAAAAAACAACCAATCAGAACAAGAAAAAAACAAACAAACAAATTTTAAAAAATGAAGATAGTATAAGCAGCCCCTGGGACAACTTCAAGAGCTCCAACATTTGCAGGGGTGCCATATAGAGAAAAGAAAGAGCAAGAAATTGGAAATCTCTTTCAAAAGATAGTGACAGAAAACTTTCCTAATTTGGTGAAGGAAATAGACACGTAAGTACAGGAAGAACAGAGAGTCCCAAACAAGATGGATGCCTGCTCTAAGACACATCATAATTAAAATGCCAAATGTTAGAGCCCTGGCTGGTAGCACAGTGGATAAGGTGCTGGCCTGTGAACCTAAAGGTCACTGATTTGATTCCCCAGCCAGGGCACATAACCAGGTCTCCAGTCAGGTCTCGAGCCAGATCCGTAGCTGGAGGCAGGTGAAAGGTAATTATACATAATGTCTCTCTCCCTTTCTGCCTCTCTTCCTACCCCTCTCTCTAAAAATAATAATAATAATTATTATTATTAATAATAATAATAATAAATAAATACAATCTTAAAATGCCAAAGATTAAAGGTAAAGAGAGAATCTTAAAAGCAGTTAGTTATCTACAGGGGAGTTTCCATTAGACTGTTAGGGGATTTCTCAAAAGAAACTTTGTATGCTAGAAGGGATTGGCAAGAAATATTCAAAGTCATGAAAAGCAGGGACCTACAGCCAAGATTGCTCAACCCAGAAAAGCTGTCATTTATAATCAAAGGGGAGATAAAGAGTTTCCCAGATAAGAAAAGAACTAAAGGAGTTCATCATCACTAAACCATTATTATGTGAAATGCAATGGGGCTTACTTAAGAAAAAGATCAAAACTATGAACAATAAAATAGCATATCAACAATTGAATCTGAAAAACAAACTAAGAAAGGGAAGAATGTCAGGACAGGGAGATAGGGTGACCCTGCATCGCTGGTGAAATGATGCAGAAAAAGTGACAGAGGCTAGCACCCGCCCTCACAGGCACAACTTAAATGGGACCTGGCCTAGCAGGGGTCTGCCCTGGATGCAGCTCCAAGGTGCAAGCAGCTCTGGACCTTGCTTACCAGCGGAGAAAGGCTGCTCCCGTCCCTGTTGTATAGCAGCTTGGTGACAGCTCCAAATCCCACGTTTTAAAAATTCCTATCTGCAGCTAATAATTTCATGCACAGATCCAGGAAGTAAAAATAATGCACCTCTACACCACAGAAGGTCACACCCCTAAGACAGTAAGTAAAAGCTGACCAATCTAAGAAGCAGAAACAAGCAAGAGCCACCTAAAATAGAGGGACAAAGAAATAAACCCTCAGCAAATGGAAAGGAGGAATCCCCAGGGAGAGTGCAAAATGAAACAGAGGCAAGCACCCTATCAGACATGGAATTCAAAATAATGGTGATAGAGAAGCTCAATGAGCTCAGTGAGCTCAAAGAAAACTACAAACAACTCCAGGGTAACTATGAAGAACTCCAGGGAAACTACAAGGAATTTACTGAGAACTACACAAGCATTAAGAAGGACATAAAAACCATCAATAAGAACCAGGAGGAAATGGAGAATGCAATTTCTGAATTGAAGAACACAGTAGAAGGAATCAAAAGCAGGCTAGAGAAAGCAGAGGATCGGATCAGCAAGCTGGAGGTTAATGTAGGAAAAAATTACCAGGCAGTGCAACAAAATGAAAAAACACTAAAAATGAATGAAGAGGTTTTAAGAGAGCTGTAGGACAACATGAAATGTAATAACATCTGTATCATAGGGATACCAGAAGGAGAAGAGGAAGAGCAAGGTATGGAAAACCTCTTTGAAAAAGTAATGACAGAAAACTTCCCTAACTTGAGGAGAGAAAGAGTCATGCAAGCTCAGGAAGCACAGAGGGTCCCAAGGAAGATGAACCCAAACAGGCCCACTCCAAGACACATCATCATGAAAATGGCAAATTTCAAAAACAAGGAGAGAATCCTAAAAGCAGCAAGAGAGAAACAGCTAATAACATACAAGGGGGCTGCCCATAAGGTTATCAGCTGATTTCTCAACAGTAACACAGCAAGCCAGAAGGGAATGGCAAAAAATATTTCAAGCAATGGAAAACAAAGGCCTGCAACCAAGAATACTCTACCCAGCAAGACTGTCATTCAAAATGGAAGGTGAAATAAGGAGTTTCCCAGACAAAAGAAGTCTAAAAGAATACATCTCCACCAAACCAGCATTGCAAGACATGCTAAAGGGTCTGCTTTAAGAAGATGAAGAAACAGACAGGAACACAGGTACAAAGGAAAAAATAGATAATGAATAAGTACCTATCAATAATAAATTTAAAGGTAAATATATTAAATGCACCAATCAAAGTTGGATAAGAACCAACTTTAACTTATGAATTCTTTAGAATGATCTTGTTATAAATAGATTTTACTAAATAAGATATAATTTTGTATATTGTATCTGCATTACTGCAGGTTAAGTTTTCTTAGATTGGAATTATCTAACAATATGGGAAAATCATGTTATGATAACTCAGAAAAATATAATGCAGTTAAAGAAGAAGAAAAAAGTAAGAAAATGTGGATGTGTATTACATAGAAGACATGCTATCTTTCTTAGTCACTGTTACAAAATATGTGCTTATTTGTGGGTGTGTAATATATAGATTTTGTTAGCAATTTATGTTTTAAAGAGCAACCAAGCGGTCATGGGTGTGTTATGAAATCAGTCAATCTTTAGGTTAGAAAAGATGCTGAGAATGAAGACCAATTTGGATGGAAGTTGCAAACTACTAAACTATATGATTTGTGTATATAGACAACATATATTCTCATATTAGCATGTAAATTAGATGAGATTCCTTTCCAATAGATTGTGGAAAGACACATTTCCAGTTATGAAATCCCCCAAACTGGGGATGCTTGGGAAAAGGAATTAATGCTATAGTAATCTTTGTTATTGAAATGTGAACATACCTAATCTCTACCTCAACAGACTCTTAAATAGTTCAGGGGTTAGTTTAGGACCGCACAAGAAGTCAACCACAAGTTAAAAAAATAGCTAGAATACTATTCTACAAAATTATTTAAATCCTAGGGGTTTTTATTTTTCACCTCAACTTAGTAGACATAATAATTTCTACTCTGGGGACCAGCTGAGCACTGCAAGGGCCATTGTTTCTGAAGGCTTCAACTTGTAAAACACATGTAGAGGAAAAACAGAGGGGATTGAAAGAAGTAAGACCTGCACACAGCCTAAATAAATAAATAAATAAACAAATCTACAATTTAAGATGGAAAACTCCAAAAAAAATAAGTTGTAGTTCCAGTGCCTTAAAATAAAGTTGAGTTATATTATTGGAGAGGGGAAGACCTGACTCAAAAATCAAATTCCTTTTTTACTATGGGTTTGGCACTGTCTCTAGGACAACTTTCACAAAAGTGAGTTCTGCAATACACCATTTCTGTGATATATTTCACAAAAATAACATTCCAGAGTAAAATCAGTATTAAAGAAGAAAAACTGCTTAATCATGCTACAATATATCTAAAATACTATCATTTAACATGTAATAATTATGTAAGCTATTGGCACATTTTAAATTTCTTGTAATAATTCTTCAAAATCCAGTATGTACTTGAAATATGTATAAAAATAATGTATGTTTATAAATATATTTTTGCATGGGTTTGGTAATATTGCAATTCATATTACTTAAAAAGAGTAATTCTTTGAACAAATGAATTAATGTAGGCATTTTGAAATAACAAAAGAAAACTTTGTATTAATATGTTTTGAGAAGCTGACAGAAGGCAGTAATTAAATGGTGAGTTGTCTAGATGAGAAAGGGGGGGAGTACATATTGGTGATTATAGAATAGACAGGGCGATGTTAAGAAGAATAAAGGAGATGGAGAAGCCAAAGAACTTACATGCATGACTCATGGACATGAACTAAGGGGGACACCGCTGGAGGGAATTGGGGGTAACATGTGGAGGGAGGCAAGGGGGGGAAAATTGGGACAACTGTAATAGCAAAATAAAATGTATTAAACATTAAAATAAATAAAAATTTTTAAAAACTAAGAAAACAAGAAGAACAGAGAATCATGGATACAGGAAAGGTTTTTGTTTTTTAAGATTTTGTTTATTTATTTTTAGGGAGAAGGGAAGAGAGGGAGAAAGAAACGGAGACAAACATCAATGTGTGGTTGCCTCCTGCATGACCCCAACTGCGGACCTGGCCCACAACCCAGGTATGTGTCCTAACTGGGAATTGAATCAGGAACCCTTTGGCTTGCAGGCTGGCGCTCAATCCACTGAGCCATACCAACCAGGGCCAGAGAGGATTTTGATGGATGCCAGATGGGGGCGGGGAGAATGGGTGAAGAGATGAGATGATTAAGAAGTACAGATTGGTAATTGCAGAATAGGCATGGGGATATAAAGTACAGTATAGAAAATTGAGCAGTCGGAGGGGGACAGAGGGGAGCAAAAAGGGGATGGATGTAATACAACAACAATAAAATTTTAAAAAAGAAAAAAGAAAATGGAGCAGTCAAAGAATTTATACGCATGACCCATGGACGTGATTAATGGTGGGGAGCTCGCCTGAGGGAGTAGTTGAGTGCTGGGTGGAGGGGAGCAAAGGGGAAAAATCAGGACAAGTGTAATAACATAATAAAATGTAATGAAAAGGAAAAAGAACAATCCTTTAAAAAATAGGGATTTACAGAATGCTGCCCCATGAGGCACAGCAGACCTGGAACTGAATCCCAGACCCCTGTTCCATCACTCATGTGATACACCTAGGGATGGTGGACGTGCCTCTGAACCCTCAAGGGGACTCATTAGGCAAACATTGTCCTCTAAGAACTGCCAGTCTGTCCGATACCCCAAGCCTGGCTGGCAGCCCACAAGTGTGAGTAATGGAGCACTCCCTCTAGTGGACATCCCAACCACAAGCATCACAGGAAAGACCACTGAGAAGAGCACCGTGCCCAAGTTCAGTACCCACGAATAAGTGCACGTCTTGCAAATAGTCATCATGATCTCTAACCCCAAATTCCATGGCAAAATCCAGATACTAACCCCTGACTGCAGCAGCAAGATCCTGAAACTGATTGCCTTGATTTTGTTAAGGAGAATGAAAGTGTTGTGTGTGCCAGCGTAGAAGCTACTGAATTTTAACCAGAGGTCTGTCACTGCCCAGTTCTAAAACTTTTCTTTGGAGTTTGGGCTTTTTCCTTAAGAACGTTCCCGTTCCCGTTCCCGTAAGTGCAGTCATTGTGTCAACAGGCACAGATGTTTCTGTGATCCTCATGCCACCCAGCTGCTGCCCTCCAGAAGGATGTCCCACTGATGGGGGGGGAGGGCAGCTCTCCCAGAGCAGTAGATGATCGGGGTGCATCAGGTGGTGTCGGGGACACCTTCCTGAAAGAGGCTAGAGGAGCAGTGAGGAATTGTCCCTCCCATCATCAAAGCGATATGGAAGACTGTGTAAATATGCTTCTATTTAGAAATCAGACTGCAAGGAAAGGCATCAGAAGGCTGAGCCTCCTTGTCTCCGGCTTGTTGCATTCTGGTGTTTTCTCCTGTATACTCTTCTGTACCTCTGTGCTTCTAAAAGGTACATAGTATATCAATTTTAAAACAAGTTCTAATTACACCCCCAGACCCATCTGCCTCTTTCTAGGCCTCAGAAATCCGACAGTAGGGCACCAGCGGAGCCCCAGCACTCCAAGGCTGGAAAGCTGGTATCTACAACCAAAGAGGAGTCTGATGGGAGACTTCTGGGGCGGAGCACACACAAAGTCAGAGGCGGGGCGGGGGCAGCGCGGGTGCCCGGTTCACCAGGTAGCAGGAGCAAAAGGTGGGGGTGGGGCTGTGGGCGGGCTGCAAAAGGGCAGGGCGGGGCCTCCACTGCCTCCCTCACTCAAACCTGGCAGCAGAGCTGCAAAGCCCCTCCAAAGGCTGGGGTGATGCCTACCAGCCGTGGCCCCGCCCCGGCCGCCATTGCCCGGCCTACCGGGCCTGTGCTGCCATGGCTCAGCCCTTTCGCTGAGCATAGCGGGGCGACCGGCCCAACAGAGCTGCCCCTGACGGAACTCGCATCTTCCCACGATTAGGCAAGTCTCCGGTTGGCCCAGCTCGCGTGGGCGGCCCCTGGGCCTGGAGGGGCAGCCTGAGCTCGGGGCCTCCCCTGGGGGAGCCGCATCCGGGAGAACCCAGTCTCAGAGGCATCTGTGGGCACGATCAACCTTGAGCCAACGGATTAACGAGGCCCCTTCCTGTGCCTGCAGGACTTAACTCCGCGTTCCTGAGGAGCCTGGTCAGGTGGTTGGACAAACAAGTCGGTGCACCGATCGCAGCCCGTCTCCCACTCAAACCTGCTCTTCTGTTTTGTTGCCTCCAGAGCGCACGGTCCCCAAATAGTTCACCTGTCGGTGGCCCCAACCCAGCGGAAGAAGTGGACATGAGGTTGGCAGGTGGGTGGCTTCCACAGTGAATGGGAAGAAGCTGGAAAGGGGACCCGGCTGGAGTCCCAGGTGACCACAGGTCTGTGTTTGGAGGAGCCCAGGTGGACCACTAGGTTTGCTTTTGGAAAAGGCGGACTATGCACAAGCCCTCATTCTATGGCCTTGAGCAAATCCTTTCACTTCCGAGGATTTCAGCTCCGAAAGCTGTGACATGAGGATTAGGATAGTGAATTCTGCCAACTCAGGTAACTCTGAAAAATGAGTTGTGGAAGAGAGGCTGCAGGGACTATGGGGGCTGAGTGAAGAGGCAGTGGTCTTAAAGGAAAAACTGACCAAAGTGACTGTGGGTTTGTCAGTTGGACAGCAAAGATGAAGATGGATTGGGGAGGGACAGCTTGGATGGTGGAGAACAGAACTCAAGAATTGGAGTTCAGCCCTGCTAAGGTTGCAGTGTTATGAATGTATTCCAGTGGAGCTGGCCAGTGAGGAGCTGGCTGGGAGGGTGTAGCCTCAAGACTAGGGCAGGAAAATAGAGAGCCACTGCTCCCTGAGGGGTTAAGTCAGGCCAGGAGTAGATGAGAACACCTATGAGGAGGGTAGGGGAAGGAGAGTAGAGTATAGGCAGAGAAGGCAACCTAGGACAGAAGCCAGGGAAAGTCTAGCTTTTCAGGGAAGGCTAGAGGGGGTCAGGCCCTCTAAGCAAGGAGAATGAGGAGTGTCCAGGCAGGGTCAGAGTGTGTCTTGGGCAGTCAACTGAGAGGAGAGGAATTAAAGAATATCAGGGCTGACAGGTGACCTGGGTGGGGCTGACACCAAGTAGTTTATAGGTAGCCTTGGCAACAAGCTGTTTTTGTTTTTGTTTTTGTTTTTGTTTGTTTTTTTTTATCCTCACCCAAGAATATGTTTATTGATTTTTAGAGAGAGAGAAAGGGAGAGACACGCACACATTGATGTGAGAGAGAAACATCTTTATCAGTTGCCTTTTGTACACACCCCCATCCAGGGATCGAACTCACAACCTAGATATATGCCCTGACCCAGAATTGAACCCACAACCTTTTGGTGTATGGAACAATCCTTAACCAACTGAGCCACCCAGCCAGGGCAGCAACAAACTGTTTTGGTGGGATTATAGAGGCAAGGACATATTGGAGTAGGTTGTGAGAGAGAGGAAGGTGAGACTATGGAAAGAGCCAGTGTAGGTGCTTTGAAGAAGCTGATAGGGAAGAGAAAGGATGGAGAGAGAGATCAGTGGTTTAATGGGATGATTCTGAAGGAGAAATTTTTCTTCTGTGCTTTCTTTTTAAAAATATTTATTTTTAGAGAGAAAAGGAGGGCGAAAGAGAGACAGAGAAACATCAGTAAGATCAATTGTTGCCTCCAACAAGGGACCTGGCCGGCAACCCAGGCATGTGCCCTGACTGGGAATTGACCCATGACCTTTCCCTTTATGGGACAATGCCCAACTCACGGAGCCACACCAGTCAGGGTTTTTGTGCTTTCTTATGAGAAGAGATGTTGAAAATAGAGGAGAATGACTGAGATAGAATTATTGTTACAAGAAATCTGAGCAAGGAGGAGAGCTTGGGGTCCAAGTAATAGCAGGTGAAGGGAGTAGGGACCTCCTCCTTTGTCATAATAGGAGAGAAAGAGGACCTAATGGATGGAACACAAATATCAGAAGCCTAGGGGCGGGATGGTAGGGGGCTCCTGGGGCGTGCTGGAGCCCTCATCAGCAGTGAGTTCTGGAAGGCCCCTCTGCATGTGCCAGGGAGAACCAAGCTGAGAGCCTTGGAGTTGGAACTCAGTTTCCTCCTTCCACCTGCCAGGAGCTCAAGTTCACATCTCCTGCCTGGTGGATGGAAGCAGGTTTCCACCTTCATTTCCTCCAGTCACTTCTTCCCAATGGGATGGGGAGATCTGGTCATAAGAGGCCATTGGGTCTTTTGGGAGCTCACTGGCATCTGAGGTGGCCTTGTCTTGTCTCTCCTGCCTCCAGGCCCCCTCCGCATCATTGTCCTGGTTGTGACTGTGGGCCTTACCTGGATCATAGCCAGCATCCTCCTGGGTGGGCCTGGCAGTGGCTTTCCTCGAATCCAGCAGCTGTTCACCAGTGAGTGTGGGACTCTTCCTTGCCCCACCACAGAGGTCCCCCGGGCAGCCACCTGGCCTGTCAGCTGGGGCTCAGGGTAGGGGTGGAGGTAGTTTGGGTTTTCTTTTTCTTCCTTGAAGGCCACCTCTAGCTGCCCTCAGTCTGTCTCCTGGCATCCACTGCAGCTGGGAAGTTGCTTTGGCTGAGACCTTAATCCCTGCTGATTAGAATTCTGAGTCTATTTGGGTTGGGTGGGACCTAAGTGAGAGGCAGGGAGCTTCTGCTGAACATTGGGGTTGATACCCTGGTTGCTCCCTGCAGGCTTCCTGCTGAGCTTTGAGATCAGGAGGGTACTCTACATCTTGTCTCCAGCGATGGGTCACCTGAGTACTTTTTACAATTCCTGTTTTCCAATTTACCCATTTCCTGAATCAGGAAACTTTGCATCATTTAGACTTGAGCAGGAACATGCCAAGATCAGCCTGGCTTAGCCCTTGGCCTCCGAACCTGCTGTCCAACCACCTTGACTATATGGTGTAGGGCCAGGCTGCCCTGTATGCTGCAGGCTCCAGGCCTCCACACTAACAGAAACAACTCTCTGTACCCACAGGCCCAGAAAACTCAGTGACCGCAGGTAAGGCTCCTGTCACCTCCCTGCTCCTCCTCTGGGCCTGCCCCTCATACTGTTAATGTGACAACCCTGCCTGTCCCCAGTTCTCCAGGATTTCTAGCCTCCATTTACCTCTCCCCAAACTAACACTAGCAGCCTGCTGCAGCTGCTTGCATGTGTGAACCTAGAAAACAAATTACCCCTTCCATAATATTCTGGTAGGACAGGCATAAGATAGACATTCCATTCCAAAAGGCAAACATTGGAAGGAACAAAGGGGCTGCCAGTCTCAAGCAAGTCCAAACCCCACCAGGGCAAATGCCATTAGGTTTCAAGGCCTCAGAAGAATCCTCTGTGGCCCAATGCTCTGTCCCATGGACCCCCTAGTAGGGGGTTTTGGAATGGAAGGGATGGTCCTACCCTCTGGGCCTGGGTAATCTCTGGCCTCAGCAGTCACCCTCTGTCCATAGAGTCATTCTTCCTTCGATCCCTTCTCTGTCCCTTTCAGTCCAGGCCTACAGTGTTTCTGCTGTTATAAAATTCGCAAAAACCTTGTTGGTCTGCTGTGTAAGCTATAGGACAGTAGAGGATGGTCCTCCAGATCTTTCTTGGGTGGTCCTGTCTCTATTCCTGGCTTCTGCTGACATGGTTGAGTGGATCCACAAGTCACCCACCTCAGCTCTTTGGAGAACAGTTGTGTGGCCTCACGCTTGGTGTTCTCTCCAGAGCATGCTTTTTCAGTGTTTGCAATATGATCAGGCTGAGATTCCCCCAAATCTTCACGTTCTGGTTCCTTTATGCTTACAATTCCTTTCTCACTTTACTCTCTCCTTTCACACTTTACTGTGAGATGGTCTGGGGAAACCAGGCCCTGCCCTCAACACTTTGCTTGGAAATCTCAATGAAATACCCAAGTTCAGCATTTACAAGTTCTACCTTCTCCAAAAACACTAGAACACAATTCAGCCAAGTTCTTTGTCACTTTATGACAAGGATGGCCTTGCCTCCAGTGCTAAATAAAATGTTCCCCCCATTTCCATCTGAGATCTCTCCAGAACAGCCTTTAACATTCACATTTCTGGCAACATTCTGGTCATCACGGCATATGTATTCCCCACAACAGTAGAAAGCTTTCTCTATTGCTCTTCTCTCTTTCTGATCCCTCAGCACAATGACCTTTAATGTCTATATTTCTACTAATAGTCTCTTCCAGGCAATCTAGGCCTTTTCCAACATGCACCTCAAATTTCCACAGTTTCTACACATTACTCAGTTCCAAAGCCCTGTCCACATTTTCAGGGATTTGTTACAGTAGTTCTCCACTTCCTAGGATCAAAATCTGTATCAATTTCCTGGGGTGGCCATACCCTCCGAAGAGTCTAGAGGAGGATCCTTCCTGCCTCTTCCAACTTCTGGTGGCCCCAGTTGTTCCTTGGCTTGTGGTCACATCATTCCAGTGTCTGCCTCCATCTTCACATGGCCTTCTCCTCCATGTCTGTGTCTTTTCTTCTATCTCTTATAAGGACACTTGTCATTGAATTTAGGGCCACCCTACTGTAGGATGATCTCATCTTAATGAATATGTCCCCCATGACTCTATTTCCAAATAGGGTGACACTATGAGATACTGGGAGTTATAACTTCAACAAATCTTTTGAGTTGTGAGGACACAATACAACCTGTGACAGAGGCTATCTTCCTCCTGTCATTCCAGCTCCACCCCCTGGGAATCAGGCTCTCTCTTTGTTACTGTTTTCCTACAGTCTCTTCTGGCCAAGCTCTCATCCTTGAAACTGCCCTCCCAGCTGCTCCTTCTTTCTCTTCTCTGACCAGTGGCAGAAAAGCCTCCCTGGGGTCATTGTTACCTTACCCTGAGGCCAGCCCCAGTGGATACACAGTGTCTATCTGTGGAAGTGTACCTGGCCTGAGCAATGTCCCCTCCCAGCACTGGTCCCCTTCTCTATCATCACTCATTCCTCCCTATGGGCTAGTCCTGACGTCTCCCTCTCAGATTTCAAGTGACTCCTGGCCCAGGCCCATGGGTCATCCCTGCTGTCCCCACCCAGGGCCACGGGCCAGGAAGTACAAGTGTGGCCTGCCTCAGCCATGTCCTGAAGAGCACCTGGCCTTCCGCATGGTCAGTGGGGCTGCTAATGTCATTGGACCCAAGATCTGCCTCGAGGACAAGATGTGAGCTCTTTGGGGTATACAGGTGGGATGGCGAAGGGAATGGGTGATTGGAAGCTGGGTCTCCAAGGGTAAGTGAGCAGAACAGATGTGCCACTTGAGAGCTGTCTCCTTGCTAGGCTCATGAGCAGTGTCAAGGACAATGTGGGCCGTGGACTGAACATTGCCCTGGTGAATGGTGAGTTCCCTGTGATGTGGGGTCAGAGTTTGGTTCAGGAAAGTGGAACCCTGATGTGACCTTCCCTGCCCCCCTCCACAAGGAAAAGGCATCTGGGTGTTTGTCCGGGCCCTCCCTCCCTCTCCCCTCCAGAATTCTCAAGGATGGGGGAAGAGATCTGTGCTAGCTGAAGTCTCCATAGAAGTAACTCAATGAACAAAAGTACGGTAGCAGTAAAGAATTAGAAGTTTCCAGGAAGTGGAAGGGTGGGTGCTTTGGTGCAGAACTGCTGGAAGGACAGACTGCAGCCTTGGGTGGGCTGCAGCTGTCTGAACAAGGGGCACCATTGGCACAAATAAGGGGGAATATTTGAAAAGCTTTCAGAAGGGCTACAACCAGTGGCCATGCGATATTGTGAGCCTAGTCTGGGGCTACTGAGGTGATAGGATGGAACTGCCGTGGTAGCCTGCCCAACAAGATCCCTGTCCTGCCTCTTGACCCAGGGGTCAGCGGTGAGCTCATCGAGGCCCGGGCCTTTGACATGTGGGCAGGAGGTGAGTGGCTGCTATGGCCTCCCGCTTGTTGACTGCGCTGTGCAATGACTGGGTGTCCTTCTCCTAAAGCACTGCTCTTTCTCTGTCGATTCACTGGGGGCTTCTCAAGTACTTCCTTGAGTTCAGAAAAGGCAGGGGGAAGGACAGGTATGTGGCCATGGGGAGTGTCCTGGCCAATTTGTCCCTGCATTCACTTGAGGACCCTTAGGTGTTTCCCTGGCCTGATCCCTGCTTTAAGTGTCCTTGTTTGGAGAACAGGGGTTGGTGGGGAAGGGATGCCAGTGGTGCCACTGCTTCATGTTCGATGAAACTTGTGCTCCCAGATGTCAACGAGCTATTGAAGTTTATCCGACCACTTCATGAAGGCACTCTGGTGTTCGTGGCATCCTATGATGACCCAGCCACTAAGTAAGTGGTCACCCAGGCCAGCCTCAGCCTTGCCCTCCTATGGCAACAGCTCACATCTCTTCCTTCTGTGCGATAGGATGAATGAAGAGACCAGGAAGCTTTTCAGCGATCTGGGCAGCAAGAATGTCAAGGACTTGGCCTTTCGGGACAGCTGGGTGTTTGTGGGGGCCAAGGGCGTGCAGAACAAAAGCCCCTTTGAACAGGTATGGGTGGAAAACCTGGCACTTCCGCTTCCCAGCCCAGGGCAGCTGGTCTGGCCCTTCTGTCTGCATCCCATGAGGTCCCCTCTGTTCATGCTGCAGCCTTCCCTAAGTTCTGCCCCAGGACCCCAACCCGAGGCAGCCCTAGCTCCCTCCCAGTCTGCCCAGGTCGGGGCAGTAGCCTTGACATTCCCTATCTTGTATGCATTTCACCCTAAAGGGTATTTAAATGGCAAAGCTTTCACATTGGCAAGACTCACAACTAAGAAACTTTCCTTCCAAACATCTTCAAGATGCTTGGTTTTGTCTCATCCTCCCCAAACCTAAAACCCCAATTCACACTGCATGCCCTTCTCCCACTGGCCCTGGCTGCCATCTGGCCAGCTGCTCCCCTAGGGCTACATGTGTCAGGCCCCATGCAAGGGGCTAGGAAGCCCCAGGTCCCATCTTCGTCTTTGGGAGGCTCCCAGCTCTATGAAAGACATGTTGTCCCCAAGCCCTGCTCCCCACAGCAGGACAGGAACAACAGGCTGTTGGAGTGATGTCTGGAAGGTTCTGGCTGCCAAAAGAGCAGCTTAGCCCCCAGAGAAGACATACGCCCTCTGCTATTGCTCTTCTTGTAGCTTCAAGCAGCTCCGTGTGGGTGGGATAAGGGCAGAGTCAGACAGACCCCCTTCTTACCTTCCCAGCATGTGCCAGGCCCACAGAAGTGCAGACAAGTTGAACCCCCTCATTCCACCTGTGAGCAGGGCAGACCAGTGCAGATGCTCTTTTCAGATGAGAAAAGCAAGGTGCTAGAACAGACAGAGGGGGTGAGTTCCCTGAAAATGCACAGTTGATTGACAGGACCACAAGGGGACTGATAGTTCTGTCTGTCTCTTGTGCCTGAGAGTGAGGCTGTGACTTCCTGCTCCCTTGATCCCGCAGCACGTGAAGAACAGTAGGCACACCAATAAGTACGAAGGCTGGCCCGAGGCACTGGAGATGGAAGGCTGCATCCCTAGGAGAACCACGCTCAGCTAGCCAGCTGAACCCAAGGACCAGGCTGAGGGAGGCTGCATGTGCCCAGCCCAGGAAGAGGCAGCAGCATTGCCAGCACAGGGCTGTATCCTGGCCCCACACCTGGCCAGGGGTGTTTTCTTGCTTCAACACATCAGAGCTCCAAGGTGGTGACTGGTGTGTGACTGGTGGTGGGGACTGCAATAGCCAGCCTCATCGTGCTTTGTCATGGCAGCCCAGGTACCCATCGCCTTCGTTTCCTGAAGCTGCTTTCCCTAGTTAGCTCCTTCCCAATTCCTAAGTGCCCCCAGGTACAAGGCCCTGGGTGCTCACCCCTCACAGCTGGTCCGGCAACACCCAGAACCTCTGCCCCAGGGCCACTCACTCCTCTGCAGACTAGTCCTGTTTCCAATGTTATTCCTTTTGGTGAGCCACACCTGGTGGCTATGGCAAAGGCCTTGCCTGTCATCTGCCCCATTCTCTGCAGGAAGGGGCCATCTTAGAACTTGGCTAGTGGGATGGTAAGGTAGTTAGCCTGGTCACGGTCCCTAATGTGGTGCGTGGCAACTCCTGCAGTTTGTCAGAGGGCCCACCTTCTAGATGACCTCTTAATAAATTGGTGCCCCCAGTGGAGTGAAGTGCATTCAGTATGGAGTCAGGGGTGATGTTGTCTTTGGGGGAAGGGACATGTCCCGGAGGCTCAGCTAACCTACCCCACAGCCTTAGCCCGCAGCCTTTGTCTCCAAGACTCCTGCCATGGACAGGTCCTGCTCTGGCTGAGTTGTGGCTCAGGCAGTGAGCAGAGCAGCTGCCTAGCTGGCAGCCTGGTATCCTTGCCTGGGAGAGACAGTTCTGCCCTCCTGGGGCTGCAGGAAACCCATGGACTCCCTCTGACCCAGCACAGGCCTGTAGGGACCCAGATGGGTATTAAAACCAGCCCTGGTGCCTCCCCACTACACCCAGCCTCCCTGAGAGCTAGTGTATCTCTCCGAAGACCTCAACTTTGGATGCCTTTGAAATCAGGGCAATGAAGGGCAGAGTCAAATGGACTACTTGTCATTTCTCACAGATTAGGTATATTTCCCTTCATTGAGTGAGAATCAGCAAGAAACTATCAGGAGTTTTGCCAGAATACCACATCTAGGGAGTGCAGAAGTGGTCTGGGGTCAGAGAAAGAAGGGAAGGCATTTTAGCCTTCCTAGGTGGGAGGAGTTGGAGCACCAGCCACTCAGCTTCTAGGGGGCCAAGGCAGGCATGATGGACTGTTCTGGAAGTGGGCTTCCTGAGCCTCTGCCTTCTAGGACTTCAGTGCTGCTAGAGTGCAAGCAAAGTGTCAAGAAATTAAAGATGTGAGGTGCAGGCAGAAGAGGAGGGAGAGGCTGGGACAGCGCAGGAAGGAGAGGCTTTGGTTGTGATGCCAGGACTGGGAAGAAGTGGAGACTCTAGGAAACCCCAGATTGCTTGCCCAGGAAATGGTGATAATGGAAGCTGACACCGAGCCTGACTGTGCCAAGCCCTTTATATGTAGTTTTTAGTAACTTTCGTTTTTAAAGAGTTTTAGGTTCATAGCAAAGTAGAGCAGAAAGTACAAAGTTTGTTCTCACTATATACTCAACCTCCACTGACACATCATCATCACCCAAGGTCAAAGTTGACAGAATTCCCCTGTGTAGTGGTCTGTGGATTTGACAAACATATATAATGATGTGTATCTGCCATTATAGTATCATACATGTATTCATTTTTTAAACCTTTTATTGTGGAAATTTTCAAAGGTCCCCCAAAATAGTGAAAATAGTATAAACAAACCCTTGTGTCCCATTGGGGTTACCACAGTGATCAAATGGCATGGAACCTCACTGAAGGTCAGTACGGCAAGGCTGGGAGATGTACAGACTGCTGTGTGCCACTCAACTGCTTTGACTGCCCCACCTTCCCCAAACATTCACCAAATGCCTTCCCTGGACTAGGCGCTGTTACATGCTGTGAATGTGGGATTGCGCCCTAGTGACAGCTCCTAACTCAGGGGGCTGTGCCAGAGTCACACAGATGGGAAGAGCAGGCTAGATTTATCCCTTACTTGGCCTCACAAAGGCTAGCAGCTAATGGTGGTGTGGAGCAAGCCTGCCCAACTTTCCAAAGCAGAGGTCAAGCTTTATCCTTCAGTCTTACTCAGCCAGGGTGCCACCCTCCACTCCCCTGCCCTAACTCTTTAGGAGTTACAACTTCCTCAGTTACAAGTACCAGAATTCCAACTCAAACTGGCATAAGCAAAAATAAGTAATGATCGGAGTGAAACTTACTGTTCCTGTAACAGACCCCAAAGCCCACAGGTGATTCTAGCACTAGTAATGTCGTTGGAACATGAGCTCTCTCTCCATCTCTTGGTTCTGCTTTTCTCTGTATTTTATTTCTTTTCAAACATGCTGTCTCCCCCACATAGTGGGGAGGCAACCCCAGCCAAAAAAAGACCTTCCACATTCCCAACAGTTCCAGTATTTATCCCTGGGGACTAACTCATTAATTCAGACTGGATTATGGGTTAATCTTTGCATCAGTCTGTGTGGTTCTGATTGGCTATACCTGGGCAGGTGCCTAACCCAGAGGCCAGCATTGGGATCATCTACATGCAAACCTTGTGTACCAGGAGTAGAGGAAAGATAGTTCCCCCCAAGGAAATTGTGGTGCTATGACCTAATGCTGGGTAGGCACTACCTTTCCCTGTAAATATCAAATATATCCCATCCTTGTACTTGTACAGAATATGACTTCCATGGATGCTTATTTATCCCATAGTATTCCTGGAGGCCCCTGACTAAAGAACAGAAGGCAGGCACTCCTCTCACAATAGGGTCACAATGACCTTATCAATAATAGGGTGTCAGGTCTCCCATCTGAAATAATTTGTGTTGTTTTGGCTGTCACTACAATTTGTTGTATCTGTTCTCACAGTCCAGGTGACTTCTTTTTTTAAACTATGATATCCTGGACTGATTTGTAGACCCTTTTCTCCTCTTCTGGGGTAAATCAATTCCTTAAATATGAACATTCTCTTGCCTTTAATTTAGCTATCCCTGTTTCCTGCAGAGAAGGTCTCCAAATTCCCTCATGTCAAATACCCCAGCAGCCCACTTTGGCTTTTCGGGGAAGACTGAAGTGACTGATGATGATGGGGAACAGCATTCTGACTGCATTTGCTCTCCTTCACCCCTGACACCAATTCCCATCCAGTTGGGATGTAAGAACGCAGGTTTCCTCCAGGAAGGTCACATCTTTTAGGTTCTCCTTCTGTGAACCTATTTTCCTTATCTCTCTGGCCAGCTTTACCCTGTCCTCAGACGGCCCTACCCCTACTACACTTTTGCAAACTGCAGTCTTCAATGCAGCATGTGCTAAGTCCAGCCCTCTCACGTGTCCCCACTGCTTCCATCAGGACCCCTCAACCGCACTTGAAGGGGCAGTTGGAAATGTTCTGGGACACCAAATTCACAAGTGGCTTACTCCTTACTGGTCCTCTGAGGCTAAAGAACAGCCTAGAGCTATGGCCTCTGAATGTTTTTGATCACCTACATAAATCAAACTCTCTTGAGCATGCAACCATATGTATATCTACATACATATCATATGCATGTATTTAAATAAGTTTAGCCCTGGCTGGTGTGTCTAAGTGGCTTGAGTGTTGGCTTGAGAACCAAAGTGTCACTGGTTCAATTCCCAGTCTGGACAAATGCCTGGGTTGCAGCGGGATCCCCAGTTGGGGGGGGGGCGGGCAAAGAGGTAACCACACATCGATGTTTCTCTCCCTCTTTCCCTCTAAAAATGAATAAATATTTAAAAATAAAAGTTTCATGTTTTATTACATTTGAAAATGTTAATAAAATATGTATTTTAGACATTCTGAATGATGTGTCTTGTGCACCTCGTGCTGTAAGTACCTACAACTTTAGGGGACCCCCCCCATCACAGCTGTGACAAGTTCTTCCCAAGCAGTGGGTTGCCACTGACCCGCTGGCAGACTGACTTTAATTTCCCTGAAGCCTTTGGGTACATGCACATCGCCTTGGATCCTGCACTTCTTTATTGTCTTCCCAGGTCGTTTCTACATCTTCACTACCTTTCTACCCATCCTTATTCCATCTATTTGCATTTCTTTTCCGTGAATCCTCTGGCTCTTGTTCGTGGCGCCAAATAGTGTTGAAAAGTGGGCAGCTCCAGTTATGTTACAGTGTGAAAGTAGATGTTCAGTCAATGCTTGAACGAAGAAAGGCGAAACCAAGCCAAGCTTGGGACCCGGTGTCCAGGTTGGTCGGACACGGACCTCAAACTGCAGGGCTGGGCGCCAGGAGAGGGAACGTAGCCAAAACCCTGGTGCTGGGCATCCCAGCTTGGCTAATAGCGAAGCTCTACCCCACTGCCCCCCGAGGTCGCAGCGTGATTGGGAATGACCAGGGCCCCTAACCGGGAACGATCGCCCCAGCGGCGACCCCAGATGGCGCACACCAGGTTCCCTTGCCCCACGAGACCACACCCAGCAGCAACCAACTGCAACGCGGAAGGCAGCCAGGCCGGCACGCCCGCGCCGGGTCGTCGCTCCCTGATGCGTCACATCCGATTGGAACAGGCCCCAGCCGAGAGAAGTGAGCTGATCGCGGAGAGGCGGGACAGGGCGGGGCGGGGCGGGGCGGGGCGGGGCGGAGGCGGGCTGGAGGCGGGGCCTTGGTCGGCGGGCCAGGCCCCGCAAAGGGCAGAGCTCGCAATCTTCCGCTCGGCCGGCTGGCTCTGGCGCTGGTGCCGGCACCGAGCTCCGGGGCTGTGGCGGCAGGTGAGAACCTGGGGCCGGAAAGGGCGGGCGGATAACGACCTATAGCCCTGGCCCGGCTCCGCGCTCCCCCTCTCAGTACCGGTGGCCGGCCCGACGGGAAAGGACCGGTGCTCCCGCGTTCGCGAGGCCTGGCGTGGCTGCAGGGCCTGGGAGTGGCGTGAGGGGTCCCCTAGCCAAGACATCAGTATCGCCTGGGTGGGTCGCCGGCCTGGCAGCTCCCTTGCAACAGCGCAGCGGGGCAGCGGCGCACCCCTCCTTCTGTCCTTTCCTCCTTCCTGAGTATGCGCTTGAGCTCTGCTTGTTCCCAAGCTGACAACTTCTAAACTCCCAGGTAGGGAGAAGCCCCGGGTCAGCCCTGCCAACTGCTCTAACACCTAACACTCGGCCAGTATGGAAAAAGTTGCTGGCCCGGGGTTCCCTTACGTACCTTGGGGTACATCTCAAACTCTAAGGACCCTTCCAGCAGAAATGCCACGGGATCTGGGCCAGAGCCCCTTGCAGTGACTCAAAGCCACCCACCGTGTGAATGGTCCTTAGCTTCCTCTCCCTTCTGAACTGATTCTCACCACCCCAATGGTAACAGTGCTGGGTGTCCTCATCTTTTCTTGTGACTCCCCTCCACTTTGCTCCTCATATACTCCCTTCTGGTTTTCCTGCCTCCCTCTTCAGCCTAGGACGCAAGGCTGGACCAAAACCTCCAGGGTAAGTGACCCAAACTTCAAACTAACAGAAGCGATGGCTTCCCAGGGCTGTAGCTAGGGCGACTTTCCAACAGATGAGCCTTTTGCTTAACCTGCCCTCCATCTGCTAATTCTCCTGCTCCCCAGTCTCAGATGAGGGAGACCAGGGCCAAAGAACGATAATATCTAGAGAGGCAGAGGCCTCTTCCAAGACTGGGACACTGCAGGGCATGAAGCAACCAACAGTAGTGACGAAAACTTACTGTGTCCTCATCCTGGTTGCCCCAGTTATAGTAGGTGATGTGACAATAGGGTGGTGGCCATTCAAGTAGAGAAAGGAAGGAGGTGAAGCATTTTCTTTCACCTTGAAACACCCCACCACCCCCACCTAGAAACACTCATCGTCCCACTGGGAGTTTCAGACTGGTAGGATTGCCTGTGGGTATACGGAAGAGCCCCTGAACTGCAAGCAGAACCCCTCAGATGTGACAGTGGCTCCAGGACTGCCAGAGGAGCCCAAGCTCTGACAGGAGGAAAAGCACCCACAGTAGGCATGTAGCCCTGTGTAACCCCCTCCTGCTGTTTCTTCCAGTATCTTCTCTAGGGAAGGGGCCCTGCATTCCTCCAGAACCCCCATCACACCTGTTAGCAGGTAGGGTAGGCCAGTTAGCCATGATAACAGTTTGCAACTACATGTCGGTGGTGGACATAGCCCTTGGTGCTTTTGGCTTGATGGTCACCTGCTTCCCACACCACTTTGGTGATTGCTTTCTGCCCAACAGATGACACTCAAACACCCTAACCTGCTTTCTGATGGCCTCTTGGATATGGCCTGAGCCAGTATTTCCCATCAGCACCCTTTCTCTCCTCAGGCTTGCCTCCTTGTCATCCCTGAACAACCTTTCAGAGTTCATCCTAGTTGTAGCACTACTGCAGACCCTCTATAGCTATATCTTGAAGCCAGTGAGAATCAGGCTCATGGTGACAGGATTGAGAGTGGCTCTCCTAAATGCCTTGATATCAGGATGTCTCCTCAGGGTCACAGTGCTGGGGGAAAGCCCAGGGAAATCAGCAGGTATGGACAGGCTAACCAGGAACTCAAATCTGTAGGTGGCCCCTCTGGGTGAAGGATGGCAAGCTTGGGGCAGTTGCACTGGGGGACACGACAGCTGAATGGCACTCAAGGCACTACTGAGTCTCTCAGCAGTGGACTTCCAGGTCTCCGTGTTCCCGGGGTCGCCAATACTCATCCTCACCTACCACCTTTCTGTGTCCCTTCTCTCCTCAGGAAGAGCTCTGCCATCAAGGAAAGCAGTGCAGGGCCAGGCCTCACCCATGGACCCTTCTCAGGACATCCCAAAGGAACCAGTGAGACTGCTCTCCTACGCGACTGAGGGCCTGGGCACACCATCCTCTGGGAGGAGCCATGGTGTTTAGGAGGGGCAGCCCCCAGCCAAAGTCTGGACCAGGACGGGGCAGTGGTTGTGCAGGCCCCCTAGTCATTCTCAGGGCTACTCTGCTGCTTGTCAGCCTACCATGGAGGGCCCAGGGAACAGCCAGTACCAACCTCAGCACAGCTCTGGGCCATCTTGGGCCACTCCCAGGGGGCCGCTACTTGAGCATTGGGGATGGCTCTGTGGTGGAGTTTGAGTTCCCAGAAGATAGTGAGGGCATCATTGTGATCTCAAGCCAGTACCCAGGACAGAGCAATGGACCAGGGCCTGGCCCTGAACTAAGAGTCACCTCCTTGGACACAGAGGTGCTAACCATCAAGAATGTGAGTGCCATAACCTGGGGCAGTGGGGGTGGCTTTGTAGTGAGCATTCACTCAGGCCTGCCTGGGCTAGCCCCACTGCATATCCAGCTTGTGGACCCCCATGAGGCCCCACCCATGCTGGTAGAGGAGAGGAGAGATTTCTGCATTAAGGTCTCACCTGCTGAAGACACCCCCACCATGATTGGCACCGACCTCGTCCACTTCTCTGAGAACCCAATACTCTACTTGCTCCTGCCTCTTATCTTTGTCAACAAGTGTTCATTCGGGTGCAAGGTGGAACTTGAGGTCCTGAAGGGGTTCCTGCAGAGCCCCCAGCCCATGCTGCTGGGCCTCTTGGGCCAGTTTTTGGTCATGCCTTTCTATGCTTTCCTGATGGCCAAGGTTCTCATGCTGCCCAAAGCCCTGGCTCTGGGCCTCATCATCACCTGCTCGTCACCTGGTGGTGGGGGGAGCTACCTCTTCAGCCTCCTCCTTGGAGGGGATGTCACCCTGGCCATCTCCATGACTTTCATCTCCACAGTGGCTGCCACTGGTTTCCTGCCACTGTCCTCAGTTGTCTACAGCCGCCTGCTCAGCATCCATGAAACACTCCATGTGCCCATCTCCAAGATCCTGGGGAGCCTGCTGTTTATCGCCATCCCCATTGTAATAGGTGTGCTGATCAAGTCCAAGCTCCCCAAGCTCTCTCAGCTGCTGCTACAGGTTATTAAGCCCTTCAGTTTTGTGCTGCTCCTGGGTGGCCTCTTCCTCGCCTACCGCATGGGGATCTTCATCCTGGCAGGCGTCAGGCTGCCCATTGTGCTGGTGGGCCTCACTGTGCCCCTGGTTGGTCTCCTGGTGGGCTACTGTCTAGCCACATGCCTGAACCTGCCAGTGGCCCAGCGGCGGACAGTCAGCATTGAGGTAGGGGTGCAGAACAGCCTGCTGGCCTTGGCCATGCTGCAGCTGTCCCTCCGACGCCTTCAAGCTGACTATGCCTCCCAGGCCCCCTTCCTTGTGGCACTGAGTGGCACTTCGGAGATGATGACCTTGGTTATTGGCCACTTCATCTATAGAAGCCTGTGCCCAGTTCCCTGAGGCCCCTGAGCCAAGCTTTTGCCACTCCTAGCCCCCACCCTACACCCACTGTCCCCACAGTTCTTGTGTACCAAAGGCCTTTAGTTCTCATGCACTATGCACTCAGAAAAATCCAGGCTTATTTTTGTTACTGGTTTTTTATTCTCCAGCTTTCAGTGCCAAAGAGGCCATGCTGAATTAAGTGTGTGGGCATTGCCCAGAAAATATATTTCAATAAAAGAGAATCAAACTTGGGTCTCTTCCAGTCTTTGCTGTTCAGGCCTGGTGGTGGGGATAAGAAGGGTGTTCACTGGGTAGGTGGATGCCAGGGTGGAGGACTGGCTTGGGTGACACGGCGATCTCTGCACAGACTTTCAGCTCTCATTCCCCATGCATCCCTTCTCTGTGGGAGGTGGACCTCTGTTCTAGAATGAACTGTAGGAGGATGTGGGCAAAGGTCTGGTTACCCTGCCTGCTCTCAAGTTCAACTGGCTTTCCACCGCAAGACTAGAAAGGAGGAGGAAGAAGGCCTGTGGCCAGTGAAGCAAACTTGTCAGGGCAGAGCCCTTTGTGGACTCTGGAGAGACAGAGTAGGCGACTGCACAGACCTGCTTCACCTGCTGGATGGGAACGCAGGGCGGACGAGGCCAACGGCGGGGCGGGGCAAGGCGAGCAGATTCCCAGCCCTCCTCCTTCCCGCCCTCCCTCCCTCCCTCCTCCCTACCCCTAGCTCTCAAGCGAAGCCCACCTGGTCCAGCTTGGTCCTCCTCCTTATCCTGGCGGACCCCTGTGCACATTCGCAGCGGTGAACTTATCTCCCAGGGCAGTCCCCGCGCAGATACAAAGAGGGACACCACGGAGCTCCTCCTCCAGGGGCTACAGGGGCAGGGCGGGCCGGAGGCGGGGCCGGGCCGGAGGCCGCGCCCCTCTCGCTGCTTCCGGCCGCGGCGGGCGGTTCCGGCGCGCCGGAGGCGGTGGCGCGCCGCCGTGCGGCTGTAGGGGTTGGCGTCGGGCTGAGTGGATGCCGTGGCGGCCGCCATGCAGCTGATGGTGAAGGCGCTCCAGGGCCGTGAGTGCAGCCTGCAGGTAGCGTCACCAGGCCCCCGCCTTGAGCCTGCCCGCGCATGTCCCCTTCCCCCTGCGGGGCGCCGGGCTCGGGGCTAGACGAGGGTGGGTACAGGCGCTCCGGGGACGCCGGGAGAGCTGCTCTCTGCCGGGTCCGCAGACTCAACCCCTGCTCCCATCCTCGGCCTGGCCAGGTGTCGGAGGATGAACTGGTGTCCACGTTGAAACATCTGGTCTCCGAGAAGCTCAACGTCCCGGTGCGCCAACAGCGGCTGCTGTTCAAGGGCAAGGCCCTGGCAGGTAACGTGGGTAGAGGAGACGCCCAGGGAGCCCCTCACGAAGTTGGGATCAAGGTGTCTGTCCAGGCCGATCTAGGGAAGCAGTGTGTTGGGTGGGGCTCTGGCCACTCTACTTTCTGGGGGTGTGGTGGCCAGCCAAATGCCACAGTGCTCTCTGAAGTCACCCCCATCGCTCTGGTAACAACTTCATCAGTTTTTGTTTTTGTTTTCGTTTTTGTTTTGTTTTTTTTTGTTGTTGTTGTTTGGCAGATGGGAAAAGACTGTCGGATTACAGTATTGGGCCCAATTCCAAGCTCAACCTAGTTGTTAAACCTCTGGAGAAGGTGTTACTGGAAGAAAGCGCGGTCCGAAAACTGTCGGAGGCCTCACCCCCATGCCCACCTGCCTGGCAGCTGATCGCCAAAGTCTTAGCACGCCACTTCAGTGCTGCAGATGCCAGCAGAGTCCTGGATCAACTACAGAGGGTGAGAAGGGTAGCCCCAGATGTCCTTTCCTGCCCCAACTGCTCCCACCTGCCTCTGCCCTGGTGTATGTACCCCTCTTGGCACCCCCTGAATCCTTCTGGCCTTCTCTCCTCAGGATTATGAGAGGTCTCTGAGCCGCCTGACCCTGGATGACATCGAACGTTTAGCTAGCCGCTTCCTGCACCCTGAAGTCACTGAAGCTATGGAGAAGGGGTTCTCCAAATAGGATTCAGGGAGTGTGGGGATGAGCCCAGCCAGGCTGCAAGCTGCATGTAGCATTAAATGTGTTCTCATGTTGCAATTTGGCTTACAATAATAATAGCTGGTGGGTACCCAGGAACCTGTACCCAGCTCTTGCTAGGTGCCAGGCACCACTGAAAACACTTGACCTGAGTTTGCTCCTGCACCTCAAACAAAAGGTGAGACAGTTGAGGCTCCTTGCAGTGAAGTGAGGGAGCCAGAATCCGAGCCCAGCCAGCTTCTAGAAGTGCCTCAGGATGAGAAAGAAAAGGGGCTGTTTGGAAGATTTCAAGAGATGGGCTTTGGCATTTTGTGTTTAGCCCACTGAGAATAAACCCTCAAGTGACTTCTTTCCAGACCTCTGGCATGTCTTGGCACTGGTGGAAGGCCAAGTGACAGCCAGCCCTGGGCCCCCTCAGCTGCTGCAGCCAGTGCACACTTGAAGGAAAATCGGGTTGGGGAGTCAGGGGCGAACATCGCCCTGCTCTATAGTGTGACTTCAGGCAAGTTCCTGTGCCATGTTGGTCCCCAGCCATTGACTCTGCCCAGTGAAGGCTAGTCCTTAAACCTCACTCAATTTCCTTCATCCTTACCCCATACCTGGGGAGTGTCTGCAACAGTCCTCCCCTCTGTGTTCTGTACACAGCTTTTCCCTGGGCATTTCCTTTGCTTGTTTCCTGCTAGACATGGACAGTTCTTACTCCTTAGGGATGACAGATGACTGGCTTGATGGCTTAGCCAGGCCCCTGCACAATGTACTCATCCACAGAATGGAAGTGGACCCATCCCCGACCATGTGTGCAGGAGGGCTTTCATTTTGCATGCCCCTCACTGCCTAATAGGAAGCCTTGGGGTGCCAGGGAGGGAGTAGAAGCATGGCCTGATGGCAGAGGTCCTACCCTGCCTAGTGTACGTACACAAGAGTATGGATGCTCCAGCCCCACCACACTCCTTGCCTGATCCACTCCTGCTGGGTCTCTGGGCTGGGAAGACAAGCCTGATGAGCAAATGATTTGAAGAGCAGACAGTAAGTCCCTGGCCCCACCTGAAAGCTGTGAATATCAAACAGCAGAGCCCACTTAGGAGCCTCTAAGTGTGACCTGGCAGCTCATGTGATAGACTTGCCAATGCTCTCATTTATTTCGAGCCAGAAAGTTTATGTTGAACTTTTAAAAGCACTCAAGGTGAATGTGAGACTTTGATCCAAAAAGAACTGTATTAGTTAGGCTGCTTTTGGTTTCCAGTAATTGGTTTAAACAATAAAGGAAACTTACGGTTTACGAGAAATTCAGGGGTATTGTCAGCAGAAGAACAACTTCACCAAATACCCAGTTTCATCCTACCTCCCCTCTGCACTCTAAAGTGTCTGCTTCATCCCAGGCTGCCGCCTCAGGACCAATAGATGGCTGCCTGCAGCTTCCACTGAGTCCCTCATCCATAGTCAGCAAAGGACCACCTTCTTGCCCTGTAATGTAACTTCTTTCTCAGATGCCCCCAGCAAATAAATGCTGTCCTTTTATTGGTCAGACTGGTGATGCTTCCAATCATTTTGTCCAGGGGGTGGTTAGGGTGGGTGGTGGGAAGCCAGCTCCCTGGAAACCCATGGGCTATGGGCAAAAGAGGGAGATTCCCAACAAAAGCCAGGTCCTCAGGGTGGCCAAGTTGTGCACCCAAATAGCAATTGTCCACTTCAGGGGAGTGACATGCAGATGCTTGTTTCAGACAGACTCTAGAGTTAGTCATTAAGCTTATGCCAGTGCCTCCCAGCTTGGGGATGACAACCATCTGGTGATTAAGAGGTATCTCCTGGGAGGTTGGACATGGTGGGGTGGTCAGAAGCTTAGCAGGGAGATCAAGTTGAACATGGAGACATGAGTGGAGTCCTCAGGGTTTATGATGGGAGCCCTGCTGAAGGAAGAGCTGACTGGGACCCAGGCCCAGTCTGATTTCAGAGACCTCTGCAGCTGATGATGGAAATGTTACTATAGACAGGACATCCTGGAAGCTGTGAGGATGGATGTGGTGGCTCCCCAGAGAGTGCAGCATGAAAAGAGGGGAGAGGACTGGACCTTGAACTTCAACTGGAGATGCAGTAGAGGTCAGGAATATCCTCAGAGAGCTCAGTGTCAGAGCCAAGAATGCCTCTCCAAAAAGGGAAAGTTGTCCAGTGCAGCAAAGAGGAAAAGTGAGGGCAGGATGGATCCTCCTCTGCGTTAGTAACAAGGTGATGTTGGGCAACTGCAGTATGAGGAGAGGAGGAAGGAGGTGGTGACAGTGACTGAGGATGCCTCATTTTAAAGTGTGTGTGGTAGGGCAGGGAAGTCAGGAAAGGGAGGGAATGTTGCAGAGATGAGTAATAGGAGGCCCAGGTGGGAAGGGGCCAAGAGATTCTAGTCCAGGCCCTGTGCTGACATGAGAGGAGAACAGGGACTCCAAATGCAAGTAAAGCAGCCACAGGTTGCACTCTGCCTTTGTCCCTAGAGTCTAGGGATGGTCCCATGGACTTCTGCAGGCCCCAAGTGTTAAAATCTTTCAATAGGTGTCACAATGTTTGCTACAGGTGCTATACCCTCCCAGCCAAGTGTCCACCCAGGCAATGGGTGCTGCCCCACCTGCTGCTCCCTATGCCCTGCCCATTGTGGGGCTCTTGAGATCCATTGCCCCTTCAGGAGGAGCCTCAGGCAGTCCTTGACCCTCCTGCCAGGGACTTAGTATATAGCTTGAAGGCCCTATTGAAATCTCAATGACACTAGAAGGCAGGATAAGTGATGGCCTCTCAGAGAGAAATGGTCTGGCACCTGGACTGAGGTGCTTGTGTCACCCATTTCCCAAGGGCCCAGGAAGGAGGGGCAGACTCAGAGGAGAGCAGCGTTTGCTTTAGGGTGGGCTTGAGTTGAAGATGCCAGGGTGACAGATTAAGTGTGCCCACAAGTTGCTCGTGCCTCGCAGGCCTCCCATGCAGGCCTGGCCAAAACCAGGCTTTCCCAACTCCAGTAGGTCCAACGGGGCACTGCTTAGTCAGGCCAGGCCCTCCCAAAGCAGTGCTTCAGACCTCCAGGCCCTGGACAGCCCAAGGGAGAGACAACCACCCTGCTCACCTACAGGATCCAGCTGGAGCAGCCTCCCTTGGTTCCTGGGAGCTCAACCCCCTCCCCACCCTATCCACATACCCGTCTTGGGGTGACCAAATGACTGGCATTCCTCATCTCTTGCCCTCTTGTGATGTTACTTTCCTACTTTTTCTTCCACTTCATTGCTCACTCCTCTCACTCCTTTGCTGGTTTTTCCCCTTCATGTGCACACCCCCCACCTTTTAATGTTGAGGGTCTCCAGGGCTCTGCCCCCAGAGCCCTTCATTCTCTCTCTCTCTGCCACTTCCCAGGGGAGATTGTTCACCTTCACTCCCAATCTGTGGCTCCTCCCAGCCTTCTCTCCCGAGCTCCAGGCCACATCTCTAGAGTGTGATTCTGAGACAGCTCCTGGCTCTCCTACAGACAACTCATTCATTCCTTTAGCATACACTCACTGAGCGCCTGCCATGTCCCAAATGCTGGCAGTATTGGGACTGGAAGACACAGTTCCTTCCCTGTTAGCATGCACATCAGCCTGCCTCAAATGAATATACCACTCAGTCAAGCTTTTAAGGACGTGGGAGGCCACCTTTGCCTCTCCAAACTCTCCCTTCTCCATAGGCAATTGGGCGACAATATTTTTGGAATAGTCCAGAGCAGTTGCCTTGTAGATGTTCCAGAGTCTGGATGTGCCTGGTTCCTTCCTCCTTAGGTTCAGCTTAAGCGTTTTTTATGAGAGCACTGCCAGGGTGCTGTGTCTTCCCCCTCCCCACCCTTTACATCAGGAGGCACTTAAGGTCAGGCTGTGGCACTTTGGGGGAGGCACAGTCACATGGTCACTGTGGTGATTGTGTCTCTCTTGTAAAGTTCAATTTTCCCTTCCTAATGCACAACTGAGCTGGGGTAAAATCTTGAGACACTATGAATATCCTGTTCCCCAAAAATCTTTTTTCTTAAGACTATTTATTATTTTTCAGAAAGAGGAAATGAGGGAGAGAAACATCAATGTATGGTTGCCTTTCACCTGCCTCCTGCTACGGACCTGGTTGGAGACCAGGCTTGCAACCTGGTTATGTTGTCCTGGCTGGGACCCAACAATCTTTATCTAAATGTTATACCATCCAAATATGATTCTTGCCTGAATGAATTGCATTGGTGGCTGCAAAATGACATTTTTAAAAAGATTTTATTTATTTATCACTAGAGAGAGGGGAAGGGAGGGAGAAAGAGAGGTAGAGAAACACCAGTGTGTGGTTGCCTCTCATGTACCCCTAACTACGGACCTGGCCCTCAACCCAGGCATGTGCCCTGACTGGGAATCAAACCGACACCCTTTGGTGCACAGGTTGGCACTAAATTCACCGAGCCACACCAACCAGGGCATGGTGGTTTTTTGATGCTTTCTCTTTTCCTACAATTATTAGTTGGCATTTATCCTTTTCCCCTGCTTTCTTTTCTCAATTATCAAGTTATTTACTTGACAATTTAAATTGTCATTTTGGGGGATAATTTTTATTGGACTATAGCATGCATAAAATAATGTGCATAAATCATCACTATGCAGTTTGGTAGATTTTTAAGTTAATTTTATTTATTATTGTTGTATTACAATTGTTTCCTTTTTCCCCCTTTGCTCTCCCCTGCCCCCTCCCCTCCGTCAATCCACAGCTAGTTGTCCATGTCCATGGGTCCTCCTCGCTAGCTCCTCTCTGATCCCTTCCCCTGCTTTCCCTCTTCTCCCCATCCCCGCCAGTCACCATCATTCTGCTCCTCTTTTTTTTCCCCCCGTGTCTCTTGTTTCTTTCTGCTCACCTGTATGTTTTGTTCATTAGTCTACTGTTTAAGTGAGAACATATGGCATTTAACTTTTGCTGCCTGGCTTATTTCACTAAGCATGATACTCTTCAGTTCCATCCATGCTATAGCAAATGGTAGGAGTTCCTTCTTTCTTTCTGCTGCATAGAACTCAATTGTGTAAATGTACCACAGTTTTTTGATCCGTTCATCCACTGAAGGACACTTAGGCTATTGTAAATAGCTCTGCTATGAATATAGGGATATATAGGCTCTTCTGAATTGGTGTTTCAGGATTCTTCAGGTATAATCCTAGCAGTGAAATCACTGGATCATAAGGTGGTTCTATTCTTAGTTTTTTGAGGAAATTCCATACTGTCTTCCATTGTGGCTGCACCCATCTGCATTCCCACCAGCCGTGCACCAGGGCTCCCTTTGCCCCACATCCTCACCAACACTTATTGTTTGTTGATTTGTTGATGATTGCCATTCTAACAGGTGTGAGGTGGTATCTCATTGTGGTTTAAATTTGCATCTCTCTGATGGCTAGTGATACTGAACATTCTTTCATATGCCTATGGGCCCTATATTGGGGGTCTCCAGGACCTGGTCTTCCTTGGAGAAGTGCCTGTTCAGGTCCTTTGCCCATTTTTTAATTGGGCTGTCTGTCTCCCTGGTGTTGAGTCATATTAGCTCTTTATATATTTTGGAGATCAGAACCTTGTCTAAAGCGTCATTGGCAAATGTTTTCCCATATGGTTGGTTTCCTTCTCATTTTGTTGATGATTTCTTTAGCTGAGCAGAAACTTTTCAGTTTGATGTAGTCCCATTTGTTAATTTGTTCCTTTATTTACCTTGCCCTGGGAGCGATATCCATGAAAATTTTTCTGCATGGGATATCTGCAATGATTTTGTCGACGTTTTCTTATAGGACTCTTATGGTGGCACTGCTTATGTTTAAGTCTTTTATCCACCTTGAGTTTTTTCTGGTGTATGGTGAAAGTTGGTGGTCTAGTTTCATTTTTCTCATGTGCTTGTCCAGTTCTCCCAACATCACTTGTTGAAGAAGCCATTTGCACTCTATTTTATGTCCCTTCCCCTTTTGTTAAATATTAGTTGCCCATAAAGTACTGGGTTTATTTCTGGGTGCTCTATTCCATTGATCTATTCGTCTGTTCTTGTGCCAGTATCAGATTTTTTATTACCATGGCTTTGTAATATAGTTTGATATCTGGTATTGTGTGATTCCTTCTACTTCGTTCTTCTCTCTCAAGATTGCTATAGCTATTCAGAGTCATTTTTGACTCCATATAAAATTTTTAAGTATTTGTCCTAGGTCTGTGAAATATGATGTGGGTATTGTAATAGGGATTGTGTTGAATCTATAGATGGCTTTAGGTAGTATGGACATTTTTATGATGTTAATTCTTCCCATCCATGAACATGGTCCATTTATTTGTACCTTCCTTAATTTTTTTCTTCAGTGTTCTGTAGTTTTCCAAGTACAGGTCTTTTATCTCCTTGGTTAAATTTATTCCTAGGTACTTTATTTTATGTTGTTGTTGTTGCTATAGTAAATGGGATTTGTTTTCTAGTTTCTTTCTCTGATGTTTCATTGTTGGTGTATAAAAATGCCTTTGATTTCTGGATATTGACTTTGTATCCAGCTATTTTGCCAAATTCACTTATTAGGTTTAGTAGTTTTTTAGTGGAGTCTATAGAGTTTTCTATGTACACTATCATCTCATCTGCAAATAATGTCAGTTTTACTTCCTCCTTTCCAATTTGGATGCCTTTGATTCCTTTTTCTTGTCTGATCGCTGTTGCTAGAACTTCCAAACCTATGTTGAATAAAAGTGGAGAGAGTGGACACCCTTGTCTTGTTCTTGATCTTAAGGGAAAGGATTTTAGTTTTTGCCAGTTGAGTACGATGTTAGCTGCAGGTTTCTCGTATGTGGCCTTTATTATGTTGATGTATGTCCCTCTATTCCTATCTTGCTGAGCGTTTTTATCATAAAAGGGTGTTGTACTTTATCAAATTATTTTTCAGCATCTATTGATATGATCCTATGGTTTCTTTCAGTTTGTTGATGTGGTGTATTACATTTATTGATTTGCAAATATTGTACCATCCCTGCATTCCTGGGATAAATCCCACTTGGTCAAGGTGTATGATCTTTTTGATGTATTGCTGGATCCGGTTTGCCAATATTTTGTTGAGAATTTTAACATCTATGTTCATCAGAGATATTAGCCTGTAGTTTTCTTTCTTGTGGTGTCTTGACCTAGTTTTGGGATTAGAATAATATTGGCCTCATAGAAAGAGTTTGGGAGTCTTCCCTCCTCTTGGATTTTTTGGAATAGGTTGAGAAGGATAGGAGTTAGTTCTTTCCTAAGTGTTTGGTAAAACTCACCTGTGTAGCCATCTGGTCCAGGGCTCTTGTGTGCTGGGAGATTATTTCTTGAATTTCACTAGTTGTTATTGGTCTATTCAAGCTTTCTGCTCCTTCTTGATTCAGTTTTGGTAGGTTACACATTTCCAGAAATTTGTCCATTTCACCCAGGTTGTCAAATCTCTTGTCATATAGTTGTGTGTAGTAATTTCTTACAATCCTTTGTAATTCTATGGCTTTGGTTATGATTTCTCCTTTGTCATTTCTGATTGTGTTTATTTGGGACCTCTCTTTTTCTTGATGAGTCTAGTTAAAGGGTTGTCAATTTTGTTTATCTTTTCAAAGAACAAGCTTCTGGATTTATTGATCCTTAGAATTGTGCTTTTTGTCTCTATGTAATTTAGTTATGCTCTGATCTTGATAATTTCCTTCCTTCTACTTGCTCTGGGCCTCATTTGTTGAAGCTTTTCCAGTTCTTGTAGTTTTATGGTTAAGTTGTTTGTATGAATTTCTTCTAACCTTTTTAGGTAGGCCTTTATTGCTATGAATTTCCCTCTGAGGACTGCCTTCGCTGTGTCCCATAGGTTTTAGTGCTGTTGTGTATTCATTTTTTGTTTGTTTCCAGAAACTTATTGATTTCTTCTTTGATCTCATTGTTAACCCATCCATATTATTCAGTCTCCATGAATTAGAATGTTTTTAGGTTTTTTTCCTTGAGGTTGGTTTCTAGTTTCAAGCCATTGTGGTCTGAGAAGATGCTTAGTATAATTTCAATTTTTAAAAAAATTTGTAGAGGTTTGTCTTGTGTCCTACTACGTGGTCTATCCTTGAGAATGTTCCATGTGCACTTGAAAAGAATGTGTATTTTGTTTCTATGGGGTGAAAAATTCTGTATATGTCAGTTAAGTCCATTTCATCTAGAGTGTTGTTCAATGCTACACTATCCTTGGTGGTTTTTTGCTTGGAAGATCTGTTCATTGTTCATAATGGGGTATTAAAATCCCCTACTATTACTGTGTTGCTGTCTGTGTATATCCTTCTTGAAGTTCTCCAAGATTTTCCTTATATATTTGGGAGCTCCTATGTTGGGTGCATATATGTTTACAAGGGTTATATCTTCTTGGTGGATTGCTCCCTTAAGTATTATGAGATGTTCTTCTTTGTCTATTTTCATGGCCTTCATTGTAAAATCTGTTTTGTCTCATATAAGTATTGCTACCCCAGCCTTTTCTTCATGTCCATTTGCTTGAAATATATTTTTCCATCCCTTCATTTTCAGTCTGTATCAATCTTTTGTTCTGAGGTGGGTCTCTTGTAGACAGCGTATATGTGGGTCATGCTTCCTTATCCATTCAGCTACTCTATGTCCTTTTATTGGTGCATTTAATCCATTTACATTTAAGGTTATTATTGACAGGTACATCTTCATTGACATTTTCCCCCTTTGTTCCTGTATTCCTCTCTGTCTTTCTCTGTTTCTTCATCTTTTTAAAGCAAGCTCTTTAGCATCTCTTGCAATGCTGGTTTGGTGGAAGTGTATTCTTTTAGCCTTCTTTTGTCTGGAAAGCTCCTTATTTCACCTTCCACTTTGAATGAAAACCTTGTTGGGTAAAGTATTCTTGGTTGCAGGCCTTCGTTTTCCATCACTTGGAGTACTTTTTGCCATTCCCTTCTGGCTTGTAGTGTTTCTGTTGAGAAATCATTTGATAACCTTATTGGAGCTCCCTGGTATGTTATTAGATGTTTCTATGTTGATGCTTTTAGGATTCTCTCCTTGTCTTTGAAATTTGCCATTTTAATTATGATGTGTATTGGGGTGGGCCTGTTTGGGTTCATCTTCTTTGGGACCCTCTGTGCTTCCTGAACTTGAGTGACATTTTTGCCTATCAAGTTAGGGAAGTTTTCTGTCATTACTTTTTCAAACAGGTTTTCTATCCCTTGCTTCTCTTCTCCTTCTGGTATCCCTATGATATGGATATTATTGTGTTTCATGTTGTCCTGCAGCTCTCTTAAAACCTCTTCATTCTTTTTCAGTCTTTTATCATTTTGTTGCACTAACTGGTTATTTTTTCCCACATTGTCCTCCAATTCACTCATCTGGTCCTCTGCTTCCTCTACCCTGCTTTGGATTCCTTTATATTGTGTTCTTCAGTTCAGAAATTGTATTCTTCGTTTCCTCCTGGTTCTTACTGATGGTTTCTATGTCCTTTTTAATGCTGGTATAATTTTCTGTAAGTTCCTTGTAGTTGCCCTGGAGTTCTCTTTAGTTTTCTTTGAGCTCACTGAGCTCACTGGGCTTTCTTATAACCATTTCTTTGAATTCCATGTCTGATAATTTGCTTGTTTGTATTTCATTTAGCAGTCTTTCTGGGGATTCCTCTTTTCCTTTTGGTGATGGACTGTTTCTTTTTCTACCCATTTTGGGTGTCTGCTATTGCTTATTTTTGTTGTTCATATTAGTCTACTATGACTCCCTGCCTTCGTGGAGTTTCCTTCTGTGGTAGAAGATTTATGGGGTTCAGTGGTGCAGTCTCCTAGATTTCTTCAACTTGGTTTTTCACTCCAGCTGGCTGATTGAGAGATGCTTCTTCTACCATGACTCATGTACTATTGTTGAGCTGCTCCTAAAACAGAACCACCAGTCCAGGCCAAAAACAACACCTTCAATGATATTTTACACCCTTAATCACACTTTCAACTGCATATGAGCCTAGCTTAATATCTATACCCTCAAAGGTCACCCCCACCCTTAATCACACCCTCACCTGCAAATAAGCCAGTCTTTATAAGGATGTAAATATAATAAGACTATTATAACAGTGGAAAGGCAACTGAGTTGACTGAAATATGGATAGTTTTTTGATAAGTGCAAAGAAGTAGCAAAGATAGTGGCGAGAAGTGGTATGGGGATATGAGAGAGAAAGCAAACTACCTCTTACGTGGGAATGAGGGAGGAATCAGAATTCAGTGAGAAGGTGTGAATGAACAGTATTGACCCTAGTCAGAAGTTATATATATTTATATTTGCATATATATATCCTTATATATAGATATTGTGTGAGAGAACAAAACTACATATGTATAAATAAATAAATAAATAAATGACCATAAGGAAGTTGACTTAGAAAATATAGTGAAAAAGGAAAAAAATTACAAGAAATATGAATGTAGTTGGTGAATAAGTTTCACCACTGCACTATCAGCAACATATGATCTATATTTCCTATAGGTGAGCTGGGAACACCATGTAAAAAAGAAAGAGATTGGGAGATGTTTGGAGGAAAGGGGGTGATTTGTAACTTCCCTTATATTTATAACTCAGTTTGTAAAGATGCCACACCTACCTCCCTGTCTACCCTCAGTGAGCACTGATTGGTCAAGGTGGAGAGAGGACAAATGTATTTGTTGAGCAGAGAAAAGAATGTGTAGCACCTAATACACACAAAGAAGATTTTAAGAGGCTGGGGAGAGGAGGAATACTTGGAGTGAGGAATAGGAATGAGCCATAGCCGGAGAGAAAGTAGACTTTAAAACAAAAGTAAGAAGAGGAACTCCAGTGGTTAAATGAATTGAGAGAAGGGAGGAGTAAACTATGGGATTTGAGATACACTATAACATAAACACTATTTACTTAAAATGCACTAAATGTGAGAACTAGAGATGGCTATTTTTTTAAAGATTTTATTTATTATTTTTCAGAGAGAGGGGAAGGGAAAGAGGCAGAGAGGGAGAGAAACATCAATATATGGTTGCCTTTCATCTGCCTCCAGCTACAGACCTGGCTGGAGACCTGGCTTGTAACCTGGTTATGTGCCCTGGCTGGGAATCTAACCAGCGACCTTTGGATTCGCAGGGTGGCACCTTATTCACTGTGCCACCAGCCAGGGCTAGAGATGGCTATTTTAAAAGGATATGCTGGGGAGTTTTAATTCATGTAGCTCAGGTGTTTGAGGTTAGCAGAGATCCAATTTGGGGTCTGTCACGGTCAGGGCTGGATCTGAATGCCACACGTCCAAAGGCTGAGGCTCCAGCAGCCTAGGCCACTGGTTGGGGAGAGGGAGGGCACTCTCTTCACCGCTGGGTCTTCAAAGGGGGCTTTGGGCTCCCGGCTCTGGGCTCTGGGCTCTAGGCTCGGGCTCCAGGCTCCCAGGTTGGTGGTGAGCGGCAGCTGGCTATGCACTCTCCTAGGTGGGTTCCACTCCTGGGGACTCTTCAACGCTTGTGCCGCCCCTCTGCCTCTTCTCTCCCACTGGTTCTGTGGAGGCGGGGCTGCGGGCTCCAAGCCTGATGGCCCGCTGCCACAGCCGCAGCCGCAACTGCCTCTGCCGCTGGCGCCCGAGCTGGCTTCGCTTGCTCTGAGCACCGGCAGCTCCTCGCTATGGTGTGTTCTCTCACCCAGATTTTGCGTGGAGGGCTCCACGGGGAGCAGGGAGGTCAGCGCAACACTGTGGGCGGGGGGAGCACGGGTAGCGAGCTGCACTCTCCCCTTGTAGCAGCCGCAGCTCTGCTTTTATGCTGCGGGTGCCTGTGCGCTCCTACACGCTCCTGCCTGGCGCGGATCACCTGTACCCCAGCTCTGGTTCTGGGAGCCGGGCTCCCTCAACCGCAATGCGGGGCACTCACGCAGTCCCTCCCCTACAGGAGCTGAATGCCTCAGTCCTCCCGAATTTGCTGCTCAAATATCCACTCATAGTTCTTGGCAGCCTCTGGACTGTGCATGTCGGAATCCAGGCACTTACCACAGTAATCCTCTGGGACGAGCTTCTGTCCCATGTTTCGTGCCTTGTTCTCCAGCTGCTCTGGCGCTTGAGAAAGCCTTCAGTGCTGCCCAGTACTCTGCCGCCATCTTCCCTCTCATTAGTTTGATGGCTTTTTCAAGTGAGTACACCCATATATCTATCGCCTCCAGATCAAAATAGGGAATATTGCTAGCACTCCAGCACCTTCCCTGGTGCCCCCTTTCAGTCATACTCCCCTCCAAAAGGCTTAATATCGTTTTGGATGCTCAAATTGTTCTAGCTTTAGCTTTTTCCTGTTGACTCCTGTGTCCCTTGATATGCCTGGTCCTTTTGTTTTTCAAGCACTTCCTTCCTGTCACTACAAGGTTCCACAGGCTCATCTTGTATGTTTTTTCTTGCCCAGCCCTAGAATCAGCCATTTCTCCAAAATGCTCTGGTTCTTTTTAGTGGAGAATAATGTTGAGAAACCAAGGTCTGGGTTCAGGGTGTGTTCATTGCTACTGGGTCTCGTTGCTTCTAGACTCTTTCACTGGACAAAACTTTGAAAGATATTTTTTGAGAATTTAGCCATTCCATGCTACCCACAGAGGGTGCTATATGGCATTGTTTTTTGGTTCCCACATAACTTAAAAGGAAACTTTCGCAATGTCTGGAGGCCTTGAAGTTCTGCAAATGAAGGAGGCAGATGTTAAATCCCTTCCAGCAGGAACCCACTTAGATGGCACCAACCTTGACTTCCAAATGGAATAGCTAGCTCATCTACAAAAGGGAAAGTGATGGCGTCTACATCATAAATCTGAAGAGAACCTGAGAGAAGCTTCTGCTGGCAGCTCATGCCATTGTTACCATTGAAAACCTTTCTGAGCCCTGGCTGGTGTGGCTCAGTGGACTGAGAGTGCAGGCCTGCGAACCAAAGGGTCACTGGTTGGATTCCCAAGCAGGTCACATGCCTGGGTTGAGGGCAGGGTCCCCAGTTAGGGGCACACAAGAAGCGGCCACACATTGATATTTCTCTCCCTCACTTTCTCCCTTCCTTCCCTTCTCTCTAAAAATAAATAACCTTTTTAAAAATTAAAAAAGAAAAAAAAAACCTTCCTGATGTCAGTGTCATATTGTCCAGGAATACTAGCCAGCGAACTGTGCTGAAGTTTGCTGCTGCCACTGAAGCCAACCCTAGTGCAGGCCTTTTCACTATTGAAACCTTCAGTAACCAGATCCAGACAGCCTTCTAGGAACCAAGAACTCTGGTGGTTGCTGATCCCAGGGCTAAGCACCAGCCTCTCACTGAGTCATCTTATGTTAACCAGTACACCATTACTCTGTGTTACACAGACTCTCCTCTGTGCTATGTGGACGTCGCCATCCCTGGCAACAACAAAGGGGCTCATTCTGTGGGTCTGATATGGTGGATGCTGGCCTGGGAAGTTCTGTGCATATGTGGCACCATCTTCCAGAAACATCCAAGGGAGGTCATGCCTGATCTCTGCTTCTACAGAAATTCTGAAGAGACTGAATAAGAACAGCAGGCCACTGCTGAAAAGCCTGTGACTAAGGAGGAAATTGGGGGTAAATGGGCTGCTCTGGCTCCTGAACTCACTGTTGCTCAGCCTGAGGTTGCTGACTAATCTAAAGGGACAGGTGCCCTCTCTGCCTGTTCAGCAGTTTCCTACTGAAGATGGGAGAGCTCAGCCTGCTGCGGAAAACTGGTCTACAGCCCCCACTGCGCAGGCCCCTGAGTGGGTAGGAACAACCACTGAGCGGCCTTAAGTTTTTGTCCCACAAACTGTTAACAAAATGGAAATAAGGTTGACAGAAAATACACAGCTTTTAAAAAAGAAAGAGTTTATACTGCAACCCCCAATTTTTAAAAAGATTTTATTAATTTTAGAGAGAGGGGAAGGAAGAGAGGCAGAGGGGGAGAGAGACATCAATGTATGGTTGTCTTTCACCTGCCTCCAGCTACAGATCTGGCTGGAGACCTGGCTTGCAACCTGGTTATGTGCCCTGGCTGGGAATGGAACCAGCGACCTTTGGGTTCACAGGCTGGTGCCTTATCCACTGTGCCACCAACCAGGGCTACAATCCCCAATTTTAATCCAGCATCACAGCTCTTTGTGTCGCCTTCCCTTATTCCAGTGAGAATTCTCATTTCCAGCCACATCAATATATTTACACATCTGTTCTACTAGATGAAGTCTGTCTTAAAGTACACCCAAAATAACTTTATAGTACCTAATCTCTACCATTACTGACAACACACATCCTAAAAGTTAAGCCAGTGCCTTTTGTCCTAAGAATATATCTCATCAAAGGAGTACAGTTCAAATAGCTAAATTTAAAAGGTACCTGAATTATATTCTCTGTGTGGTTTTGTTATAAATTGGATGTGCAGTTAAACTCATTTGTTTTTGTTTTTATTCCATTTTATCATTTGATTTTTTCACTCTTTCAAACACATTTTTGCACATTTAAAATATTTATATTTAAATTATTTATAATGGTTTAAAGTCAAAACTACACAAAAGCCTATTCCAAGAAATCCCATACCCATGTCAACGTCCTTCCTATAAGGGTTCATTTCCATTAATTTTTTTTAATTTAATTTTATTGTTGTTGTATTACATCCATCCCCTTTTGGCTCCCCTCTGTCCCCCTACCCACCCACCCATTCCCCCCCACAAAGTCAATCCCACCTGTTGTCCATGTCCATGGTTTCTTTATACTAGGTTCTTGTCTAAACTGCACCCCTTCCTTGCCTCTGCCTCCCCCCTCTCCCCAACCGCCTTCCCCCTGACCACTGTTTTACCTTGTTTGAAACTAGCCCATATGCTACAGAGCTGTTAGGCCAGCTTCAGTGTTACTTTTCCTCCTTTTACGACCACCAACATCAATAGATCAATGTTCAGATCTGATGGGAAAAGGAACCAGAAGATTCCATTAGTTTTGAGTTTCTCCTTCCCGTGTCTTTTCTTTCAATAAATATGTGTATCTGGGGAGCAAAAAGGGGATGAATATAATACAACAACAATAAAATTTAAAAAAATATATGTGTATCTGTGAGTGTGTGTCTTTTGCACATAACAATGTATCCTGAAAATTATTTCATTTTTGTTACTAGAGAGTTTCATTATTTTTTACTGCTGTTTAGGACTATTGTATAAATGTACCAGAGAGTAAGTAGTTCACTAATTCCCTGATGATGGATATATACAATGTATCCAGTAACTTTTTAAAAATAACATTTCTTAAAAGTTAAAAATTGCAGCTCTGGGTGGAATGACTCAATGGACTGAGTGCCAACCTGTGAACTGAAAGGTCGCTGGTTCTATTTCCAGTCAGGGCACATGCCTGGGTTGCGCCAGGTCCCCAGTTCAGGGCGTGCTAAGCCCATTGATGTATCTCTCACACATTGATCTTTCTCCTTCCTTTCCCCTCTCTCTAAAAAAACAAATGAAATGTTTTTAAAAAGTTAACAAGTGCAAATAATAGAAAACTGAAAAACACAAGAAGGAAATAACAAAGTTATCCATAACCACAAGCAGGTTACAGTTTGACATGTCCTAAGCCCCCTGTGTATCTACACAACTAAGCTTCCATTTTAGTGTAATTAAGACCATAGTTATGATTCATGCTTTTTCTTTATTTTTTTAAAGTATTTTTTAAAGATTTTATTTCATTATTTTTAGAAAGAGGGGAAGAGAGAGAGGCAGAGAGGGAGAGAGACATCAATGTATGGTTGCATTTCACCTGCCTCCAGCCACAGACCTGACTGGAGACCTGGTTTGCAACCTGGTTATGTGCCCTGGCTGGGGAATCGAATCATGCTTTTTCACACATCATGAATATTTACCATTTCAAAGTCTCAAAACTATATGAATATTCTGATAACCAAGAATACACTATACCAACTCAATCTGGAAGAAAAATGTAACCCTGCCTTTCTTGGGGACAAAAAATTCATAAAGGATAAAAATAGCAACTGACCCCTAGAAACAGATATTGGCAAAGTTACAATTAAAATACTGCATTCCCTTAATGTTCAATTAAAAATGAGACACAAAGCAACAGAAGACACAACATACAATGCTTCTAAGAGAGTTCATTATGACCTGCATTTATAAAATATTAGCAAAAAGACAAGTTTTGACTGAAATACTTTGCAATGTATTCCTACAGTACATCAAAAAATGCACACATATCAATGGTTATCATTACAATGTAACTGTAAACACATCCACATGCATCCCTCCCTCCACCCCCCATGTCTTTCTGCTGTCAGCCCAATGAACAATTCCTGACGTCTATTTCTGAGGTGGTTGAACAATTACATGTCCAAGAGGCCTGTTTTCTATAAACTGTAACAAAAAGATTCCATTAGTTCAAAACTATTCATCCATTAGTTCAAAAATTGGTTAGCTCACTAGCTCTATTTTTTTAGCGTATATTGTCACCTCAGGACATCTAAAAAGCTCAAGATGTTGCAAAAACGCACATACAGACCTATGGTTATAATTTAAAACCTTCTTCTAGGTATAGAGATACTAGCAAAGGACCCTTCTCTTTACCCTTCCTCTTCCCCCCTCTACCATTTCGATGACTAAATATAGGACAGTCCTTCCTAAAAACTAACAAACAGGCATTTATAAAGCGATTATTTTACTAACTCTGCTTTTAATATACTTTGGGCATTAAGACTTGTTTATCCTTGAATATATAGCAGTATTAACTGAAATGCACATATGTAACAATAATTAGAAAATTAGAATTTGTCTAAAGAGGCAACCACACATTGATGTTTCTCTCCTTCTCTGTTTCCCTCCCTTCCCCTCTTTCTAAAAATAAATAAATAAAATTAAAAAAAAAAATTCGAACTTCCTTTTGAGTCCTGACTTGTGTGGCTCAGTGTTGGAGCCGCGTCCCATAAACTGAAAGGTCTTGGGTTCGATTCCTGGCCAAAGCATATGCCTGGGTTGCAGGTTCAGTCCCCTATCCGGGTGCTTGCTGATCGATGTTTCCCTCTCCTTCTCCCTCTCTTTCTCTCTCCTTTCCCCTTGCTCTATAATCAATAAGAGAAAAAATCTTATTTTTGATGAAAAAATGTAAGCTCACTGTAAAAATGTTCAGGAAAACACAAAAAGGAAGTTATCACCCACAGTGCCAACACTCAGAGATAACAAGTGTTTACATTTCGGTGTATTATTTTAGGATTTCAATGTATGTATATAGTAATTTACTAAGTTGGAATTTTAGTGAATTTAATTTTGCATTTTGATTTTTCACATGTGACATTAGCTGTGTTCCCACTGCCACTATTTTATCCCAGGTCCCTATCATTTCCTTTCTTGCTTCTATGCAGAGTTTCCCTGCTGACAGGCTTGACCTTCACACGGTCCACTTAGTGGTTTTTCTAAAAGGCAAATATGAATGGCTTGTCACCCCCTTTGGTTTCTCCATCTACATCAGCGATGGAGGCAGGGTGCAAAGTAGTAGGGTTTGTGGACTCTCCTACTCCACCTCCCTCTATTGCAAGGACATTGAGCCGCATTTCTTGGGGACATTGGGCCCAGGGAAGGGACAGGGAGGGAAACTATCCTCCCTGTCTGATAGCCTCACACGAGGTGGGCGGAAAGGGGAACGAGTTTGTACGGGGGCACTAGGGTCACAGGTCGCTCTAAGGGGCGGAGCTTCACGAGATAGTTCTATTAAGTCGGGCAGCCAACAAGGTATCTCTCCAGTCTGTGGCGGGGCTGGCTGGGTTGGGCGGGGATTCCCAGTTAAACTGTGCGCTTAGGGGAGGAGCTTCTTGAGGGGGTGTCGCCTTGGGGTCTCCAGGACCCGCGGGTTGCAGGTCCAGCTCGATGGGAACTGACCACACAGCTGGTTTCCCAGTCTTATCACTGTTGGGTCTCCTTAGCGGCCTCGCTAGGGGCCTGTTTGCGCAGGCTCCCTGGGGTCCAGTTGTGCCTGAAGAGAAACGGCTTCCTCAGGAAGCCTCACTTTTTTCACGGCTGAAGGACTCTCCGAGAGCCCAGAGCAGTGTCGCTTTGGCGGGAACAGACAGCAAGCCTTTCTAGGACCTGGTTTCGTAAGCCTGTAGGGTGGAGTCAGCGCCAAGGGGCGGTGACTGCCGTTGACTAGATCTGCGCTCTAGGGGCGGGATCGAAGGCAGAGCTCGGCGGCCATGCAGGCAGCAGGCGCAGGTACCCCGAGAGCCCACCGCCAGGACCGCCAGGATGGCTGCGGCGCCCCGCTGGGTGCAGGCGCGGCAGCCGCTGTGGCGGGCAGAGCTCCGCTTGTTGAGCGAGCACAGCATGCCTCAGGGTGGGGCGGAGATGACGCACTCACGGCCAGACAGCCGGAAAACCGACTACATATTTTGTAACCTAGCCGAGGGAATAGCGAGGGGTAGCTGGGGGATGTTTACTGGAGGGTTGCTTTGGGTGCAGAGGGACGGGCAGGTCAGGGCCGAAAGGGGAGCAGAGGAAACCAGGCGCAGGTTGGGTGTGTATGGCCAGGGGCGTTCTGGAGGGGAAGAAGAAACTAGAGCAGGAGGGTAACGGGGTGGTTGGTGGAAATTCGGGCTAGGGGTGCTCTGGGGGTGGTGGTGGAAGTAATCCTTGGTGGTGGATGAGACTAGTCAAGGTGGCCTGAGAGGGGACAGGAGACCAAAGTTGGTGTGAATGGTGCCTTAACTGAATCTCCACCAGCGCCCTCAGTGTGCCTTTCCCGTCCCCCTTGGAGGCAGACATTGCCAGAGGATCCCTGGCCCCAGATACGGAACCCCACCGAGAAGCGGTTCGGAAGGAGCTCACAGTGAGCGGCAGCGTCCTAGCCGTGTAAGCTCTAGAAGGAGAGGGGACAGCAGGGCCAGTCTCTACAGAGGATATATGGAGACGGGAAGACACTAAGAATTAGGTCTAGGGGAATGACTTGGTGCGGTCTATGGGGGTGTCTTAATGGAGACAGCAAAGGGTTCAGTCTTAATGCCTGAGGGGCGGAGAAAGGGAAAGAGGAGTCACCTTTAGCTTGATTTTCTTTCTTTCTTTCTTTTTTTCCCTCACTTTAGCTGCTGGAAAGCTGAAGATGCTCACTTCCTCCGAATTTCCATCATCAACTTTCTAGACCTGCTTTCCCTGGTGATGCGAACCATGCAGCGCTTTGGGCCCCCTCTTTCCCGCTAAACCTGGGCTAGGAAAAGGGGGCTGAGGCCCAACCTTGTGGTGGGTCCTTGGCAGTGGATCCTTCCCACAGCAGTGATTCCTGCAATAGCTGCCACTTTATTATGGGGTCCTAACCTTTTGCTGGTACTGGCCCTCGCACACTTGTGGCCCACTTGTTTTGTTTAGTGCTTAGGTGTTTCTCACTGCAGCAAATAAACCTGAGCTACTATTCCATATCTGAGTTTCTTTTCAACTACTTGGCTTTGTCTCTGGGTTGGAGGGCAGGACTGGGAATCACATAGTCAAGCACTACAAGGTAGGTAACTGGAGACAATTTAGGAAATGGAAGATGGGTCTTGTCATTAGTATTAACTACTGTGACCATTGTGGAATCACTCCTCAGTTTATAGCTGTATTTATATAGTCAATGTATAACAATAATATAATTATAGCATTTTGCAAGGTTAGCACTTTTACTAATATTTTCCATCTAGCATGAACTTTTCCTCTAACACTTCTTCAGCCATTTTCTCCCATTGCTTGTTGACTGAGACATGTAGACTCCTGGCCCTGTGACTCCTAAGGCACTCTTTGACCCATAGCAGCCCCCAGTCATTAAGGGCTTTAGCCAAAGTGTCTACAGCAATCAGGAAAGCTTCCTTCCTTCACAAGACTTGAGAGAACCCAAAGGTACCTATAGGCTGCCTGGGCACTGTGGCAGCCCTCACCTACGACCTCTATTGCTTCCACCAGTGTCAGAGCCAGTGCTCGCAGCTCATTATGCACATCTGGATCTCTGCCCAGGGCTTCAGGTTGCAGCCCTCTTGCTGAGTTTGGCTGCATCCATCCACTCTTTTTTTTTATATATATATATTTTATTTATTATTTTCAGAGAGAGGGGAAGGCAGAAAGGCAGAGAGGGAGAGAAACATCAATGTGTGGTTGCCTTTCACCTGCCTCCAGCTATGGATCTGGCTGGAGACCTAGCTTGCAACCTGGTTCCGTTGCCCTGGCTGAGAATCGAACCAGCGACCTTTGGGTTCGCAGGCCAGCGCCTTATCCACTGTGTCACCAGCCAGGGCTCACATCCACTCTTAAGACGACCCTGAGACCACAGTCTGGCCTTGCAAGTTCCCCGGAGTTCATTCCCAGGCCCAGGATCTGCCACTGGACTTATTTCCTCTCCTACTCTGAGAAGCCCCAGTGTCAGTGGGTGAGGAAGTGGCTAATTGAGTACTGGATTTTTTTTCCAGGAATCTTAGGTTCCTTTCCATTTGGGTGTTGCATATTTCTATTTCTGCCACACCTCCACTCCCCATTTAATATACTCTGATCCACTTGTAAAATAAGTTATATATAGAGAGAGAAGGGGGAGAATTTCAAAAGCACTATTGGAGGCATAATAGCTACATTATAATGTAATTATTGACCACTGAATTTTTCTTTTAAAAAATTTATAAAGGTTTCATTTATTTTTAGAGACGGAGAAGAAAAGGAGAGGGGCATCCATCTGTGACAGAAACATTGATTAATTGCCTCTCACACACCCTCAACAGGGGACCTGGTCCCAGGCCAGCCATGTGCCCTGACCAGGAATTGAAAAGGCAACCTTTCAGTTTGTAAGTTGGCACTCAGTCCAGAGCCACACCAGCCAGGGCTAAACTCATTTGTTATAGCAGCTTTTTAATAGATGCCATCGGACTGTCTCCAAGATGATCATGTTTTCTTAGAATAAAGGCAGTTTTACTTCATTTTCAATGTGGGTGGCTTTATGGGTTAATATCTTTCTTGTTATCGGGTTGCACTTTCCTACTTCTCCAAATGTCTGGTTATTTTAGATTGGATGCTAGACATTATGGTTTTTCCTTGGGTGCTGGATATTTTCATAGTCCTAGACATATTTTTTGCCATTAGTTCTAGATGCTGTTAAGCGACTTGGAAACAGTTGGATCCTTTAGAGCTTGGCTCTGAAGATTTGCTCTGTGGATCCTTTCAGAATAGGAGTCAGTTTTTCTCCACACTCGTGAGGTGAAACCTTTCTGAGCACCCTGCCTGATGCCTCCCAAATTGTAAGGTTTACCATCCTGGCCAGTGGGGACAGCCATTAGTCTCTGTCCTGCTTGAGCACTGGACATGGTTACCTTTCATTCTTCAGATAGTTTTTCCTCTGGCCTCATGTGGTTTCCTCACGCGCTTGGGCTGATCAGTGGTCTGCGGAATACTCCAGGGGGGACCCTCTGCAGACATGCGGGGTTCTGGCTCTCTGCCACTATCTTCCTTGCGGTCCTCTACCTCACAGACTCTAGGTGCTGAGAATTTCATTTCCATCTCCTAAACTCCGGGTGTCCATGGGGCTTTGCCAGCAAACACCCTCTCCAGACAGTCACCTTGGGCAAAAGCAGGGCAGACCTCATTTCTCATCTCCCAGAGATCACTATCCATCATTGTTTGATACCCACTTTCTTTCCAGCCTATGTTTCATATATTTTGTCTGGATCTGGGGGGCTCTTTCAAGTTAGCGATAGGGTAAATTCAGGCCCCGTTATACCGTATGTGTGGACCAAGCCAGTCATTGTAGAACGTAAACTCTGACATTGAGAGCTGGAGGGGACAGATGCTGTCAATGGGGTGATGATAGGGTTGGTCATGATGATGCCGATGAGGAATCTCATCTAACAGCAAGCAGCAGCTGTAGTAGGCTACAGGTAGGGTCTCTCTCTAGCTTTTTAAAGGAAATCATTATTAACTTCTTAATTCTTGATGGATAGATGAGAATTTAGCTCTTTTACACCAACAACTCTGCTTCCCCTCCTCTTCCCCAAATGGTTCTGTTCAATTCTAGGGATTTGTTATCCCCTGAGGCAAAAAAAAAAAAAAAAAAAAAAAAAAGTCACCTAAGTTTAGTTTCTCATGATGATATCTGCAATTTCACAATGGTGTTTAAAACCATCTTCTTGGAGGCCAGCACTCTCTTAAATATTTAAATTTAACAATGGTAGTTTGTAAGATTTGCTTTATTACTACATGGCTCTGTAACATAGTCCTTGTGAAAGGCCAATAAATAAACAGTGCTGGTTATGATCCAAAAAAAAAAAATCATCTTCTTGGGCATGTTCTTTCCTCTTTCTGTCTGGTTCTCTCCAGGTTGCCAGCTTACACAGCTGTCATCCGGGGACTTCCATGTGTCTGAGCTTGAGACCTTATGCTGGATCTTGTGGCTTTCTCGTTACTCTTTTACTTCTCCTTTTTACTTGTTTGCATTTGAAGTCAGGTTTAGCGGTCTAATTCCCATACTACAAACTTCCCCATATTAGGTGTACTGGCCTCAGACTTTGATAAATACATTCATATATATTTAGTCATGTAACCATCACCAGAGTCTGCCATCTTGGCCCCACCAACAGGCTGCTGAAACTGCTAGCAGCTTTAACACCTAGGTCAGGTCACAGAACTCCTCTGCTCCAAACCTGCTCTGGCAGCCGCTCTCACACAGAGACAGCCAAAGCCCTTATGGTGGCCTATGAAGCCACTGTGTGATCTGACCCATGCCCTCACTGGCCTCCTCCTCTCCCCTCCATCTTGCTCACTCTGATCCATCCACATTGGCCTCCTTCCTTTCCTGAGACACACTCGACTCACTGCTGCCTCAGGGTCTTTGCACTGGTTCTTTCCTATCTGGAACTCTCTTCCCCTGGGGATCCACATGGTGCACCCATATATCATTCCTGAACACTATTTAAAATTGCATTCTACTTTCTCCCCACCTGTGTTACTGTAACAGGCATGTGGGTGTGTGGAGGAAGTAAGGCAGGTAGGTATACCATGAACAAGATACAACTGGGACACAGTAAAGACTTGTCAGATATGAAAGTTTGGGTGCCCAGGCTGGGGGCAGTAGAGGTGAGGAGAAGAAAGCAAATTCTAAATGGATCTTGATGGTAAAGCACCTAGCACTTGATGATGACTTGAACATGGCCCTGAACCTCCTTAAATCTTCAGGAATCCTGCAATGAGTTACCCTTCCTCCCATAAAGGGAGTCTAGTTCACCTGGAGCCTGACAGTCTTCCAACCTGTTTCCCATGTTCACTGACCACCTACCTTCCCCAAGGGCAAAGCCACACACTGACTCCATTTTCCCAACATTTAATTAGGGGACAAAATTACATGAACAAAGAAAAACTCATGCAACAAAAGAGGAGAGAATTCCGTTTACAGGACTGTGAAATGGGGTCAGATTCCTCAGAAGAGGCAGAAGAACAAAGGAGTAAGGCACTGCAGCCTCAGCCCCTCGAGGCGGGCGCAGGACAGGGCAGCTGAGGATGAGGGGGTCCAAGGCAAGTGCAGAAAACACTGAGGAAGTTTGGCAGTAGGGCCAGGAGAGAGTTCTGGAGCCCCCAGGACCAGGTCAGGCCCTGGAACATGTGACAGCTCTCCAGGTGCTTGGAGAGAACAGGGCCCTCTGGGAATACAGTCCAACTCCCAAGAAGTTTGGAGAGGGATTTTGTGGCCCAGCTACAGGGGGACCCCCTGGCACAGCCGCAGTCCGAGGGCAGCTTCAGGCGCATCACCCCACTCCAAGCGCTGCTGGTGCTGAGGCCCCCTTCTTGGAATGGGTGGGGTCAGCCATGGCAAGGGTGAGGTGCTGGAAGCTAGGCCAAGGCTGACAGTGTCACAAGGGAGTCAGGACGACTCAAGGAGAAGTGAATGAGGTTGGCAACATCCCGGGGGGACACTTATTTACAGATAGAGAGGTTGAGGTGGAGATAAATTAAATAAATAGGTGGTTGGGGGTATAAATAGCAAGGAAGGCAGGGGCTGTCGCAACACCTGGGCACAAGGGCAGGAGGCTGGGGGTATTGCTGCTGCTGGGGTGGGGGGCTTGGTCCTGTCAACCCCTCCCTGCCTGCAGGGCCCAAACAAGGCACTAATGAAGGGGTCCCAGGTGTGCTGGGGGCATATTGGCCCAGTGACCTCGCCTGTGCCACCCAATCCCAGGCTCAGTCCTGAGAACCAGGCATGAGCCCGCCCCCTCCTTAACAGGAGGATGGCCCAGGACTGAGAAACCCCCTCCTCACCGGTTCTGCCACCCTTAGCTGTTGCTGGACATGAGGCTGATGATCTGTTCCAGCTTCTGGCGCAATTTATGCTTCCGACAAGAGATGTCTCTGTCCAGAGCGGTGAGTACCTGAGGGAGAAAGGCCCCAGAACTGGGCTCACAGGGAGGGGCCAGCTCCTCCCAGGCAAAGCCCCCTCCCCTTGATGTCTTGAGCTCTTCCCTCCCTTGCACCTCAGGCCTCGAGTACATCCTTTCTCCCCTGGGGCCCTAGGGCTCCAACCTCCCACCTTTGAACACACCCATCTTCTCCTGGGCCCTGAAGCTTCCTCCAGCTGCAGACCTTTCTTCTCCTCTCCCAAGAGTGGTGTGGACTGATTATCCCGTTTCTCCCTTCCCATCCCCTCCTAACGCCCCCCCTCCAAACCTCTCTTGTCCAGGTCTCCATGATCTTGTCACCAAACCCAGCCAGCATTTTTGGGCCCCCTCTCCCTTGACCGATAGCAGCATCTGACAGCTGATCATTCTCTCCTTCCTGATACTCCTCTGTAGGTGCTGGTGGGGGTTCCTCACACAGGTTTCAGGACCAGCCCGGCACTCTTGGAGTGCTTTCCACCCCACTCGCCACCCCCACCTGCTTTTGCTGCCTGCTCCCCTTCTCCCCCCACTGACCCCAAGTGTTCCAGCACTCCAGGGCTCAGTGCTTGGGCCGCCTCTCTCTCTACACCTGCTCTCTGCTGCCCTTACTGAGCCTTTCAGGCTCAGAGCTTTCAGGGCCACGTCCTGGCTCACAAATTCTTATCTCTAGCCAAGAATACATCCTGAAGTCCACACCTCTATGTCCTTTGCCCACTGCCTCCTCCAGTCACAAACCCCAAAGGCCCTACAAAGGGCTGCCCATGCCCACCTTCTGGCCCCACCCCCACAGCCTGGCCCTCAGCATGCTCCTGGTCCTCAACTTTCCCCTAACCAGAACTTTGTACTCCAGCCAGTGGCTTCTCTTCTGGGTATCCTCAAATTCCAGCATTGAGGACAGTGTCACCTGTCCTGGCCTAGGGACCTACTTTGGGGAGTGATTTTGAGCAATCTAAAAGATGGGCTCCCTATACCCTCTGTCCCCTCCACTTCCTTGTTGTACTCCTCAACTCCCAACAAGCCCCCTGCTTTTGTCACACTGGGAGCAGCACACACCTCCTGGCGGTACTTGGTGACATAGAAGTAGAGCTCACTGAGTGCACTTAGGACACTGAAGTCGCTGGCATGGAGGCGGGACTGCTCCACCAGGTAGGCATCCATGTCCTGGTCACTGATGGATGCCATCTTTGCAATGTCCCGGTAGTACCTGTTGGGACCCTTGAGTAGGTCACACGGGTAGGTAGCACAAAAGCCAAAGTCCCTGCCCTGGCTGCGAGGCCAGCCTCTTGGCCTTTCCCCTGTAGTTGGCAAAAAGACAAGCCAGCCCAGAGGAGGACAGCTCTGGCCTCCCCAGGCCCACAGCAGTTTCCCCAGGACTTCCTGGCTCTGCCTCCCCTCAGCATGGGGCCAGTGAATAGGGCACACCTCTCTACCCAACTCTTGTAGTTTGGGATGTCCTTGGCATAGAGCAGCTTATTGGAGGGAGAATCCTTGCCCAGGCGGTGCTCAGATGTGGAGCAAGAATCCATGAAGGTCTGGGCTACCACGGAGAGACAGGCATCCGTGATGCTGCTCTTGTGGATGTCGAACACGAACTGTGGATTCTTGATCACATTCACCCAGAAGCGCAGGGGCAGGCTGGACAGAAAGACACACATATGCCATTCCCTAGTCTCCCCATGAGCACCCTCCCATCATTGTTCCCCTTCATGGTCCCTGTCTGGCCAGCCCACACCTTGCCCTAAGCAGCAAGAGTAACAAATTTAGGCCCTGGCTGGTGTGGCTCAGTGGACTGAGTGCTGGCCTGAGAACCAAAGGGTCGCCGGTTTAACTCCCAATCAGGGCACATGCCTGGGTTGCAAGCCAGGTCCCCAGTTGGGGGCTCATGAGAGGCAACTACATATTGATGTTCCTCTCCTTCTCTCTCTCCCTTCCACTTTCCCTAAAAATAAATAAATAAAAATATTTTTTAAAGGCCCTGGCTGGTAGCACAGTAGGTAAGGTGCCGGTCTGTGAACCCAAAGGTCGCAGGTTCGATTCCCTAGCCAGGGCACATAACCAGGTTGCAAACCAGGTCTCAAGTCAGATCTGTGGCTGAAGGCAGGTGAAAAGCAACCATACATTGATGTCTCTCTCCCCCTCTGCCTCTCTCCCTTCCCCTCTTTCTAAAAATAATGGAATAAAATCTTTAAAAATATATTGTTTAAAAAACCATCCCTTAAAAAAAATTGTGAAGAACCATGGACATGGACAATAAGTGGGATTGACTTTAGGGGGGAGTGGGTGGGTGGGGAAGGGGACAGGGGAGTAAATAGGGGATAGATGTAATACAACAACAACAAAATTAAATTTAAAAAAAAGGCCCTGGGCCATGGCTGGTAGCACAGTGGATAAGGTGCCAGCCTGCGAACCCAAGGGTCGCAGGTTCGATTCCCCAGCCAGAGCACATAACCAGGTTGCAAACCAGGTCTCCAGTCAGGTCTGTGGCTGGAGGCAGGTGAAAAGCAACCATACATTGATGTCTCTCTCCCTCTCTGCCTCTCTCCCTTCCCCTCCTTCTAAAAATAATGAAATAAAAAAGAAAAGAAAAGAAAAGAAAAGGCCCTGGCTGGTAGCACAGTGGATAACGCACCGGCCTGCAAACCCAAAGGTCACTGGTTCGATACCCAGTCAGGGCACATACCCAGGTTGCAAGCCAGGTCTCCAGCCAGGTCTGTGGCTAGAGGCAGGTGAAAGGCAACCATACATTGATGTTTCTCTCCCTTTCTGCCTCTCTCCCTTCCCCTCTCTCTGGAAATAATAAATAAAATCTTTAAAAATGAAAAAAAAGTGACACATTTAGGGTGAACAACCTTTTCTTTAAGTTTCTGCCAGAGACATGAGTGAACAGCTGCCACCTGGGCTGAGCTAGCAGCATTGCTGCCCTGTGCAAGGCCCTGAGGAGTAAGAGCCACCTGTGGGTACTGGCCCCACTACCAACTAAATAAACGTGCTATAGAGCCTACCTCCAAAGTGCACTGACCCGCCCCCTTTGCTTGGTGGCACCATCGATGCTAATCTTCTCCTGCCTGGATGACCACTGCAGCCCCCATCAGTTGTTCTGACCCTGTGTCCCCTGAGTCTTGGCAAAGCCACCAGCCTCTTTCAACCACCCCCGCTAGAGGGGCCAGCAGCAGCCAGACACAGGGTAATACCAGTTGCTCTTCCAGGTGTGGCGTACGTCAGGGTCACTGATCTGGTGCTGGTCAGCCTGCTCATCCAGGAAGTCGAACATGTACTTGATAGCCAAGGGCAGGGCTGAGCCCCGGTGTGCTGTGCTAAACACGGTCTCAAAGAGGTCATCCACAAACTTCTGCAGCGTGCCCTGCAGGAGTACAGCAAAGATACAGGCTGTGAGGGAGCCAGGTTAGGATGTCCCCACAGCAGGACAGGTGGGGGACAGGTTTGGCAATGAGCAGGGCTTCCCTGCAAGGCCAGTGCAGCCTGGGCCAGGGTGGCATGAGGCAGGCCCACACCTTGGTAGCCAGTAGCCGCGTCAGGTAGATCTCTGAGACCATCTTGCTTCCACGGTCCCCCTCGCGGTGGTCGGCGTGGTCGTGATTCTTCACCAGGTGCCACAGCTTGGTGCCAGTCTCCTGGTCGGGTGTGATCATGGGTGCCCGAGAGCGGAGGCTGTCAGGGCTGCTGGCAGTGCGGAGCAAGCTCTCTGAGACAGAGGATCAGTTTCCCCTTAAGCCGGTGGGGCCACATCAGCCATTGTTGGGGCTCTTGCCCCACCCTGTCCGGGGGCCCAACAGGCTGAGGGAGGACTGTCTGCTCTTGCTAGCCCTCCCCACTTCTAAGCTCTAAGAATGGGAGACCTTCCAAAGGCAAGGCACAGGGAGGCTACCAAAGCTAAGCTGGCTGCTCAGACAGGGGCTCCCCATGACAGCTCTCATAGCCTCAAAAGTCACAGGGCCAGTAGAGGCCACTATACTGAGGATACCTACCATAGCGGCTGAGGGAGCGGGTGAAGGTGAAGGAGTTGGCCATGTTATAGGCAGACACTTGTTTGGGCACCAGTGCCACCAAGGAACCATCTGTCACCTGGAGACCCCAGAGACAGAGAGTGGACAGTGCAGGAGGCCAAGGAGCCAAGGGACCTGAGCCACCACCCATCCAGACCCTGTAGTGTGCATGCAGAATAGGTCCCGAGGTTTTCTGAGGAGGGCCTGTGGGAGCCAAGGCCAAAGAGGCAAAGAGCCAGGAACCCTGTTTCTGTGTCATCAGGGCCACAGCTCCCAGGTGGCCCTGGGGGTAAGTAGGCTCCCAGCCCCTCACCTGGTAGTGGGCCAGTGAGTTGACCCTCTTCCAGTCACATTCGATCTTGGTGGTGACATCCTCATCCTGGAGAATAATGCGGGCCATGCGGCCCTGGCGCCACTCTGCGGGCCACAGATAGTCCTTGAACTCTTGCTCAATGTCCCCTGAGACCCTGGGCCCATTCAGAGGACAGAGTCCAGGCAGGAAGTGTATGTGACAGCCAAGGTAATAAGGCCACAAGGTGGGGGCCAGGAGGATAGGGTGGAAGCCTCACCTAGGTCCATGTCCTCAGCTTTGGGACGCTGGGAGTATGGGATGCCCTTGTACACAGCATCTAGCAGCTTGTCTTTGGTCTGAGTGATACTGTCACAGTTGAGAACCTTCACTGGGACCTGAGCACTGCTCTCGCTCTCCGGGCACACACAGTACAGGGTCTGCAGGTGAGGAGAACCACAGCATGGGTCCTAGGCAAAGCTTCCACCCATGCATCCATGCCCAAATCCCTGCCCACCAGGCCCCCCATTCACCAGAGTCTTGTAGTCAATCTGTTGCCGAATGAGCTTATCTTCACTCAGGGAGTAGCGTGCCTCGCCTGTGATGGCATCGATGGGGCCCTTCTCCATCTGCTGCTTGATGGCGCAGTAGAGCAGGAAAAGTGGTTCTCCGGCGCACTCCTGCAGCCAGAGTCAGGCACAGGGCTTGTTGCCTGCCTGCTGGCCGGCCAGCTGCTTCTCCACACCCACTTCCCTGCGGCCCAACCACCAAGCGCACCTTCAGAAACTTATGCAGCAGGAACGTAAACCAGTTGGTAAGCATCTTCTCGGCCACTGACTCTGTCCTAGGGCAAAAAGGCTACTGGAGCCCTGGCCTGGCAGGAGTTGGGGCTGTTCAGGAGCCAGGCTGGCAGAGAGGGGGCTGGGGTAGGGACAGTACCTGCGCAGTAACAGCTTTGGGTGGTTCTTGCTCTCAAGGTTCTTCTCTATGAGGTCTGCCAGCAGTTGCTTGAGCAGCCCCGTGGCATAATCAAGGCGGCTCTGTAGGGCCACCATGGTGAGTGAAGCCACAGTGCCACGATCACGCATAGAGAAACTGCTCTGGGCCTCCAGCGTGTGGATGAAGGTGAGCACGAAGGCGCGGCTATGCAGCAGCTGCCCGAACAGGCGCAGGGCCTTCTCGACATTGGGGGGGCTCTGTGAGGGACAGGGTGTGTCAGAGGGTGGGGCAGTGGTCCTGGAAATGATGGCGAGTAGGCAGGTGAGGCAGGAGGCTCACATCCAGCTCCTTGAGCACCGGGTGAGCCTCGATGCCTGGGAAAAGCACGCGCACGGCATAAGTCCGGTAGTCCAGGAAAGGGATCTGCACCACGTCCATATGGTTTGTCAGCTCATTGATGTCCGTCTGCAGCTCAGCAAAGGCTGGGGGCCAGGGAAAGAGAGTGAGCAGAGCAAGAGCGAGGTACCCCAGCCCACCCACCCTGCACCGCACCCTGACCCCAGGCACCTTCCTTGCATTCCAGAGCCACGCGGGACTCCAAATTGTCCATCTGGAGCTGGAGCCGTTTGAGTGTGCGGTCTGCATCCTGAGTTTTACGCTTGTAGGCGACCAGCACAGCAGCAATGGCCAGCAGCAAGAGCCCACCCCCTGCTGCCAGCCCTACCATCGCTGGCAGGGTCAGTGCCCGCTCGGCTGTGATGTGCAGAGTGCCCAGCCAGAACTCCAGGCCGCCCACCAGCACCTACAGGGATAAGATCACCGTGAACTGACCCCCAGACCCACCCCATGCTCCCCTGGTACCCTTCCCAGCACCCCCACCCACCATGACAGGTTGCCGGCCTGTCTGACTGGGTGAGTCACACAGGAGTTGCGTGTCTGAGACGGTGAGTGCACACGGCTGGCCCCCAATCAGCACGGTATAGTTGAGACGGGAGCTGCCAGCTGCCACGGGGATCAGATTCTTGCCCTGTGTGTGGAGGGCATGGTCAGCCAGAGCTCCCCACCTCCTGCCCATCACAGCCCCTGTACCCCACTGGCACCTTTAACACTACGTGAGAGCCAGGTTTGACATCCAGGACACCGGAGGGTCCAAGTGGTTCAAAGCTGGGGTCAGGGTAGTAGGTGAAGGATGACCGGTTGAGGGAGCGAGCTGTCTGCACATGGTCTAGCAGGAAGCCAAACTCGTCAGGGTGCTCGCCCTGGGCCCTTGGCTGGGGCCGCCCCAAGAAGATGCCAGGGGCCTTACACAGCATGGCAGTATCGTTGATAACCTGGCATGTCTGTGTGGACAAGGGAGGGCAGCTCAACACAAGAGACCACACAATGGCAGGAACAGAGCAAGGGTAGCTGTCACTCACATTGGTGGTCTCGATCCCTCGGTACTTGGCCCGGACTCTGGGCTCTTGGACTGTCAGCAGGTGGGTACCACTTACAGTGATGGCAGTGCTTCCGCTGGGGACAGGGCAGAGGGGCCTCAGGCTCTGTCCCACAAGGCTCCCAGTCTACTCCTAGAGAGCTATCAAAGTGGCAGTGGGGGCCTAGGGCCTCCCACACCACGGGTCACTGAGTAGGTACCAGCTGCTCTATGGTTCCAGAGGACCCTTCCCCCTTTGCCATTAATGGTCAGGAGTAGAGGAGGTATAATCTCATGCCCCAGGACCCAGGCGCCAGGTAAGGCTCCAGACCAAGAGCTTGGGGACCCATTCTTCCTAAGGTCTTACTTGATGATACTCCAGGTGGGTTCAAGGTGAGTGACAGTGGGGTCCTGGGTATAGGTGTAGAGCAGTCCAGGACTGGAGATGTTGGCACGATCAATGGCCAGGGTGATGGGGGCCTGGCTGGGGCCCAAGGTAGAAATGGGCGAGATACACACGATTGCTTCGGCATCTCTCCTGTGTCAGCAAGTGGAGTTCTTTGAGTAGGTGGCCCAGAGACCTCACCTGCCCAGCCCTGCCCGCTGCAGCCCCTACCCAATGTCCATCCCAAGACAGACAGGGCCCTTCCCACCTCACAAACTGGCACTCGCCATCTCTCACGATCACTGTGACGCTGCTGCCAGCATCTAGAGAGTTTCCAGAGATGGTGAGCCTTGTGCCCCCTGAAGCTGGGCCCCGACTGGGACTCACACGGTCGAATGTTGGGGTCTGTGGGAAAAGCAGCCCTGAGAGGAGGGAAGAGGCAGCCCAGTTCGGGCCCTGCCCCCTCAGAAGGGGTGAGCGTGGGCAGGGGTGGGCGGCTCACACACCACAAAGCTGTAGAGCTGCTCTGACTGTGTTCGGAAGTCAGCAGAACAGTCGCCTACGCAGAGCTCCACAGGTCCGGGCGGTGGACTGGGCACCAGTGATTCTTCCATCTCACATACAATCCTGGGGGTCAGAGAAGGTCAGAGCTAGTCTTGGAACACCAGCTTGAGTGTCTGCATAGCTCACACTCACCTCTCAGCACTGATGTACTCAGCGGGGATGGAGTTGCAGCGCACACCGGCCACCCGAAGGCCTACCTCTCGGTAGGTGAGGCCCAGATTCTCCCCCATGATGGTGACTCGGGTGCCTCCCTCCTTGGGCCCCATGAGTGGGTGGATCTGCAGAGCAGGACAGGTGACAAGAGAGTAAAAGCCCTGACTCCCGGGGACCCAGCATGCAGAAGGTGTGGGATACTAACCTGGGCAATTCGGGGGTGGCTGCAGCGGGCACTCTTCTGGCTTGGATGCATCCAATTGGTTTTGGGAGCCGGGCAGTGGGCCCGCAGCTGGCACCTGTGCTCCGAGATGCACCAGCCACAGTTGAAGCGGGGATCAGCCTTGAGGCAGAGGCCACAGCTGGGTCGCTGTGCCCAGCACTTATACAGAAGAGCTGTGGGCACAGAGGGCACTGCTGGGGGGGGCAACTATGGGAAGCTAAGGCTACCAAGGGCTCTGATGGAGAGTCCCCCTGTTGGACCTGGCTCCAGCATGCGTCAACTCTGCCCCAGGAGATAGATTCCTCAACCCCTTTTCACCCCTCACCTCGAAAGGTGGCAGGCTTGTCGATGGGGAAATCTCCATCCCAGACCACAGAGAAGTCCAGCTCAGTGTCACCATACTCATCACCTTCATAGGAGTACTGGGGGAGAGGGACCACATGAACCCTCAGAAGATCCCTTGCCACAGCCACCTGAGGCTTCCAGGCCATTAAGCTTGGCACAGACCCAAGGGAGACGTGGCAGGGGAGCCTCACCGAGGCATTCTGGCACTGCACACTGCTGCTGTTGAAGCGCACAGCGGGCACCCGCTGCTGCCGCCCCTGTACTCGGACCACACACTCATAGTTCTTCTGGCCTGACTGGGGCTGTGGTAGGTTCTTGGCCCGCAGAGTGAGAGGCTGCATGACCCCAACCGGAATCAAGAGGTCCCCACTGGGCAGGATCTCAGGACAGCCCTGGAGGGAGAATGCCCATTAGCCTCGCACTTACTGATGCCACCTTAGCCCAACTGGACCAGCCCTGCATTGAGGAGGCTCCAAGAAACCAACATGATCGAAGGCAGAAAAGGCAGAGGCCAGCCCACACAAAGCCCAGCCCCCTCGCATGCAGCACCCGCCTCACCTCAGGGCTGTGGACCCTGCCTTCCAGAAAGGAGCACTCGTGGGGGTGGCTGGTACACACATGGCGGTACTTACACCAGTGGCAGGGGTAAGGGCTGCCAACGCAGGACATGCACCTGGGGGTGGGGGGAAGGCTTCAGAAACAACAGAGAAGGCCAGGCCTGCCCCCTCACTGCCCCTCCTGTGGGACACATGGGGAACCAAAGGAAGAAGGCACCAGGGCCCATCTGAGGCCTACACAACACAGCAAGGGTTGAAGTAGGTGGGAACAGAGATCAGGAAGGCCAGTACTCACGACTGGAGGACACTGCAGTTGTAAAAGACAAAGTCGGTCCCAGCAAACCTCACACCAGTCTCCTTGGAGAGCAGCTGCAGCAGCACGGTGCGGGTGGCCCCTGCAGCAAACCCAAGGGTGGCCATGAGCCAGCCAGAGACAGAGAGTGCCCCCATCCCAAGCAGCCCCAGCCACTGACCATGCCCCCTGGTGAGGGCCCGGAGCTCCTGGAGAGAGGGCGAGGGGCAGCGCAACTCCCCAGAGGGCAGCAGGATGGCCTCATTCTCTGTCACCTCCTCGAAGGCACAGCTCACGCCTGCGCTGAGGTCTGGCACATTACGCACGGCCACAGTCAGCTGAGGAAGGCAGAGGACTCAGCCGGATATGCTCTCAACACATGCATGCATTGGCCAACCCCCTACCCAACTCATCATATCACTTACCTGCACCCCGGGCGATGTCACTGACACATTGTTGGGCCGGACCCGCACTTGGACACACTTACTCAGCTCCTCAGCAAAGCCATGCGGGGCTGAGGCACCTGGACAGGCCCCTTCCCGACAGCATCTGCATGGGGTCAGCCAGAGCCCATAGTGCATCTGCCCTAGTAAGGCCCTGTCCAGGGCTCAGAGGGGACCTGGCGGGGCAAGGGTACGGCCGGCCAAGCCCACAGTGCCTTTGGCCCATTGGGCTCCAAGTGACTTCACCTGGGGTGGAGCTTCTGCTCATTAACTAGAGAGAGTGAAGGGGAGGGAGAGGAAGGCCTAAAGGGCCCGGCTAAGAGAAGTGAGCATATGAGCGAGAGCAGGTATTGCCCTCCCCAGCCAACCACGTGCCTGGGTGGCTTCCCTCAGGAACAGAGCCTCACTGAGCCCATCATCACCACCCAATCCCATGCTGCCTCCCTCACCTGTGCTGCAGCACGCACCAACCACAGTGTGGGTCCCCGGAGCCCAGGCAGGCCGCGCAGCTCATGTACTGCTCACAAGTCTCCACTGGGAGCTGGCTCACCTGGGAACAGCCTCATCAGCACCCACCCCACCCTAACGTAGCCACCCACCGCCACCCGCCTCGGGCCCACCTGCTTCTCACTCAGGAGGTAGATGTGCTGGTGGTCAGGGCTGAACAGCAGGTCTCGAAGTATGGGGCTGCCATCCACCACAGGCACTGTCTCGTACAGGTGGGCATCCTGGGAGCCATCAACTCGTACCTGGGCCACAAGACCAGGAAAGAGGGATGACAAGCCAGTCTGATGCCACAGCAGCACCCTATGCACCCAGGGCATCCTCTTCTAAAGCCAGGGACTTTCCAGTTTGTGGCCAAGCTGAAGCCAGGGCCTGGCAGGGCTCAGCATTTGACCTTCCCCTGCCCCCACAATCTCCAGGAGCAGGGGAAAGAGGGCTCAAAGGCTGGAGGGCCTTCAGGGTGACTCGGTCAGCCAGAAAACACTCCCAGGAGATAGACACAGAGAGATTATTGATGCCTAGGGATTGGGGTTGGGGGATGGGGAGAGGGGTGATGTCCAAAGGGGAATAGGTTTATAGGGTGATGACAATGTCCTGGAATGAGACAGTGGTGAGAGTTGCACAACTCTGCAAGCTTACCAAAACCACTGGAATGTATACTTAAGGAAGGGGGAGTGTATGGGATGGGAATTACACCTCAGTAAAGCTGTTAAGATGACAAAAAGGGCCCAGATGGGAGCATACCCAGCCTAAGACCTCAGCAGCTCCCTTCACAAACATTCCTCCAATCAGCACCCCGCCATCCCCCATCCCCCTGGGGACAACTCTACAATTGCCAGGTGAGCAGGATGAGAATGTGGAGGCTGCCCTGAGTCCCCTTTAGAACACCCCAGATCTCCCCGGGGCTCATCTCCCCATTTCATGCCACCCCGAGTCCTGGAACAGAAGCAGCTGTGGCCCTGCTGCACATGAGGGGACAAGAGGGCAAAGGGGTTATATGTCTGTGTTCATTTGACAAGGATCCAGCAACAACGGCTAAACCATGGCCACCTGCTCTCCAGGCTGGGAGGCCCCAAGATAGGTCTGGTGTCTATTCCCACAGCCAAAGGAAGCCGACAATTCAGATTGAAGTGAGCAGTGGGGCTGGCATGGGGGCTATCCATGGATCACGGACAGCCTCCTGCAGCCCAGCCTGGAATGCCCCCCTTCCTATATGGGCTGTGTACTGTCCACGGTCTCACAGGGCTTGTCTGCACATTCTTGTCCCCACTGCTCATCCCATATCTCTGAGTCTACCCCAGTCTCCACATGCCAAGGGGGCCAGGGCCTACCTTCTTCAGGCTGCCACTGCGAGTGCCGATGAAGACCACAGAGTGCTGGTGGTAGGTGTAGGCAGCTACACTGGCCATACCGTCAGTACTGTCAGCCAGCAGGGGCAGCCCCTCGATCACATGCAGGCCGCCCAATGGCTGGTTCAACACCAGCCCACAGAAGTTTCCATTTATCTGCATGGGCTGGTGAAACAGGAGAAATGCAGCAAGAGTCAAAGCTTGGGGGCAACAACTGGCCAGAGGCCATGAGACCCCATGTTGAGGAAAGGAGCAGGATCTGGAACTTGTTTCCCAGCAGCTAAGACCAACTGCTTGCCCTGAACCCCACAGGAAATTGGGGGCTAAGGAGAGAGAGGGAGGAGGGAGAGGAGGCATGAGCAGGTAAGGAGATCGAGGCCTGGGCCTGCAAGATGGGACAGGCCAGGAGACAGCCACTGACTCAGTGAGACACCCATGAGATGGAGCAAGAAGCAGCAAACTGGGGATGGGTGGAGGGGCAGAAAAAGGGAGGGGTAGTCTGTAAGCAAAGAGTGCCCACCAAGAGAGACAGTGAGAAGGCAGGCCAGGAAAGGAGAAGCAGCAGATGAAGGGAGAGGACAAGAGAGGGCAGGGGTCCCTGAGAGGGAGCAGCAGATGCTCCAGGCATAAAGCCCACTGTGCTCACAGTGTTGATGCAGGGCAGCTCCTTGTTGAGGAGCCAGGGCAGGGCCAGGGTGCCTTCCCCTCGGTAGCATGACTGGATGCGGCGCCGGATGTGAGCATTAATGGTGCTGAGGGTAAAGAGGCAGAGGACGGTTTGCCGGGGTGGGCTCGCCCGGTTCTTCTGGCCCTGAGAGAAGATGGTAAAGAGGATGTCCTCATCAGCTGGCACACCCAGGGCCTGGGCCAGCAGCAGGCCAGGCTTGGCCAAGTGGGCACTCTGCACCAAGCGGTACTCTACGCCACGCCAGGAGCAGCCAATGGGAAACTCCACATATGAGTAGAACTCCGAGTCCCCTGCGCACATGCGCACGATCTTGGATGTGAAGAATTTCTCGCCCGCTGTATCCAGCAGCGTCTGCTGGGTGTCCAGCTGCAGCGTCAGGAAATACACGAAGGAGGCGCTCACGAAGCCATAGATGTAGTAGATATCAAAGGCAGGGTACAACGACAGGGTGTCTGAGGGGATCTTGATCTGTGAGGACACAAACTCATCCTGGTACACCTGGAGAGCAGGTTAAGGAGAGAACAGGGGACGAGACCTGTGTCTGTCAGCAACCTAATTCTGGCCCTTCGGCCCCCATAACAAGGTCCCCCCTAGGGCTTCCCTCAATACCTCCCCTTGCCCACAGTCATAGGAGCCCAGACCAGAAGGTAGGGTGAGCAGCCCCGTCCTACGCCTCAGCCCACACTCCTGTCTTCAGAAGCGTGTGCCCTCTAGGACTAGGGTTCTTCCAGAGGTTGAGCCGGACAGAGTGAAAGCAGGAGGGAAGCAGGTGATGGCTCTTGAGAGGGGCAGGAGGCAAAGGAAGGAGGGTAAACAAACAGGCAGGCTCACCCACCAGACTAAACATGTCGGCACTGTCCTCATCACTGATGAGCTTGCGGGAGCTCAGAGTAGGGAAGTACTCAGACTTGCCATCCACAGCGGTACCCACAAATAGCTTGCTGGGCCCCTGGCCCTGCTCCACAATGACACCAGCCATGGAATCAGGATCCTGGGCCCCTGATAGGTAGTGCTCCTTTCGGTGGTGGGGCTCACCCAGCTTGAAGAGGTCATCCAGTCGCAGAAACTGGCAGATGCCTTGCCAGATGCTGCCACAGGCCACCAAGCGGCGGGCAGCATAGTCTATGAGAAGCAGCTTGTTCACATTGTCCACAGGTGCCAGGCGGTGGGTGCACACGCGCATACTGGGGGGTGGGTAGCAGCGAGCATTGTCCTCAACAGGTCCTGTGACGTGGGCCCGTAGCTCGGTCAGGTTGGGGGCCAGCTTGAAGACTCGGTTCACTGCACCCACAAATACCTCCCCAGTCACCCGGTGCACAGCCAGGTGAGTGAGCGTGGTATCTGTCACTGAGAAGGCAGTGAAGGGCCTGCTGACACCCAAAGCTCCCCCCACGGCAAGGAAGAGCAGCGGGAGGAGGCTGACAGTGGGCATGGCCGGCGGCTGCGCCCCAGGATGAGCCTGAGGAGAGACAGTGAGTGCAAGTCAGAGGTCACAGGCCCCTGGCCCAGGCTGCCAGCATACTAAGCTCCATGCCACAGTGGGCAGAAGCCATTCATTCACCTACCACCACACCAGAGTCAAAGCCCCAGATGGTGACCATGGCTGGAAGAGGAGGGGCTTCCACCAGAGCGCATGAGTGAGCAGTAAGAGCAGGCAGGCTTGGGGTCCATCAATCATCCCCCACCTCCCAACCCCCCACCCCTGGAAAGGAGCCAAGTGGCCTCGCCTCAATTGGGCCACACCCAAGGGGGTAGTAGAGCCAGATGCTGGGAAAGGCAGGGAGGGAGACCCTCCTGGAATGAGACCCAAACACCAGATCCCAGAGCTGAGAGAAGCTAGCCACACCAAGAGCCACAGTAGACAAACCCCAGGCCACAGAGACGACCCACGCCCAAGTTGGAGGAAGGGGAAAAGCAGGGGTGGGGGGAGAATGGCATCCCAGAGTGGCACTGCCACAGTGGCCCTGGGACAGAGGTCTGTGGCATCAGGGCCTGAGACTGGACCCAGCACCACCACCACATTCCCACTCCTGGCCCCAGCTGCCCCCTCATCCCAAGGGCCTCCCTCAACTGGCTATCCAGGAGCCTGCTGTCTGCCCTACTGCCTGCAACACAAAGACAAGTCCTGCCTGCCCACCCCCACTCCCAGCCAGGCACCACGGAAACAGATATAAGTCAGGCTCTGCTCAGGCATAGCTAGACAGATGGCCCAGGCAGTTCTATATGGCTCTCCCTCCAGATCTGGAGGTTAGCTGGAGAAGGGGAGGTGCCAAGGGGCTCAAGGAACCCTATGAAAAGGGAGCATAGTTCCCAAATACAGAGACTTTGGAGAAATGGGGCCCGGGCTGTAAGGAGAGTGCCCAATTTGGCTGAGTCTTCACCCCCAGGCCACACCCAGCTGTCCCACCAAACCAGGTGCCAAAGATAGCAGAGCAGTGTCATAGCAGCCAACAGGGCAGGGCTTAGCGCTACCTTCTCAGTGTCTCAGCCCCAAGGGAAACACAAGGTATCCAGATTATTCAGGGGGAAAGCGGGATGCAGGGAACCAAACCAAGGAGGTGCAGAAGCGAGAAAGGACAAAATGCATCTGCTAGAACAAGGAGCAGGCTCAGCTTGAAACCGCAAAGTTTCAGCTCAGACTGATCACCTCTCCAGGGTTCTTTTGTCAGGTCCACATCCTGGACCCCTAATGTCAGAGAAGAAAGGAAAGCAAAAGAGAAGACAGACTGCATCCCACCCTCACCTCCTCCACACTCCGCAAGAACACAAGCCTAAGAATGGACAAGGGGACAGGTCGGGGGGGTGACCTGGAGAGGCAGGATGTGCATCCCAAGCCCCCATTCCAACCTACACCTGTAAGTGGAAGCCTGGGGCATCGCAGGCACACCCACTTCTGCTACAGCCCAGCCAGCAGGGAGACCGAGGATGAGGAGAGCCCCTCCCAGAGACTCCACTCCAGCCCGTTCTCCAGTGTTCCCCATGCCCCCCACCATGCTGCTAGCCAAGCTCGCCCTGCCCCCACCAGGGGCACCCCTCGGCCGACCCACGGGGACCCTAGTGGATGGAGGCGCCACAGCAGTCCTTGGAGAGGCCGCTCTTCCGCCACAAAGGGTCCTCATTGGGCAGGGGGGCTGGGCTTGGAGTAGCTGTCCCTACCCGCGCAGGGCACGAAGGACCAGTCAGGCCAGCGCCCAAGGAGCAGGAGAGGCAGGGCGCAACCACCTTAAGATTGACAGGACCCTCGAGCTGCCCAAACCCCGGGCCTTCGAGTAGGCTGGCCCCGCATGGGCGGCGAGGGATGGCGGCCACCTACCTGTCCCTCCGCCGCCGCTGGGTCCCGGCGGCCACCCGCCAGCCACGTGGACGCGCTCCTGAGCCCCACACCAGCCCCGCGAGCGCGGCCCCCTACCGCGCCCCACGTCCTGCGCCCTATGCCCCGCGTACCACCGCCACCGATGCCGCCACCGCCCACACACTGGGCAGGCCCGCGGCCGCCAGGGCCTTTTAAACCCGGACCGTACCACCGCGCTGGGCAGGGGAGCCCAGGGAGGGCCGAACGTCTGGGCTCAGGGGCCAAGGCCGCTCTTCTCCTGGGTCGGGGAAAGGCCCAGAGTGCAGCCCGCGCCGCGAGAGCTGCTGAAGCCCCAACCCAACAAACTGAACGCCCCCTCCTCGAGCAATGGCCGCGTCCGCAGCGCGCGCCTGTCTCCCCTTCCTCCGCACCCGCTGCCTCCGGCAACCCTGGGACCTGCGCGCGCCCACGCCACACCCCCTCGGGCCCAGGGCGCGCTCGCGGCTGGCTCGGGCGCGTGCCTGCCGCGCCCCGCCTTGGCTCTCAGAGGAGTGCCGGGGCCACCTGCTGCGGGGCGCTGCCTCCCGGCTTAGGCCAAGCTACTCCCAACAGTCCCTAACCACGAGGACCCGCGACTAATAATTTGCAAGTGCCCAGCACAAGAACTCAAGGTTGTCACCATTTATACTTGGCCCTTCCCCAGCGGGAGACCAAAATAGGAATCTGGGGATTTCAATCCTTGCTTTCTACGCCACCTTTCTCTTCAAACAATTAAAATATAATTCACCTATCGTATGTCAGTTAAGTCACACATTTAAAGTGTAACAGTCAATAAAAGTATATTCACAAAGTCGTGCAACCACCCCCACTATGACATTCCAAAACATTTTCGTCACCCCAAAGGAAACCGCCATAGCCATTAGAAGTCACTCCCCAGTCCCCCCTCCCTTCAATCCTTAGCAAAAGCTGAACTACTTTCTGACTAGGATTTGACTATTCTGGACATCTCATATACGTGCATTCATGCAATATTCCTGTGTCTTTTGTGTCTGGCTTCTTTTACTTACCATAACGTTTTCAAGGTTCATCCATGTTCTAGCATGTATCAGTACTTCATTTCTTTTTTAGGTCCAAATAATATTCTATTTCATGGATATGCCACATTTTATTTATCCATTCATCAATTGGTGGACATTTGACTTGTTTTCATCTTTTGGCTATTGTGAATAATGTTCCTAGGAACATGCGTGTACAAATTTTTGTATAAACTCATTTTTATTTCTCATCCACCTAGGAGTGGAATTGCTGAGTCACGTGATAACTTCATTTTTTTATGTTTGAGAAAAAGGGCCAAACTGCTTTCAAAAGTAGCTGTACCATTTTACATTCTCACCAGCAGTGTATGAGGGTTCCAATTTCTCCACATTCTTGCCAAGACTTGTTATTACCTTTTTGTTACTAGTCATCCTAGCAGGTTTGAAATGGTAGCATGTGCATTTCCTTGCATTTCCTTGATGATTGATGATATTGAACATCTCTTCATGAGCTTATTGGCTATTTGTATGTCATCTGAAATGTCTAGTCAAGTTCCTTCTCTACTTTTAATCAGATTTTTGTTTTGTTGTTGAGTAGTTCTTTATATATTCTGTATAGAAATCCCTTATAATATACTACATGATTTCTAAGTATTTTCTTTCATTTTGTGTGTTCTCTTTTCACTTTGTTGACAATGTACTTGGATGCACAGTTTTTAAAAAGATTTTATTTATTATTTTTAGAGAGAAGGGAAGGAGGGAGGAAGAAAGGGAGAGAAACATCAATGTATGGTTGCCTTTCACCTGCCTCCAGCTACAGACCTGGCTGGAGACCTGGCTTTCAACCTGGGTATGTGCCCTGGCTGGGAATCGAACCAGCGATCCTTGGGTTCGCAGGCCAGTGCTCAATCCACTGAGCCACACCAGCCAGGGCAGATGCAGAGTTTTAAATTTTGATGGTATCTAATTTATTTATTTATTGTTACTTGTGCTTTAGTTGTCATATTTAAGAAACCATTGTTAAACCCAAGATCACAAAGATTTATGCCTATCTTTTATTTGAAAAGTTTTATAGTTTTTGCTCTTAAATTTAGATCTCTCACCCATTTTGGGTTAGTTTTAGTATATGATGTGAGATTGTGGCCCAGCTCATTCTTTCAAATCTTGTTACTATCTAGTTGTCCCAGCACCATTTTTAAGTCATTTTTCTTTTTCTTTTTATTAACTTGTTTTGTTTTGTTTTGTTTTAGATCTTATTTATTATTTTTCAGAGAGAGGGGAAGGGAGAGAGGCAGAGAGGGAGAGAAACATCAATGTATGGTTGCCTTTCATCTGCCTCCAGCTACGGACCTGGCTGGAGACCTGGCTTGCAACCTGATTATATTGCCCTGGCTGGGAATCAAACCAGTGACTTTTGGGTTCACAGGCCGGCACCTTATCCACTGTGCCACCAGCCAGGGCTAACTTATTGGTTTTTACTACAGCTGTCCCATTTTCCCCCATTGCTCTCCCCTATGCTGCCCACCACATCCCTTCTCCCACAGTCAGTCCCTATCCTATCTATGTCCATCCATGGGTCATTCATACTAGCTCCTTGACTAAACCCCTTTCTTTCCCTCCTTTTCCCCCTTTCCCCTCCCTTCTGGTCACTGTCATTCTGTTCCTTGTTTCCATGCCTTTGGTTCTATTCTTTTTTCTTTTTTTAACTTTATTTTTTCCATTATAGGTTGCATTCAATATTATTTTGCATTAGTTTCACATGTACAGCATAGTAGTTAGACAATCATATACTTTACAATTTTTCCCCAGATATTTTCAGTGCCCACTTGGCACCATACATAATTATTACAATATTATTAACTATATTCCCTATGCTGTACATTACATCCCCATGACTATTCTGTAACTGCCAATTTGTACTTCTTAATTCCTTCATCTTTTTTACTCAGACCTCCAACCCCTACCCTCTGGTAGTCATCAGTTTGTTCTCTATGTCTATGAGTCTGTTTCTGTTTTGTTTGCTTGTTTATTTTGTTCATTCGATTCCACATAAAAGTAAAATTATATGGCACTTATCTTTCTCTGACTGACTTAATTTAGCATAATGCTCTCCAGATCCATCCACACTGTTGCAAATGGTAAGATTTTGTTCTTATTTATGGCCAAGTAATATTTCATTGCATATATGTATGATGGCTTTTTTATTTATTCATCAACTAATGGGCACTTGGGCTGTTTCCAGATCTTGGCTATTGTAAATAATGCTGCATATATTCTTTCAAATTAGTTTTTGGGGTTTCTTCAGATATATACCCAGAAATAGAATTGCTAGGTCATTAGGTGGTTTTATTTTTAATTTTTTGAGGTCTCTCCTTACTGTTTTCCACAGTGGCTACACTAATCTGCATTCCTCTTTTCTCTCCATCCTCACCACATAATAGTGTCTTTTAAAGAGCGAAAGTTTAGCCCTGGGAGGTGTGGCTCAGCGGATTGAGTGCTGGCCTCTGAACCAAAAGGTCATGGGTTCACTTCCCAGTCAGGGCACACACCTGGGTTGCAGGTCAGGTCCCCAGTTGGGGCATGTGAGAGGCAACTGATCAATGTATCTCTTGCACACTGATATTTCTTTCTTTCTTTCTTTTTTTTTTTAAGATTTTATTTATTATTTTCAGAGAGAGGGGAAGGGAGAGAGGCAGAGAGGGAGAAAGACATCAATGTATGGTTGCCTTTCACCTGCTTCCAGCTACAGACCTGGCTGTAGACCTGGCTTGCAACCTGGTTATGTTGCCCTGGCTGAGAATCTAACCAGTGACCTTTGGTTCGCAGGCCGGCACCTTATCCACTGTGATACCAGCCAGGGCTTGATATTTCTCTCCCTCTCTTTCTCCCTTCCTTTCCCTCTAAAAACAAATAAACGTTTTTTAAGTTTGAATTTTTGATGAAGTCTGATTTTTCAATTTTTTTCTTTTCTTTGTCATTTTTATTACTAATTTCTATTCTCTCACTGGATGATACTATCAGTTCTCATTGCTACAGTTAACATGTATGTTCTTTTTTTTTAAATTAAATTTAATTGTTGTTGTATTACATCCATCCCCTTTTTCCTCCTCTCAATTTTTTCTTTTATGATTAACGTTTTTTTTGTTTCCTGTCCAAGAAACCTTTGCCTAGCCCAAGATCACAAACATTTTCTCCAATGTTCTATTTAGATGATTTTAGTTTTAGCTTTTATTTTCAGGTCTACAACTCATGTCATGTTCACTTTTCTCTATGGACTAAATAAGGTGTGTGAGTTTCCTGTGGCTACCATAACAATATTCCACAAACTGGGTGACTAAAACAACAAATATTTCTTCTCTCCTAGTTCTGGAGACCAGAAGTCTGAAATTGAGGAGTGGGCAGGGCCATGCTCCCTCCAAAGGCTCTAGGGGAGGGGCCTTCCTTGTGTCCTCCAGCTTCTCAAGGAAGCTGGCAATCCTTAGCATTCCTTGTCTTGTAGATGTGGCAAACATCTCTCTTGTAACGTGGCATTCTCCCTGTGTCTGTCTGTCTCTTCTCTTCTTAGAAAGACACTAATCATATCTGACTAAGGCCTATACTCCTCCAGCATGGCCTTGTTTTAACTGGATCACATCTGCAAAGACACTGCCTCTACATCAGGTGAGACAGGCAGGTGAGACAGGACATGGACCTATCTTCCCAGGGGACGCAATTCAACCCATAACATCAGGGTTAAAGTTTACCTGAACAGTGCGATTTGCTTGGGTGTCGTCCTACCAAGCAAAGGGTCACTGGTTTGATTCCCAGTTGGGGCACGTGTCTAGGTTCCAGACTCGGTCTCCAGTCTGGGCAACTGCGAGAGACAACCAATCATTGTTTCTCTTCCCCCCTTTCTAAAAATTAAGTGAATAAAATTTTTTTAAGTTTACTTTTCCATAGAGTATATCTGCTTCAATTCTATTTCTTTTTTTTTAATTGTTATTTATTGATTTTAGAAAGAGAGAGAGGAAGGGAGAGAGACACACATTAATTTGTTCTGCTTGTTTATGCATTCATTGGTTGATTCTTGTATGACCCGGGATTGAACCCTCAACCTTGGCATATTTGTACGACACTCTAACCACCTTAGCTTACCTGGTCAGGACCAGTACTATTTCTTTCTTTCTTTTATTTCTAAAAAGATCTTAGTTATTTACTCTTAGGGAGGGGAGAAGGGAGGGAGAAAAGTGGGAGAGAAACACTGACATGTGAGAGAAACCTCCACTGGTTTCCTCTTGCATGTGCTCTGATGGGGTATGGAGACTCCCTGCAACCCAGGCATGTGACCTGACTGGAAATTAAACTGGCAGCCTTTTGCTTTGAGGAACAATGCCCAACCAACTGAGCCACACTGGTCAGGGCACCAGCACCATTTCTTAAACATCATAGCCCTGGCCAGGTGACTTGGTTGGAGCATTATCCCATACATCAAAAGGTTTTGGGTTCAATCCCTGATCAGGTCACAAACCTGGGTGGCATGTTTGATCCCTGGTCCAAGCGTGAATGAAAGACAATCGGTTGATGATTCTTTCTCTCTAAAATAAATAAGCATACCCTCAGGTGATTATTTAAAATATTTTTTTTTAACATCATAAATGTAAGGATTTATTTCTGGAATACTAATTCTGTGCTATCTACTTCTATTTCTATCCTTGCATCTGTATCACACTGCTTTGATTACTGTGACTTCATAGTAAGTTTTCAAATCAGGTAAAATGATCCCTCCAACTCTGTTCTATTTTTAAATTTATTTATTTATTTATTTAAAAAGGGGAAGGGAGGAAGAGAGAGAAAAGAGAAACATTTATGTGTAAATGATACATCAATCAGTTGCCTCTCACATGCCCCCAACTGGGAACCTGGCCCGAAACCCAGGTATGTGCCCTGACTGGGAATCAAACCAGCAACCTTTTGGTTCACCGCAGGCCACTGCTCAATCCACTGAGCCACACCAGCCAGTGCCAACTCTATTCTTTTACAAAATTGTTTTGGATAGTCTAGGTCCTTTGCATTTCTATAAAATTTGAGAGTCTACCTGTCAATTTCTATAGAAAAGCATCCTGGGATTTGGGGTAGGGATTGTACAGAATTCAAAGATCACTTTAGGGAGAGTTGTCATTTGGGGGCAGAATTCTAAGATGACCACAAGGTTTCTTCTGCCTCCTAGCATACAAACCTGTACAATCACCTCCCTCTGAGGCAGAGCAGAACCTCTGCGCAGGTTACTAGCCCTGCAACCTAATCCAGGGAGATTATCTGGATGGGCCTGACCTAGACTCGTGAGTCCTTAACCAAGACTGGGACCTTCCAGAAGGAAGAGATTCAAAGCATGAGAGGGGCTGTGGAGGGGACCAGGTAGCAAGGAAACCTAGGCAGCCTTTAGGAGCTGAAACCACCCTCTGGCCAACAGTCAATGAGAGAGCAGGGACCTCAGTCTTACCATCACAAGTAACCAAATTCTACCCAGAACCACATGCACTTGGAGAGGACCCTGAGGTTAAAATGGGAAGGCAGCCCAGTCAACTTTGCAGCCTTGTGAGACCCTGAGCAGAGGATCCAGTTCCATTATGCCCAGACATCTGACCTGCAGAAACTGTCAGCTAATGCGTTGTTTTAAGATACTGAGTTTTCCTTAATTTGTTACAGGCAATTGAAACCTAATACAGTCATCCTGACAATATTGAGTCTTCCAATCCATGAATGTGGAATGTATTTCCATCTACATGAATCTTTTCTTTCTTTCTTTCTTTTTTTTTTAAATATTTTATTTATTATTTTTAGAGAAAGGGGAAGGGAGAGAGGAAGACAGACATCAATGTACGGTTGCGTTTCACCTGCCTCCAGCCACAGACCTGACTGGAGACCTGGTTTGCAACCTGGTTATGTGCCCTGGCTGGGGAATCGAACCTGCGACCTTTGGGTTCGCAGGCCGGCGCCTTAACCACTGTGCTACCAGCCAGGGCTGAATCTTTTCTTTTTTGTAAAGATTTTATTTATTTTTAGAGAGAGGGGAAAGGAGGGGGAAAGAGAGGAAGAAAATATCAATGTATGGTTGCCTCTTGCATGCCCCCAACTGGGGACCTGGCCCACAACTGAGGTGTGTGCCCCGACAGGGAATCAAATAGGCAACCCTTTGGTTCACAGGCCAGCACTCAATCCACTGGGCCACACCAGCTAGGGCTATGTGGTCTTTAATTATATTATTCCATTTACGTGGAAAGCAAATCCATACAGGCAGAAAAGACACTGGTTGTTGCCAGGGGCTGGGGGAGGAGGAATAAAGAGATTTTAATGGGTATGGGATTTCCTTTTGAAGTGATGAAATGTTTTGGAATTAGATGGATGTAGGGTTGCGCATTGTGAATGTACAAAATGCCACCAAAATGTGCGTTTTCAAATGATTAACGATTATTTTTATGTGAATTTTTCCTCGAAAAATTAAAAAAATAAAACCTACATTAAGAGACCACATGTCCCATCTTGAACTGTGCATGTCCCCCAGTGGGAAGTAAGAGTACTCTGTGGACAAAGCTCAGGGGTGCCAGGGCTCTCTCACCTTTGGGTGGGGCTGAAAAGTGGGTCAGCCCAAAGGAAAAGAATTTACTGATATCTGGAAAACTAATTACACTGCTTTAAAAAAAAAAAAGGCCCTAGCTGGTGGCACAGTGGATAAGGCGCTGGCTGACCTGGGAACCCAAAGGTCACTGGTTCGATTCCCCAGTCAGGGGACATAACCAGATTGCAAGCCAGGTCTCCAGCCAGGTCTGTGGCTGGAGGCAGGTGAAAGGCAACCATACATTGATGTCTCGCTCCTTCTCTGCCTCTCGTCCCCCTCCCCCCTCTAAAAATAATAAATAAAATATTTAAAATATATTTTAAAATTTTTTAAATAAAAGTAAATTTTAAAAAAGAATGAGGAGGCTCTGCATGCAAAAAATATGGAGCCATATAGGGTATTCAGATATATTAAGGGACAAATGCAGGTTCTTCTTCATTGTGGGCACTGTGGGAACTGGGCCAGGAGGGCTGGATGCAGGTGAGGTATCACCAGGTTCGCCCTTTCATGCTGATATGTGAACCGGGCAAATTTCGAACCTCTGAAAACAGTTCAAGGTAAACAAGAAAAGATCAGTATCCCCCTTCCTCGCTCCACTAGGCTACCTCTGTGAGTTTTCCTCCCAGCCTCTCTGTTCCACCCTCCTTCCCTCTGTTCCTGCTGCTGCCCCTCCCCGACCTGCCTCGTGTCTTTGCAGGTGGATCACTCTCTGCCCAGTTTTGAAATGGCTGGCTTGCCACTCTCATCAGCTTCAGCTTCAAAGTCATCACCCCAGAAAGGTCTTTCCATCTTGCTTGTTCATTTTTTTTAATTAATTAATTAATTTTAAAATATATTTTATATTTTATTTATTATTTTTAGAGAGAAGGGAACAGAGAGAGGCACAGAGGGAAAGAAACATCAATGTGCGGTTGCCTTTCACCTGCCTCCAGCTATGGACGTGGCTGGAGACTTGGATTGCAACCTGGTTATGTGCCCTGGCTGGGAATCGAACCAGCGACTTTTGGGTTTGCAGGCTGGCACCTTATCCACATACACACACAATGAGTGAAGGCTGGGTAGGTAACATAGGGCTGGCCTTCCTCTCTCCATCATGTCTTTGGGATCTAATCTACCTCTGGCTCTGGCACATTGGTCCCCAGAAATATTGTCGACTGCTTACTGACTTCAGTGACCTTGTGTAGTTCCAGAGCATCAGATAGCAGCTCTCCAATTTCTCTCTGCAGCTGCACGACCTTAGCTCTGAACTGCAAATTCATATAAATCGAAGGTCCCAGGAGAAAGTCCTTTGGGGGACAACTGCAAGAAACTTGCTCCACCAATGCTCTTCCTGCTTGGCCTTCCAGGCTGCCACCACAGTCCTTACTAAAACAGAGGGCTCCTCCCCTGGGCTTCCCCACCACGGTGCAGCCTTCTTCATCTCTTCACTGGCCATAAAGAAGTGGGTCTCCTGCCCTGGCTGGTGGCTCAGTGGATAAGGCACCAGCCTGTGAACCCAAAGGTCGCTGGTTCGATTACCAGTCAGGGCACATAAACAGGTTGCAAGCCAGGTCTTCAGCCAGGTCCGTAGCTGGGGGCAGGTGAAAGACAACCATACATTGATGTTTCTCTCCCTTTCTTCCTCCCTCCCTGACATTCTCTCTAAAAATAGTGAATAAAATCTTAAAAAAAAAAAAGAGGAGTGGGTCTCCTTCCCTAACAGTCCCTTTGCCCCTTGATCCTAACTCCAAAGGGCTTCTTCCTACCCTGGCCCAATCTTCCAGGGACTTAAGGGGGCTTCCAGAAACCAAGTCCTTCCCTGTCATGACCCAAAATTGATTCTCAAGGAATTTTCTAGGCTGAAGGAGGCTCCCTCAGAAACCATCCATCATTGGGTAAACTAGCTGAGAGGGGCTCATTTCCCTAGGAAGCCTGCTGTTCTGGTGGCTTCTCAAAGAATGCAGGAGGGGGTTGGTGCAGAAAGCCAAACAATCCCCTCTCTAGGGTTCCTGGAACCGAACAAAAGGTCCCATTGAGGTTCCCCAGACTTGTTCATGACCTAGGGTCAGGCCTGACCACCCCCTCCCTGCTATGTCCGAAGTGCTCTGGCCTACTCTACTCTCCTCCCTCCGCCAAGTGACCCCAAATAGCCATATCCAAGACCCAGGGCCTGGAAGCCTGAGTGAGAGCTCCTAGCTGCCAGCCACGCCTCCCCAGCCATGGTTGAACAGGACACAGGGTCCTGCCTGCAGGAGGAAAAGGGCACAGGAGCCTCTGTGCCCAGAAAGCCCACACATTCGCCAGGGAGGTGGGGCCACTCTCAGAGCTGGGGAGCTCCCTACTAGCCAGGAGCTGTCTGTACCCTGTCTCTTCCAATTAGCCTCAGGCAAGGGAATGAAGGGCAGGAGCAAGGAGTGGTCAGCTTGCCTTCCTCAACCTCCTGGAGCCAGGTCTGCCTGCATCAGCTTACCCAAGGGGAACTGGGAAGCACCTACCCCTAAGATTTCTCCCTTGGGGCCATGAAGGCAACCAGCCTCAGGACAGTTTGTGCACGACACTCACAGCAGCCTTCCCATACTAAGAAGACATGCTGGGAAGGGCCCAGAGCAAGGAAGGCAAGGGTGGGTTTGCGTAGCTGTGGTAGCGATGTTGGGTGGTTAGGAGCCACGGGACAGCCCTGTTCCTCATGGAACAAGCAGCTTGGAGACAAGAGGAGCTTAACAGCCTGTGGGGAGGCTTGCAGTGGAATACCTCTCCCACTCACAGTCAAGATCTGCAAGGCCACGTGGGTGCCCTGAGGAGGGCGGGCTGGCTGCAGGCACAGCTGCACCAGTCTAGGCCCCTGTGGGTTACAAATGCTCCCCTTCTCCGTCCACATTTCCATTCACCTTCTTCCACCCTTCCATCCTCACCAAACACACACTTTCTCGCCAGACTCAAAGACCACAAATATTGTATGATTCCATATATGTGCAACTTCCAGAATAGGTAAAGCCATACAGGCAGGAAGTAGACCAGAGGATGCCAGGGGCTGAGGGAGAGACTGCTCGTGGCTGTGGGGTCTCTTCCTGGGGTGCTAGAAATATTCTGGAGCTAGGCAGAGGTGATGGTTGCACAACATTGTCAATGTACTAAATACCCCTGAAAGGACTTGCAAATTGATAAAATGGTGAACTTTGTTCTGTGAATTTTATCTCAAAAAATGTGCTTTTTAAAAAAAAGATGTTAGTTATTTTCAGAGAGAGGGGAAAGGATGGAGCAAAAGAGAAATATCAATGTGTGGTTGCCTCTTGCCCCAACTAGGGGCCTGATTCATAACCCAGACATGTGCCCTGACTGGGAATCAAACCAGGGACACTTTGGTTCATAGCCGGCAGTCAATCCACTGAGCCACACCAGCCAGGACTCAAAAAATGTACTTTTAAGAAAATAAAACATAGTACAGGTGCTCTGACTCTAACATGCACATTTCTTTTTTAAAAAAAGATTTTATTTTAGAGAGAAGGGAAGTGAGAAGGACAGGGACAAAAACATTGCTTGGTTGCCTCTCATATGTACACTGATGGGGGTGGTGGGGACCAAATCTGCAACCCAGGCAAGTGTCCTGACCAGGAATCGAACCAGTGACCTTTCACTTTGTGGTACAATTCCCAACCAACTGAGCCACACCAGTCAGGGCCTTGTGCATTTCTTTATCATAAAAGAAAAAGGCAGTAAATGACAGCCTCAGGGGCAGTGGATGATCAATGATGTCACAGGAGGGAGAAGCCAGGTATCTGGAGTCCTAGAGACCTGGGAAGTGAGGAGACTGGAGGGAACTGGGAGAGCGAGCTGGCTCCACCTGCGCACTCACCGGATCTGGTGTGAGGACAGAGGGACATATAGAAGGGAAGCCAAACTGAGCAGGGTGGGTTAGCCCATCACTGTGGTCCTCTAGTAGAACAATGCAGCCCACCCCCAGCCAGGCTGGCTCCCACACCCCAGCTCAAATTGACTAGTTCAGCCCCAGGGCCATCTCAGAGGGATCTCCTTACCGTGTATTTGTCCCACTTCTTCTCAGGGTCGTATGGTTCCCAGCGGCTGGCAGGGAAGATGTGCTTGTTCTTCTCATACCAGCTCCTTAGCACCACCTTGCCTGCATGTGACTAAGGGAGAAGAGCCATGGCCACCCAGGGGCCAGGCTTCTCTACTTCCTCTTCCCTTCACTTCTCCTCCCTCTCCTGACCCAACAACCCAGCACCACTATACCTCATCCTTCTCCACAGTGGCATCACTGAGCAGCCGCACATCATCATGAACATCAAAATTGAAGAGTGGCCCTGCAGGGGAGAAGGAGCCAGCTCACCCTCAGGCTGCTGCCTTGATATGTTGGGGCAAGGTTCTGGAGAACGAAAGGGGCTGGGCCAGGCACACTCACCACTCTTCCCTCGTGCCTTGGTAACGATGAAATCGTAGAAGCTGTGGTGCTAGGAGCAGAGGGCAGGAAAGCTATGGTTGTGACCCACCTGCCTGCCTGCCTGCCTGTCGGTCCGCAGGCTGGATGCAGGCACAGCTACCCACATTGTGTCCCCAGCCCAAGCCAAGGCTCCAGAACAGAGCAGAGTGTCCCACAAATCCCCCCCACATGCCAAAGCTCACCGCCACCCTGCCCAGGGTTGAGAGAAGAGAGATGGGTCTCACATGGGGTATGATTAAATCCTCCTTGATGTACATGAGCTGCTCCACCCCTGCCGACCTGAGGGAGAAAGGCAGGTGGGTGTAGATGGACAAGGAAACAGCCAGCCAAAGAGACCAGTGCCAGAGCCAGGAGACAACCCCAACTGCTTTGAGGCAGGCCGCTAGGTCTAGTGAGGCCAGGAATAGCACCTGTTGTACTCCTCCTTTAGGTTAAAAAGCTAAGGCCAACGTACCCACCTAAGCTGTGTAGGGTGAGAGGACTGCAAAAAGAATCCTGACCCTCTTCTTAGGAGCATAATGCCAGCAGGCCCCCTTCCTACTCAGGGAGTAGTCACCCTGGTGTGCCATGAGCAGCAGCCACCACTTGGGGGTTCTGGTGCCAGGGCTGGGACTGCAGGCTCCACACACACACACACACACATGCTCACACATGCTCATGCACATGTAGGCACATGTGCACACACACCCTACCTGAGCTCACTGAAGTCTTTTCGTAGGATCTCAAGTGCCTTCTGCAAAAACTGCTGCATAGTGTTGCCTTTCTTCATCTGTATGAGTAGGCCCCAGAGCCAGTACCCAGGACACCAAACGGGTGGGAGGGGAAGATGAGGCTATGGAGAGGGGCTCTCAAGAAGGCAATAGCCTGGGGGCTGGAGGCTCCTACCAGCAACCCCAGAACCCTCACTACAGATGAGGGCCAGGCCCCCTTCCCTGCTCCCCCAGGATCCACAGGGGCCACCCACATGAAGAAACCTGCAGGGTTCTAAATTCAGATTAAAGCTCCTCCTCATCAAATCTTAGGAGCACAGGTAGTGGGGTGCAAGCCCCACACTACCCACCTTGACTGTCCGCCGGTGCCCAGAGCCATCCCAATAACTGAAGGTGATTTCAATCTCTTCACCTACAAAGCGGAATTGCCACTTAGCTTCCAGAACCATGTGTCCCCAAGCTTCATAAGCTCCCTGGGACTCAGTCCCCAGCTACGGGCTCTCACTGCCCCAGCAACCCAGGCTGGGCCACGCAGGTCCCACTTGGTGAGCACCCACCCTTGATCTTCTCCTGCTTGGCTTCCCATTCTTGCCGCAGCTCTTCCCGGAGCCGATTCTCCTCTTCCTGGGAGAGAAAAGGAATATTGGAGCAAGACCCAAGGCTGCTCAGAGGGTCTACAGGGCCCTACTTCCTGAGCAAAAGCCTCTGTCCAGGTCAGGACCAGGGCTGGGGTCAGGCTATCTTTACCTCACGGTCACGGTCAGGCAGAAAGCTTGTGTCCACATCTGGGTTCTTCCCCAATTTCCTCTTCTTCGTGGGAATCTCTGGAGCTAAAGGAAACACAGGTATCAGCTGCACCCTGGACCTTAATCACTTGGGCCCCAGCTCACACACCACGTCCTTGGAGGCATCCTAGATCATCCTGGTGGGACACATTGCCCTCTGCTCCCAGCCACAGAGGCCTGCATTGTCCTCTTCACAGTACCTATGACAGCCTAAGAGGCACCCTTACAAAGGGGCCTTCATCTTGGCCTCTACTGCCAGCAGATGGATAGACCTGTGACCTGGAGTGCCTCGGAGGACTTAATGCCAGTGTCTGAGGGAGCAAAGTCTCCTTTTCACTGGATGGGTAGGTCCCCTCTCTGTACCAGAAGCTGTGCTCATCACAGTCATGTAGCCGATGTTTCATCTAATCCTCACAACAGCCCCAAAGGTGCATGACTCCTTCTTCCCATTCTAGGAAACTGAAGTCCAAAGTCCCATGGCCAATGAGGTGAAGGGAAGGAGAGGCCAGGTTTGCCAACATCCTGGACTCTGGGACTCAGTTTCCCTCAATAGGACATGCATGAACTAGAACAGTGGTTCTTCAACTTTCTGGTCTCAGTACCCCTGAACACTCTTAAAAGTTACTGAGGACCCCAGAGAGTTCTTGTCTAGAGAGGTGGTAGCCATCAATAGTCGCTGAATTAGAAATTGAGCCTGAGAAACACTCTACAACAGAAAAGCAAGCACTGCCACCTGTTAGAGGAACAATGTCATTATGTCACGTAGCCTCTGGAAAACTCCACTGTACACTCGTGAGAGAGTGCAAAAGACCAAGAATGTCTTTCCATGATTATGAATGTTTTTGACCTGACAAATCCCTCAAAAAGGTTTCAGAGACCCCCAGGAGTCCTGGATCACTATTTGAGAACCACAAACATAGAAGACAAGCCTGTACTCCAGCCTGCTGCTCCAAGGCAGGGTTTCCAGAGGCTGGCTGCACATCAGAATCACCCAGAGAGTTTTTATTTTATATATCTATTTTTTAAAGAGAAGTGAAGGGAGGGAGAAAAAGGGAGAGAGACATCAATCTGTGCAAGAGAAACACTGACCAGCTGCCTCTTGCACATCCCCAACTGGGAACCTGGCCCACAACTCAGGCATGTGCCCTGATGGGGAATTGAACCAGAGACCCTTTGGTCCACAAGCTAGCACTCAATCCATTGAGCCACACCAGCCAGGGCACCTAGAGAGTTTTCAAAAATTCCCATGCTGGCATCCCACCACCATGTCCCTAAACCAAAACTTCTAGGGGAAAATCCCAGTGATACATAGCAAGATTGACAGCCTTCTCCCAGACCTGCGCTGTCCAAAACAATGGTCCCTGCACATACATATGTAGCTTGTGCAATGACATGTTAGTAGTAATATTTTAAATACCAAATATCACTAAATACTTAACACATTATTGACCAGCAATTTTATACAAAAGCTAATTCAAGTGCAAACATGAGTTAACTTGTTATCAGTCAACAACATTTGGACTTGAAAACAAGTTTTTCCATGACCAGTCAACAATGTGTTAATATTACTAAATAGTACTAAAATTAACTTTACCAGTTTTTAAAAAAAAGGTTTTACTTCTTTATTATTTTTAGAGAGAGGGGAAGGGAGGGAGAAAGATAGGGAGAGAAACATTAACGTATGGTTGCCTTTCACCTGCCTCCAGCTACGGATCTGGCTGGAGACCTGACTTGCAACCTGGTTATGTGTTCTGGCTGGGGAATCAAATCAGCAAGCTCTGGGTTTATAGGCCAGGGCCATTCCACTGAGCCACCAGCCAGGGCTTACTTTACCAGTTTTTTCCCCCATGTTTTACTTTGGCTCCTGGAACACTCAAAACACTGGGAGGCTGACAAGCTTCCTCCTGAGCACATCAGCCACTCCCTTTAAAGCTATTACACCATGCTGTCACCACACCGAACAGTGCCACCCTCCACCATTCCTTGGCAATCACACTTTCTAAACCAGCCCAGGTCTGTCACTGCAGGTATTCTCAAAGGTATTCTTTCTGCCACTCCACTTCTGGGCTCACTCATTTTTCAACTCTACACATTTCCCCACCCCTCTCCTCTCTGGCTATTATTGAAATTCCCCTCATCCTGAAGTCCCAACTCAATTGTTCCCCATGGGACACTTTCCTTGAGCCATGGGCTGGCTCCGGCCCTGGCAGGTTTCATGATGATCCATGTGATTCTCATAAGAGAGACAGTACCCTGCTTTTGTCCATCTGCTTCAGCCCTGGCCCAGCCTGGGGCAAGTGTGTGGCACACAGGGTCCCCATGTTGGCTTTGTCCTCACTCTCTAGCTTCCTCAAGTTGCCCCTATAACCTTGTTCCTTCAGCTGAGACCTGCACTGCCCAATTACTGAATTTCTGTGGCTGTGTCAATTTATGTTGAAATTAATCAAACAGAATTTAACAATTTGGTGCCCCAGTCACATGAGCCACATGTTCAGTAGCCACCTGGCAGCACAGACATGTACATTTCCATCATCACGGAAAGTTCTACAAGCCAGCCTGATCTAGACCATCCTGTCCCCTCCTCAGTCCATACTTCCTGGTAACTATAGCAGCTTGCTCTGGCAGCCTCTTGCACTGAAGATCCCATTCCCTGTACAGGGGCCACATGACTGGCTGGCTCGCTATGCCACTGAAAGCAAGCCCCGACCCTAACTCAACTTTACATACAGTGCAGTCTTGGCTCTTTCTCTCAGGCCCTGACATGTGAGGTTTAGAACCACAAATGTAGTGGGAAATCAAGGCTGGGTGGTGAATGCCCTAGCTAGTGTGGCTTAGTGGACTGGACGCTGGCCTGTGGACCAAAGGGTCACTGGTTCAATTCCCACCCAAGCCACATGCCTGGTTTGTGGGCTGGGACCCCAACTGGGGGCACACGAGAAGCAACCACACATTGATGTTTCTTTCATTCTCTTCCTTCCTTCTTCTCCATCTAAAACTAAATTTTAAATAAATAAATAAAACCTTTAAAAAAAGGCTGGGTGGTGAATGTGCTTCTTCACTCTCGAGACAGAAACCCGAGACAGAGTGCTGCAGGCAGGGCCTCTCCCTGGTGCCCCAAGCCTGCCCTTACCTTCCCTTTCCAACTCCTCCTCATACATGGCCTCCTCCTCCACCTCGCCCACATCCTCTTCTTCCTCCAGGGTGAAGGACAGGCTGGAGATTTTCCGCTTAGCCTCTTTCTTACGTTCCTTCTCTCGCAGCTTCTCCAGCTTCCTGTCAAGGTATGGATAGCCATCACACATCACATCCTTACCCCGAGGCTCCCCACTGACCCAGAAACACCTATGTGCTCAGTGTGGCGCCCACATGGTGCAAACCCTGAGGAGTCCTACTGCCTGGGTTACTTCAAGCTCATCTCAGAGGGGGGCTGCTGGTGGGGAGAAGAGGACTCACAACTGCAGCTCCTTCGACTGCTCCTTCTTGGCCAGCTGCTTCTCCCGTTCCTTCACCAGTGCTTCCTGCTTGGCCTTCATGTCATTCAGAGTCACAAGTCCTATAAGGCCAGGAATCATGGAGGTAAAGATCACCCAAGCCCTGGCTGGTGACACAATGGATAAGGACCCAGCCTGTGAACCCAAAGGTTGCTGGTTCAATTCCCTAGCTAGGGCACATAACCAGCTTGCAAGCCAGGTCTCCAACCAGATCCGTAGCTGAAGGTAGGTAAGAGGCAACCATACATTGATGTTTCTCTCCCTCTTTGCCTCTATCCCTTCCCCTCTCTCTAAAAAGAATAAATAAAATCGTTAAAAAAAAAAGTCAATCACCCACAGCTAGTGAAGCAACAGGCTTCTGGGTCCAGAAGGAGACATGCATGTTTTGCTTACCCACTGTGCTGGACTTCAGCTCTGCCTCCACAGCATCATAGTGTGCAGAGAACTTCTTGTCAATGTTGGATTTCATTATGTTCTCCTGTAGTTGATACAAAGTAGCGGGGGAAGGCCACTCACCACCCCACGGTGGAAGTGGTGACCTGTGCCTGGGATCCAGCCCCAGATCTATCTGCTCCTGGCCTATAATATGACCTTGGGAAAGATACATCCCCTTTCCTCAGTTGATGGAAGGTTTCACATAGCTGCAAGGGGCTCTTTCAGTGTTGAGGGAGCCAAATGGGTTTTTTTCCCTGCGACCTCTGAGCTGCTCTGGCTCCTCCATGCCTCCTGCTGAGGACCAGGTCTCTCTCAGTAGCCTAGAGCCATGGGCTCTACCTGCCTTTGGAGTTTTTCATACCCAGCTTTTAAGCTAAAATTCTGGAGAACCCAAGTCAAGGGGTGACAGGAGAGTGAAGAATGGCCAAGGGGCCTAGTCCCTCACTGAACAATGTTGCTCCCCCTCAGTCCAGCTGTTGCCAATAGCTTTCCATGAGGCCTCCTCACTCTGGCTCAGCCCCATCCCATGTAGGTCCCTCTCTGGGACCTCCAGAGGAGGTGGCCAGGAGAGAAATGTACCTCTGACTGGCCAGGGAGGCAGCACAGAGACAATGGGGCTCAGCGGGTCAGCAGGGAGCCACTTCCTTGGACCCAGCTTCCCTAGTACCTAAGGTGGGAGCCTGCACACTCCTGGTGCCCTTAGTCTATACTCTTCCAAAAGAAGAGTCTCCCACAAAGGCTCAAGGGAGGGAGCCTGCCTTCCTAACCTCTCACTGAAGCCCTTTGTGAACCACTAGCGCCCCTGATGCGCTGGCCTACTTTTGTTAAGGCACAAGGGGCTCACGAAAAAGCCTTAGCAACAGATGGATTGGCCAGGGCCTTCCCCTCCAGTATCCATTGGCTCAGGGCAGAGACCTCATTCTCAGGGCTCTAGAGGCAGAGCCAGGATGCTCTGTGCCTGTGAGGGGCTCCCCAACGTGACCAATGCAACCACTGTTGCTTCCTCCAGTTGGGGGCAAGTCACAAGCTAGCTCTGCTCAGCCTTCTGGGCCCATTTTACAGATGAGCAGACAGTCCCCACCCAGCTCGCTTCTGCCTCTTGCTGGAGAAGAACAAGAAAGGCTCCTGCTCGACTCGCTGCCAGAGATCTATACCCGCCTACCAGGGGTGCCCCGGACCCCAGGGGGCGGGGCAGTGGGCCGCGCGCATGCTCTGAAGCGCCCAGGCCCAGCCCGCACCTCAGCGATCCGCTGCTTCATCTGCTCCATCTGCTCGCGCTGCTTCTCTCGTTTCTTCATCAGGTGCATGGCGCGGCCCGCCTCGCTTGCGGCTCCCTTGTACTGAGCCATAGTGGCAGCGGCGGCAGCAGCAGCGACGACAGCGGCAGCAGCCAGGCAGAGTCAGCGGCTGTGGAGACAGCTGCTTCCGGCGCCGGTGCAGTCAGCAGACGCCCTCGCGCGCCATGACGTCCGCCACCCAGGACCACGCGGGCGCCCCGCCCCGCCCCGCCCCGCCCCGCCCGGCCGCTCCGGCACCTCCAGCACCTGACCGCCTGCCGCCCCCTCAGGCCACCGGAGGCTGGCTTAAGGTCCCATCTGCTTCCCGCCCTCCATCCCAAACTCCCAACCTGCCTGCTTCCTTGGATCCCCGTTAATTCCGCAACATTAACCCGAGGTCAAAGTCTGGGTTCCCCAATTCTACTTCCTTCTATTGATACCAAGGTTGAGCAAACAGGCCCTCCACTTCTTGATGTTGACCCGGCCCGTGGCCAGATTGCCCCCTGCTGCTGCCCTGCCTGAGGCAGCCTGGTTCCCTTGCTCACACCAGTTTGATCCTAACCCAAGACTGGACCCAAGTTTCTGTTTCCCCAGACCACGAGACAGGGGGCTGGGTCACCTCTGTCTTGACTTGGAGGCAAGGACCCTGCTCCCTCTTCTTCAATCCACCCTAGGACAGACCCCTCTCCCAGTTTCTTTCACACCGAACCCCAACGGATGCACTCCTGCTGGCTGCACTAATTCACTGGGAGGCCCTGGGCAGCTTAACGTGACCGGTTTCCTTTGTGTAGGCCCTTTCAGTTCAGGAGCTCTTCAATTCCCTTATTGAAGAAGGTGAACTTTTTGTAGCCATCAGGAGCCAAGCTGAGCCAGAGTCCCAAACTCACAGGGACAGCTGGACATCTCAGGAAGCTGAGGCCCCACCCAGTGCCCAGCTTTTGGGAAATAAAGCTCAAGATCTGGGATCAGGTTTCCACAGTTTTATTGGGAGGTTTTGTTTTCTGTGAAATACACTAGAGGTTGGGGAAGGGCACACATTCACTTTGCAAGATAAGGGTTTCCCACCACTAAGGGAAAGGTGTGGAGGAGGGGTGCACTAGGGGTCTGGATCCATTTTCCCACCTCCTTCTGCTTTGCTCACAGCTCTCTCAGCAAGTACCAAAGAACACAGAAGCAAAGACACAAAAAAACAAATACACTAAGATCAACCTTCAATGGGGCCACACCCAAGCCCTTTCCCCTCCCAGACTGTCCAGGTAGCCAGGGGAACTGCTCCACAGCCCCAGGCACCAAAGACACCAGGGAGGGGTACAACATTCCCCTCTCAGACAGGGTAGGTAAAAGTTAATAAATTAGAATAAATTAACAGGGGTGGGGTAGGGGGGAATGAAGGATGAAACTTGTGCTGGGAGGGCCCCTTCTCTCCAACACACAAGAGAGTTGGTGGGGGGAGGCAGGGGACATCTCCAAAGGCCACTACAGTGGGAGTAAGAGCAGTGGGGGCAGAAGTCAGCTTTTCCTCCACGTTCTTCCCAAACAGAGCAGAAGAATTAGGGGTAGGGGGAGAAACACACAAGAGAGGAACCCTCTTTTCCCAGGATAAGGAAGGGCCAAGAAAGAGAATGCTATCCAACCCCCCCCCCCCATCTCCCAAACCATCACTAAGATTAAGGATTTGGTCAGTGAATCAACGAGGTGGGTGACAGGAATGTGGTGGGGGAAGCAGAGGATGCTGGAAACGGGTGCCCAGCCATGCCTGTCTCCCTAGCCCTGGTGGAGAATAGCAAGAGGGCATCCAGGGCTGGGGGAGGGTCAGCAATCACTGGTCAGCTTCTCCAAAGACATCATTCTGTTTGCGCTTCATGTTCTCAAAGTCGAAGGCAGAGCCTGCCATGCGCTTGTAGATGTCCTTGATGTCATTGCATGTGGTCTCAAAGTGTGTGGTGGCATCATAGGAGCAGGAGCAGAACACCTGAAAACAGCAAGATCCAGGGCCCAGGGTGAGTTGGGCAAGGGCCCTAGGCAGGCATCCATGAGCCAGGGCCAGGACAGGCTGCTTACCTGGCTCTCAGAACCATCATCGATGGGCTCATACAAGTCACTGATGGCCACAAACCTGAGGGGCAGATGGAGGGGAGGGGACAGGCCTCACAATCAGCCTTGCCCTTCCCTGGTCTCCATCCCACAGTCCTCCAGCTCCTTGGCTCCCTTCCTCCCCCAAGCCCCTCACTTCTGGTCAATGGGCTCCAGTAGCTCCAGGGCCGGCTCAACCTCCTTTTCAGGTTCCGTGGTCTCCACTGTGGTGCTGGCAATGGCGATGTATTTGCCCTGAGCAGCCACATTGTGTGCGTAGGAGATCATGCACACGTAGATGTCTGCCCACAGGAAACACTCCATTAGTGTGGGCATACAAAGGGCTCCTAGGGGTGAGCCCGTCTGCCCCACTCCAGCTTCACACAGCAGGCAGCATCCAAGCTGCCATCCTGATGAATAGGGAGAGTCCAAGTCACCCAATCCATAAGGCCGAAGACTTATGAGGAAAGGCAGTCACCCCAAAGACAACACCCTGAAGGAAATCACATGGGCCTGGCCTACCTGACTTCCTGTTGACCTGGTTCTGAGGGATGATGATTTGGCAGGAATTGGCATCATTGGTGTTCTTGATGGGGTGACTAAGGATACAGATGATGCGGATAACCTGGCCGGCCTTCCGTACACGGTCTGGAACATAGCTGGGGTCACAGATCAGCTGCTTGCATCGGGCCACCTATGAAAGATCCAAAAGGCCTTGTCCCTATCCACAGACTCCCTAGGTAGTCATGGGGATGGGCCCACAACTAGGGCTGGCAGCTCTAGCAGGCAGGGTATTCCTCTGGGCTGTCACCACTGCCCCTTCTGTAGTATGCTGCCTCATTCTGCACCTCAGAGAGATATGCCCCCATAAAACAGGGCTGGGTGACCCTCTGCTTGTACAATATGGTCAGGAATACTCCCTGGGCCACAGACTGACAAGCCATGGGCTTTGAGGGATACTTCTCGCCAACAGGAATGGCTATGTAGACTTCTGGAGCTCCAGTGCCAGCCTAAGGCCCTCAGAGCTGAGCCCCAGCAAACCCAGCAGAGCCAGGGTTATTGGGAAGACAGCCTCCAAGGAGAAGAACTCCACCCAGACCATTATAATTGCACTGTGGGGAAGGCTTACCTCTCCCTCAGACTTCACCCCCACCACCTTGCCGTTCTCCATGATGATGTCATCCACAGGTTTATTCAGCATATATGTCCCCCCATAGATGGCACTCAATCTGTGGTGGGGAGAGTAATGGTGAAGTACCCCACTCAGGAGAAAAAGGGACCAATGCAAGGGAACCCTCCCCCTAACAGGACCAGGGTGCAGAGAAGGCTGCCCCAGGCAGGCAGAACTCAGACCTGATGGTTCTTCCCAAATCTGTTACCCAGACTATCTTGTAAAGGGCAAGCCTAAGGGTGGCATGAGGGCACAGCTCCTCATGGAAATGGTCTGGGGAACAAAATGAAGGGCTCTGGAGAAGCTCTGACTCCAAGTTCCAGGTACTCCAGTTCAGTCAAAGCACTGCCTGAATCAGATCAGGAGAGTGAGCCCCATCTGTGGTAGCCTGGCTCTTCCAACTCTGCACTTCAGCATGCTGCTGCAGTACCCCTGTTACCCAAGGAAGATGCAAAGTAAATGATAACCACGTGGCAGAATAGGAAATGCTATGAAAATGCTTAAAGGGGCCTTTCCTATTCTTGGCCTTGGTCCCACTCAGTACTGCCAACTGAAAGAAGCCATGTCCTCACCTCGCAAAGCCCTGAGGCAGCTCGCCAAGGCCATAGAGTGGGTATAAATACGGGCTCTTGCCATACCGAGCCAGGGACTCGCTGTACAATTTGATGCGGTTGATGGTCTCAAGACAGGGCTGGTCCAAGTAGCTGGGGGGAACAGGGTCAGGAGAAGAGGTTCCAACAGTTGAACCCCCAGCTCACCCCCACCTGAGCACCAGGCCAGCATTCTCCCACCCTCAACAGCCTGAGGAAGCCTATGGGTTAAACACAGGGAAGGAATGGAAAAGGCAACAGATGAACGTGTGGCTGAGTACAAGAGATGAGCACAGTGGGCCAAGGGAGCAGCAGGCAAGAGTGGGAGGACAGGGTGCAGGCCAAGGGAGGTGCAGTGTGCCATGCCAGCTTCCCCTCACTCATCAGTGCGGTAGAGCGCCAGGGCGTGGCCAGTGAAGTCAATGACGTCCTGGCCCAGGTCAAATTTCCGGTAGACTTCACGCATGCTGGTGCTCTGGGGGTCGACGCCCTCAAAGGTCTTGGGGTCATTCTCATCAAAGTTTGCCACAAACACTAGGAACTTGCGGAAGCGCCGTTTCTCAAACATACCCATCAGATCTGCAGAGGGATGTAAGGAGAGCCTTTGCACCACAGAACGTGAATCTCTCCTACCCACTAGGCAGCCCAAGAAGGCAGGTTCCCTAGCTCCTAGCTGAGTTCTCCTGCTAACCACTGTGTGACCCTAGACTAATCCCTCTGCCCTTTTCAGCCTCAGTTTCCCATCTCTACAGGCTCAGAGGGCCCTCCCAGCTCGGACACTGGGAGGGTGCTTCATTGGTCAGGCGGTGGAGTCCCTGTCAAATGCTGAAGTCTGTCAAGAAGGAGCTCCCCCTTCACATCCCCTCTGCCCATGGACTTCCCTCATGGCAACCAGTGTGAGGTACAATCTAGATCAGTAGAGGGAAGACAAAGCAAGGGGCTTCTGGTACTACATGGGAAATGTGACCTTGGGCAAGGGGCACCCTGCTCTGGATGTCTGCACCCCCATGATTCTCTGGCTCAGGGGACCCACACTTACTAGAAGCCAAGGCTTCAGTCTCAGTGGATGGCACTTTGTAGATCTTGCCCCCCTTGTAGACAAAGCTGCCCTCCACCACCTTGAAGTCCAAGTAGCGAGTCACCTCTGTATATAGTAGCATCTTTACCAGCTGCCCTGCAGGGTGGTGAGGAATGGCAACATTATTAGTATGACTCCCTCCAGAAGCTCCGTCTGCTCTGGCTGTGCCTTCTGTGGAGCCTGACCCTTCTCTGGTTGTCCCAATCACAACCCACAATACCTCCTTCACCTCCCTCACCGTTGGCCATGAGGAATTTGGGGATCAGGTCAACATTCCAGTCTCGGCCCCGGCCCATCGACTCAGGTGGCCCCTCCAGCAACTGAAAACGCTTATACAGCTACAGGCAGGAAGGAGAGAAAGAGGTGTCTCTAAGACTACCCCTCCCTCCCCCACTCCCCCTTCCTTACCCAAAGAACCTAAGGAGTGCTTCAGCACCCTATACAAGAGATTAACAAGGGATGGGCCTGAGCTCAGGTGGCCTCACCTCCTCCAGGGGTGTGATGGAGGAGCTCTCACCCCCATAATAGGGGTTCCGGTCCATGTGCAGCACCTTCTTCCCGTTCACAGACATGATGCCTGACAGGATGCATTCCTGGGGAAGAGGCAACATTTGCGGCACTCCTGCCCACATTCCCACCAGCAGCCCTTGTTCCCCACCCCCAGATGGAGAGAGCAAAGCTAGGACTCTGCATCAATGGACATGGCCTTTCCCAGCTGCTGGCCACCTCACCTAAACCTGGGGGGCAATGGCTTCATCTGACCAGTCTCCTCTATAACCTTGCCAGGAGAGGTAAAGAAGAGAAGTAATGGAGGCAAAGGGGAGAGCATCCAACAGATACATGGATGGACTATCAGCAACTGCCAAGAAAGTAATCTATCTATACGAAGCCCCACAAAAAAAGATAAGACACAATGAGCCACAGAGGAGACCCAGCTAGACAGTGAAAGGCCCCTAGAAGGGATGTGAAGAAAGGCTTTGAATGGGTCCAGGAATCACAGGCCCCACCCTGGGCTGCTGGGTCCTCCAAGTTGCCCCTGACCCTGAGTCTTCCCACCTGCGGAGGGGCTTCTGCACCAGGATTGAGGAAGAGGAGTCTCTTATAGAAGCAGTTCATGGGGGTTGGAAGGAAGAAGGAAGATAAACACCCTCACCGTTCACTGTCAAAACCCAAGGACAAAGGCTGCAGACACTAGCCAACGTGAAGTCTCCATGGGAAACCAGGGTGGGGTAGCAGGAATGTGGTCACTGCCCCTACTGCTGCTCCTTCTGGAACATTCCCTGGGTCCCGGGGCCCCATAAAAAGTCCAGTAAGCAGGATGTAGGCCCACCCTGGTAAGCCCACCCTTTACCCATAGTCCTTGTATTTCATCCTCACTACAATTAGCTGGAGATGAGAGAGGAGGCTGGACCAGCCAGGGGTGTAGGTGATGGATGGGGGCCAGTGTCGAGTGGTGGGCACTGGGGGGTGGTGGGGCTGAGCGGGTATACAGCCATGAATGGAGAGGGCGTAAGGGGGGCCGGTGGTCGGGGCCCAGGAAATCCAGGGGACAGGACAAAAGGGGACTGTTTCTTGGAGAAGGGGCCACAGCGGTGGATAGAGGCGAGGTCATGAGGGGGTGGGCACAGGGCTGTTTTTCAGCAGCGCCGCGGATGGCTGTGACAGGATGGGGCCGGGGCAGCAGCACAACAGGGAAGATGGGGCGATGCGGGGCTCCAGGCGCTGGAGACCGCACTTACGGTGAGGCCGGTGCCCAGCACGATCACATCGTATTCCTCATCCATGGTCAGGCCTCGGTGCCAGCGCTGTCGGCTCCTCCTCCTCCTTCACCACAGCCTCCGCCGCAGCACTGGACCAAAGATGGCGGCGCGTCGGCCACCGTCAGACCCCTCCGCCACGTCAAAGAGTCCCGTCCCCTCCCTGCACCCCACTGAGCAAGGTCCGGCCCACCGCCTCCCTGGCTCGCCTCCTGGGAGGGCTGCCAGTGCCCAGGTCTCAGCACCAGTGCAGCTCCACCCACGGAGATCCCTCAGGGGACTAGAGCGGAGCGGGGAAAGCGAGGCTGGATAGTGGCAGGTGCTGCGGCCCAGGGATCCGTGCGCAGGGGCCGCAGCACCCGCCCCGCCCTTCAGGATGCTTGGCGCAGCCCCCAGGGCCAGGTGCACGCCCCTGCAGCAGCGGCCACGGCCCCAAAAGGACCTGAGGGCCGCTTTTGTCAAGACGGTAAGCCCCAGGCACTGGCCTCCCTCGCCCTTCCAACCTGCTCACTGCAGCCCCCCCTTACCCTAGCCACTTAAGGGTCCAGCTTGTTAAAGACCTTCTGCCTCTCCCCTGGCTCCCTGAAGCAGTTGGTAGACCCCTGCAGGCTTTCCGGTCTCCCCCTTGGCCTGACTGGGCTACAGCTATATCTGAGAGCCTCTCTGGAAGCCCTCAGCAAGTACATCCCTCATGTCCAGTTCAGAAATGAGTGACAAGAGGCCAAAGCATGGTGACCCGTTTTTATTTTATTTGGAAGGAAACCCACCGAACCCCCCAGGCTTCTGCTAGGCATTCCTGGCAGGTGCTGCCAGAAACCCAGTGAGCACACCCAGCTCACCTGCCTTGGAGGTCCCTTCCTTCTCAGGCCACAGAAATAAACCTCAGTGTACTGCTTATTAACACATCACCAAAACAAACAAACAAACAAACACATCACCATCCAAGCAGAACAGTAAAAACAAAAAATACTTTCACCCCCCCCCCAACTCAAGGAGCCTCCAGCTCCTGGCTACTGCAGGGAGCCCCATAAAGCCTAGGGATGGAGCACTGGCTATACAAAAGCACTATAAACAGCAAGGGGTGAAGTTGGAGATAATGAAAATAAATAAGGAGAAAGGGGAGGGGGAAGGGGGCTCTAAAAGTCATGTCCCCTCCCCTCACAATCACCAAGCCTGGGAGATTTGTCTACTATCTACGCAGAATATGTACACCTGTTGATAGAGATGGGGGGCAGGCAGCCCTAGGGAAGTCCCTCAGAGGGTTTGAACAGGAGCAGGACAGGCTGAGGGGAGCTGGGGCTTCATGCTATGGTAGGATAGGAAGAGAAGGAAGTCCTTCAGTCCAGCATGCCTTGAGGTGAGAAAGTGACAACCTAGACAGCATCACCCCCTCAATCCCCAGTCGGTACAGGGTCACACAATTTGGGGCAAAGTGATGGTGGGGCCCTTGTGGTCATCAAAGCGGTCCATGGTCTTGAGGCTCAGGATCATATGCAAGCCATAGGTGAAGATGAAAAGCATGAATAAGGAGGTGAGCAGCCCCATCCAGATGCCCGGGGAGAAGAAGCCAGCACAGTCAGTGGCATAGGAGAACTGCTCGCCTGTCACGTTGAAGGCCTGGATCTGGAGGAGAAAGAACCACGTGGCCCCACACAGAGGGAGGCCCAGTAAGGGCTGAGCTTCCCAAGTTCATTGGGAATCTCATGGGATGGGAGCCCGAGCCCAGGCCCAAAGGCCTCTTCTCCCTCCCCTCTCTACCAGGATCCTGCTACCTCCATCCTGGGCTCCTCCTTGCTCCTTACCTGGAAGTCCTGAAGAGTCATATCCCAGAGAGAGGGCTGTGTGCCGGGCACAAGGAGACTGCCCTTATTTCTAAGACTGCTGATGTACTGGCAATGGAAAGAGTAGATGCTGGGCCCTGTGACCTGGGAGGCATTGAAGTAGACTACAGAGCCATTGCTGTGGATTTCAAGGTGCTCCATGGTAAACCAGTGCCGGGCTGATACTGGGTAGAAGCGGTTCACCAGAGTGAACCTGGGGGATGCCACAGGGGTGTCAGGTGGCTGAGGAAGCCAGAGCTGCACCAGTCCACCCACACCTCAACCACCCCATGGACTCACTTGAATGTCACCGTGGTACCAAAAAGTTGTTCATAGGTCAGTGCAAGCCTGCAGGACCAGAGTAAGAGGCAAGTTGTCAGGCTCTGAAAGGGCCTTGAGCATCTTAGATCAAGCTGCTCAAGTCTGCCCCTGCCTAAGCTGCCTGCGTCCTCATAGCTACTTGAAGAGGCAATGCCTCCATTTGACAGAAGGGAAAACTGAGACTGTGTCACATTCTAGGTCAGGAACCAGTATGCAGGTCACCCACTTCCACCTGAGGGCTTCTTCCTCTGGCCTTATGTCCTTTGAGCTCCTACTTGGGGTCATTGAGGTGCCCAGGTTGGGCTTTGGGAGCGAGGGCTGTCTCTCTTGCCACACAGGGAGGGTATGGGAGCCCCAGAACTTGCTCAGGCCTGGTATGCATCCTAGTGCAGTCTCCTGGGGTTTGCTCAAGGGGGAGGCATCAAGTTCCAGGTGACTAGAAAGTATTAACGGCCAAGAACCAGTGAAGGATTAGAAGGCGCAGGGAAACAGAACTCTGAGAAACCCCCACTCTGAGGGCCCTCCAATAGCCCCACCCTATGATACCATTAGCGTTCCCACGGTGAACACATACATCCACCTGCAGTGACAGGTATTTTACCCTTACCTGGCAACGGAGTCATTCCAGAAGGAGCCTGTCAGGTTGAGTTGCTCGACTTCAAATGTCCTGGCAGTCAGGTCTTCCCAGTGTTCCTTATATGCCACTGAGAAGTTCTGGGCCCAGAACAGGATCCGGGGGGCAGTGTCATTGTAACTCACAGGAGGGTGGATCACAGCTGACACTGGCTGTTTTTGAAGTAGCTGGCGACCTAGCCCTCCAGCCACCATGGCTACATCACGGGCCACCTGCAGAAACACAAGCCTTCTCTCAATGGCCCTGGGAGCAGGCCCCAAACCATGTGACCTATCCTCACTGTCCCTCTCCACCATTTGCAGTCCCACCAGTCATACTCAGAGGCCCCTCCTCCAAGAAGCTTTCTCCAGCTAACCCTTAAGCCTTTGTGATACTCCTAGTCTTTCCAACTTAGGAACACTTGCACTTATTATCTGAGCTTGCCAGCCCTTAAGACTGACAGGGCAAAATGGAAAGCTGCACCTAGAATGGAGTAAGCAGGACTTTACAGTTCATATTCATCCCCCCAGACGATGACCCCCACTGAAGCCACTTGGAGCTACACCCTCTCCAGGCTGACTTGCCATGTTACCTCTGCCCACACCTCCCAGAGCCCCTGTAGGAGGGTACGTACCCTGGAAGGACGGACTGCTGTGAGAGCCGCCGTGTACGGGACGTCTTCAGACTTGAGCATGCTCAGCACCTGCCCAATGATCTCATCTGAGGGGCAATAGGGAGAGCAGAGAATCAGGTCACAGGTGGACACATAGCAAAGCTTCCCACCACCTGTTAGAAACCACCTGATCTTCACAAAGCAGAAGCCAGTAGAGGCAAGGCTGTGCCCTTCCACATACCACATCAGTGCCCCCTCTTGATAGAGCTCCGTGAGATCACCTCACTGAACGGAACCACCAGACATCTGCACTGTGAAGTCCCACACCCCCAGCAAATGGCATGTCCTCTGTGGTGGGACACTAAGACCCTTGACATGTCAGGTCCCTTCAACCTTCACTAGTGTTTTCAGTTTCCATTGAGGATCCATAACAGCGGCTGCTTCTCATCCTGTCCACCCCTAGCCTCCTCTGGGACACCTGTGGTCTTGGTTGTCAACTCCCTAATGCCACACCCTAACTAAAGTGAATACAAAAAGACAAAGATGTAAGAAACTCCAGAGCAATGGGAGGGGGGACACACACAACTCTAATACAATAAATTAAGTAAAAGAAAAGAAATTTCAACCATCCTTACAAAGCTTCCAATGACCTGTCTGCAGGGACTGTCCTTTATATCAAAAAGAACAAGTCTTCAAAAGTGTTTTTTGAAATGTTGCCCCCACTATAGGATTCATGCTGCCTGAGTGGAAACTGGCTCCAAGGGTCCCACATGGAGGACCCCTAAACATCCTGAAATCTCCACCAGGCAGGGCCCAATTGAAAAGGCATGAGGCCTGAGGGTCAGCATTTCCCTGGCTGGCCACCAGCTGCTCCAAGAAGCAGGAGAGCCATCCTGGGGTTGAGGAGGAGCTGAAGGGCTGTGGACCAGCTCTCTGTGGCCAAGGGCTGGATAAGTATGAAAAACATGCATTCTCCCTGACCCTACTCACCATTGCCTGTGAGGACTTCCTTCGGTGCCATGAGACCCGAGCTATGGAAAAGACAGAGCATTAGAACCCCAACAATCCAAAGAGCTCTCCACCACCCTCAGCTGTATCCTGTCTGCCCCTATAGCCTGTCCCCCACTCAATGCCACCATCCTGCACCACTAGCCCCATTCACCCAGCACACTCTAGCTGGGAGCTCTGGGAGCCATGCTCACTGCTCCCTCCGCATCTTTGTTCACCTTTTGGCCCTGCCTGAAATCCCTTGCCCCTGCCTTCACAGTCCCATTCATGTCCCTGCCACTTGCTGCATGAAAGGGTCCTGGCTAGGTGAGTTGGCTCCCTACCACCGGAGCACACATCTACCTTGTTTCTGGGGGCCTGACAGGCACAGTTCAGTGCAGGGCACTGACCTCTGAGTCATAGCCTGCCCAGAGGTCCTTCGCACCCTTCTGGCCTCTTCTGACCATACAGGGTACCTTCTGGAAGGGCTTCAACATTCTGAATGGGAGGACTGTCATTGCTGACTGAGTTGTGCTACTAGAGCCCAGAGCCTTGAGGCTGGAGGCTAAGCCATACCTGGCTGTGTAGGGCAAGCGGATGAGCAGCAAAGCTGGGAGGCTAGCATTGAGCTTTAGCTCCCGAAGGGTGGCCAGATCCACATGCAAGGGGCTGGCCCCAAGCTTCTCCTGCAGGTAAGTGGTCAGTGTGCTGACTGCATACCAGTCAACAGCAGGAAGCACAAGAGAGGAGGGGGCCAAGTCCAGAGCACTCTGGGAACAGAGGATAGGTAGGGGATGAGTTAGCAAGGGACTAGTGGGCCTGAGCCAGCCCCCCACCCCCACCTCTCTGGAAGCCCTCCTCTGGCAAGCCACACCCACATAGGAGTATCACTTGGGATCAGAAAGAGTATGCCCCACACCCCTGGCCCCTGACACTCAGGCCTTTCTACCCACAAAGCCAGCATCTCTGGTTCCTAAGGGGATAGTTCTTATTGTGCTGGGGGAGGAGGTACAGAACAGTCCCCATGATCCACAACTGGGAGAGGACTCTTACCTCCAGGTTAGAGAAGGTGCTGTCTTGCTTGTTTCCAAACACGCCACCATATGCTGTGAAGTCCTCAATGCTCAGCTAGGAGGGAAGCAGGAAAGACGGCCTCAGAAGGGTAGACCAGAGTCGAGGCCAGGGCAGGGAGCAGACACTCCCTGTGCATTTGCAGGGCCAGCAAAATCTCATTTACAGTCAGATTTGGTTTGGTCAAAAGAGCAAGTAAGGGTGAGTTTGGAGTGAAGTAGGTGGGGATGGAAGGTTCTTTATTTTCTTTAGCACCCTCCTGGCAGGGTGAGGGTGAGAAGTCATGGAAGACAGTCATGGGGTTGGGAGGAAACCTGTGGACAGCTGACTTGTGGTCACCTCAGGAGTAAGAGTCAGCTGCTTGCCTGCAGACAAAAGGAACTGGGTAGGGAAGGGAGAAGCTAGGGGGAGGGACTGGGGGACAGTTAGAAGCATTTATTGTATACCCACCCCTGCCAAAGGGAAGTCAGAAAAAAGGAGAACCTGCATACCAGTTGCAACAGTTTTAGCCACCTACATCCAATCTGGACGAGACCTTTTGGAAAGGAAGATGAGAAGTCCCCCTCCCCACCTGGTTTTGGTGGAAGCAGAGAAACAGATGAAGATCTTGGAACATGCTAGAGAAAGCACTTAAGTCTTCTGAGCTCTCCGACCACAGTGACCCTGACACACATCCCTTTTCCTCTGCAACCTGGAGATGTCCTTCAACTCCTGTCCCTCCACCCCAACTTCCAGCTTCCTCTGGCTTTTCCCAGTTAGGCCCAGAGGTGACCTTAATCAGCTTCCCTAACCTTATTCTGTTTGGTATACACACTTGCCCAGCTTCCTCTCCTTCCCAAGCAGGAATCCTGACCTTGTTTGGACGCCTAGACTCTCCTTCTAAAAACCTAGAAACCACCACTATCTCCTCACACCACTCCCTGCTTGAAATAACCCAAGGCTTCCTGCCACATTTAGAATTGCAACCAACATTTTCCTCCTCATCTCCTGACTAGCTGGCTAACCATCTCCTATCCCTTTCTCTCACTGTCTATACTACAGTGACACCAGCTCTTCTGTGGGCTGACCAACAGCACCCCTGCCCTAGCCAGGTAGCTCAGTTGGTTAGAGCATGCCAGGATTGTAAGTTCGATCTCCTGTCAGGGCACACACAAGAAGCAACCAATGAATGCACAAATAAGTGGAACAACAAATAGATGTTTCCCTTCCTCTCTCTAGAAATCAATAAAATTTAAAAACTTTTTTTTAAAAAAAGAGCACTCCTTGTCCAGGGCCTTTGTACCTGCTGTTCCCTCTGCCAGGAACGCCCTTCCCCCTTAGCCACACAGCTCTGTCCCTTCCTCTATTAGGTCCCTACTCAGATATCATCTCCTCAGTGAGCCCTTGCCTAATCACCTTTATCTTAAATAGGGCTGCCACTCTGCCTCCTTAGTCTACTTCTTTTTTCTGTAAACACTATAGCACTGACATTATATCATATAAGAACTTAGCATTTATTTGTCAGCCTCATGTAAATGTCAGCTTCTTCAGGGTGGGGGCATGGGTGTCCCCAACACTTAATAACTAGTACACAGATAGTAGATAGTTCATATTTGGTAAATAGATGAATGCCGTAACACAGGGATCCAACTAGATGTTTTACATGGATATTAAGAATTGCTTTTCACAGCCCTCTCATGAGGTGGTACTTTCATTTTACAAACACAGAAAGTGAAATTCGCAGATTATTCCAAAGACCATTAAGTAATAGAAGTAGAATCAAGATCCAGTCTACCTTATTTACCACCTCCTGAGAAGACTGCAGGAGATCATGACTGCCACAACCTGCCCACAGAGTGACAGAGCAAGACCACAAGGGGAATAAGCCATACAGGTCACAAACAAGAAAGCAGAGGCTCGATAACTTCCCAGACACCAAAGCTATGGTCTAAATGCCTGGTTTGGGAGCAGAGACATGAACGGGAGGGAAAACAGTGTGCCAATTATGAGCACAAACTGATGGGGGTGGGGTCAGATTCAGGCTGGAACCAACTGTGGTGGGCAAAAAACAGCCAATCATTGACCTCTACAAGCCTTAGTTTCCGTGGCAGTAAAACCAAGGTAATGATATCAGCTTAGCACAGTGCATATGAAGCATTCAGTAAATGATCATTTTACAATCTCTATTATGATCACTACTATTAGAATCACAACTCTGCCACCCATTAGCTGTGTGACCTTGAGCCAGTCATTTCCCCTCCTTGGGCATCTGTCATTTCATCTGTAAAGAGGGTTAATAATCCCCACCACATAGTCAGATAAGTGCACCATACTCTGCAAGCATCTGGCCTCAGACCACTTGCTTCCCCAAGTCAAACTGATGCCATTTCTGGGCCCCCACTATTCCCACTGAACCTTTTCCTACAGGCCTTCCCAAGAGAGTAGCCACAGCTTCCTGCAACTGGGGACAAGGTCAATGAAGCTTCCCTTGGGGAAGGGACTTCATTGACCTGGGGGGAGGTGTCCTGTCTGCCTCCTGATGACAGAGTGAGAGAGGGCTGGGGCAGGCGCACCTTGTCCTGTAGGAACAACAGCACATTGCGGGGGCCCAGCTCCAGGGCGGGGTCTAAGTAAGTAGAGAGCTGCAAGTCGCTGGTGATGTGGCCCTCATGGGTGTCGGCCGCAGGAGCCCACAAGTCCCTGCCAATGGACAGAAGAGGTGCTGTCAAGTTGGGGTGCATGGCTTAAGATCCAAAGCCAGTGAGCTCCCAGTTTGACGCGTGGATCCCGGAGGTCTGACCCGGCCGATTTGCTACGGGCCGTGGAGCAATGGACAGTCCCCTTTGGGCCTCTCAGCTTCTCGCCGAGTACAGCCAGGAGCCTGGCACCCTAGCCGCCACGGCGCGCAGTGCGGCCCGCCCCAGCCCACCTCTCCGCTCACCGGTCACTCGACCACAACACCAGCGGCACCTGCTGCTCCGTCGCTACCGCCGCCACCAGCAACAGTGACAACCACCGCATTTGCCAGAACGCTGGGGCCCGCCTTGTCCCCTCCCGCACCCAAGCCACCACAGTCGCCATCACAGCTTCGGCCTCCACTGTCTAGCCACCACTGCCGCCACAGATCAGGTGATCGTCGCCCCGCCCAAGCTCCGCCCCGCACCACCATTGGCCAGATCTCAGGCCTTGGGCCAGCGCCACAGAAGATTGAACGAAGCGCGTGCCACTCACAACCGCTCCTTTTCACTGATTGGCCATACGTGGCTCCTGGCGCGCACGCTCCTCATAGGAAAGGGGACAGGGTCGCGTTCAACCGTCTCCCGTTGCCGCTGTTCAGACTGTAGCTGGCACTTACGGGACAGGCGGGGGCAGGCCAGTTGGGGGACCAAGGCGAGCTCCGCTCCACAGGTCCCCACACCCATGGCTTCGCCCATGTTTGAATCTTTCTGCTTAAAATTTCAAGTGGAGTGCCTGGAAAGGGCATGGAAATGCCTCACTCTTTCCTCATAGTTTGCCACATGCATCTCTTCCATCTGGCTGTTCCTAAGTTGCGCAAGAGGGGTGATGCTAGCAATTCGGAAATGACAAAGAGAAGCCATAAAATACTTCCTTTAAATGAAAGGCTTCTAGCCCTGGCTGGTAGCACAGTGGATGGGGCGCTGGCCTGCGGACCTAAAGGTCGCAGGTTCGATTCCCCAGCCAGGGCACATAACCGGTTTGCAAACCAGGTCTCCAGTCAGGTCAGTGGCTGGAGGCAGGTGAAACGAAGCCATACATTGATGTCTCTCTGCCTCTCTCCCTTCCCCCCTTTCTAAAAATAAATAAAATATTTTAAAAAATAAAATAAAATAATAAATGAAAAGCTTTTATGTAAAGGAATTGTTGGAATGATCCTTGTGCACAAGAATTCCAAAGTTGCTGGAAAGTGGAAACTGCATAGCATACGTTCAAACTTCACTTCTGTACAAGTGGTGTGATAAAAGTTCTGTCCGTAGAGGACGTTCGCTAGCATTGAAAAGAAAGATGCCCTCCTTCCTGCTCAGCCAGCAAGATTTTCTCCAGTGCCAAATTCCTGCAAGTCATAGCTTTCACCACAATTTCTCTAGCCCTCTACTCACGCAGTAGCAATGTGTGCAAGAGCCCCAGACAACTGAAGTCTACGCCCAGCTCAGGTCACTGCTCCCATACCATCTCTTCAGCCCTTAGCCCTGGAAGTGCATGTGCAGGAGGTCCCGTGGGGCTGGCCACCTAGAGCCACTCTGACTTAATTGTACACAGAAGTGTGCTGAGTTCCTACAGAAGAGGGCCTCTCCAGCTCCCAGTTCTAGGAGTGCCTGCAGTGGTACCCCAACTTCCTCTGCATGCCCAATGGTCTGTGTGTGCAACCATCAGCCATAACTTGCTTGCCCACAAAAGAGTTGTTCCTGCAGGTGGGTAAGTGTGGACCAGCTCTGACCTGGGCAACCCAGTGAACTTCTATACCACCCAGAGGGCTAAAACTATATCATTTAATGAGAACCCACCCTTCCAAGGAAGTTTGCTCTTCCTTGGACATACTTCCTTTAGTTTGCTGTTCACCTTGAAAGTTACTCCCCTGTTATTTATTGCTTAATAATTTTTATTTTTTAAAGTATATTTTAAAAAATATTTATTGATCTTGGAAAGGGAGAGAAACAAAAACCAGCTGCCTCCGATACACGCCCTGACCAGGGACACAACCTAAGTATGTGCTCTGACGGGGAATTGAACCTGCGACCTTTTGGAACACAGAACAACTGAACCACACAAGCCAAGGCTTAATAAATTTTAAACATTCCCTGTTTAAATTATTGTGTGTTGGTAGACAATTTTCCCTGTATTTCTTGACATTCCTGCACAGTTGAGGCCTTCTGAGCAAAGAAAATTGATAAGCTATGATAAATATGTCTCCCTCGCTGGAGACATTATAAGATCATTAAAAATTTCACCCTGGCTGGTGGCACAGTGGATAAGGCACTGATCTGAGAACCCAAAGGTCACTGGTTCAATACCCAGTCAGAGTAAATAACCAGATTGCAAGCCAGGTCTCCAGCCAGGTCCCTACCTCGAGGCAGGTGAAAGGCAACCATACACTGATGTTTCCCTCCCTCTCTGCCTCTCTCCCTTTCCCTCTCTCTAAAAATAATAAACAAAATCTTTTAAAATTTTCCTTCTTCTTTCTAGAGATTTGCTTTTAGCTTACATTTAGGGTAATAAATCCTCGGGAGTCAGGAGGATTTAATTCTAGAGTAAAGATAAGAGGTGTGTGTGTGTGTGTGTGTGTGTGTGTGTGTGTGTGTGTGTATCTTGGATGGCACATGTGCCAGATATGCTGCATAGCTCTCAATGTCATAGTTTTAGGTTTCCTCTCCTGTGGGCGCAACCCTGCTATATGTGCAAGGTAACCAACACTAAAGTGTTTTATGAGTAATAAACTCTGTTCTATGAAAAAAATTGCAAAAGTGGTTTCTTTTTCCTGCAGATGGACTCTCCATAAGGAGAGAAGAGGGCCCAGGATAACTTTCAGAGGAACACCAGCATTTATAATGAGCAGGGAGGAAGAGGGTCTGGAAGAAAAATCAGAGGAGCATCAAAGAAGAGGGGGAATCCAGGCAGAAGCTTGGTTTCAAGGACACCATAATTAACCAAGCCAGTGGCAACTGCTGCCAGGAAGCAAGTAAGATGAGGACAGAAAACTGTTTCTTGGACTTAGCCACAACAGGAGACTTTGGCAAGAGTGACACCAGTGTGAGGAAATACAGACATGGTATATGATTGTGTCTTCTTGATGTTTGCCTTAAATCGAGGAAAGAGACAGAGTGACAGCTCAAGCCAGAAGATGGGAGACACTGCCTCTGATGACTTTCATCTTTTTCAGTGTCCTTTTTTATTTCTCAGATTGGTGACCAGTAGAAACAAAAAATAAAACCTGATAAGTATAGCTAAATATTGAACTCTCATTGAGGATATGTACACTGATTTATTTGGGAGAAAGTGAACTGATGTCTCTGCAACTTAGTTTGGTATGCACCAAAAATAAAGTTAAGTGAAGTGTTGGTAGAGATAGGTGTGTGATAAAGCAATGATGGTAAAATGTTAATGGCAGAATCTACTGGGTGGAGAGGATGTATGTGTTCCCTGTAAGCTTTTTTTTTAATCCTCACCTAAGGATATGTTTTTATTGATTATTTTTGAGAGGGAGAAACATTGATGTGAGAGGAAAACATCAATTGGTTGCCTCCTGCACATACCCCAACTGGGAATCAAACCCGTAACCTAGGTATGTGCCCTGAATGAGGTTTGAACCTGCAACCTTTTGGTGCATGGGACAACACTCCAACCAGCTGAGCCACCTAGCCAGGGTACTGTAAGCATTTTTTGACATTGCTATATATGTACTGGGTTGAATGGTATCCTCCTAAAATTGATGTCCATCTAGAACTAGAAATGTAACCTAAGTTGGAAATGGGATCTTTGCAGATGTAAAAGATAAGATTATGCTGAATTAGGGTATTGTCCTTATAAAAACAGGGAAATTTGGACAGACATACAGGGAAGAATGCCAATTGATGATGATGGAGACAGATTGGTGATGTGGCTATAAACCAAGAAACTCCTGGAGCCACCAGAAGCTGGAAGTGGCAAGGAAAAGTTTTTCCCCTAGAGCTCTTAGAGGGAGCAGGTTTCAAATGTATTTTATTTCTTTAATGCTTTCACTTGGCATCAATTATGAGTTGTTTTTAAGTATATTTTATTATGCTATTACAGTTGGTCCAGTTTTTTCATCTTTGCCCCCTCCATCCAGTACCCCTCTTCCCTCCAGCAATCCCCCCTCCTTAGTTCACATCCATGAGTCATGTATATAAATTATTTGGCTTCTCCATTTCCTCTAATATTTTTAACATTCCCCTGTTTGTTTTTTCCTCACCAATTATGCTTCTTTTTTTAAAGATATTTTGTTATTATTATTATTTAATTTATAAGCTTTGATTTTCCCCATGATCACTTTTTGATACCTTTACACATCAGGGATGTGTTTGCATCCATTATCCCATCTGATTTGTAAAACAACCATGTGAGAGACAAACTGATTTATCCCCATTTTAAGATCAGTAAAGTAAATGCCGGGATATGACTACAGTAATTCTGACTCCATCAAGTACTGAGACAAGCAGGCTGCCGTGTGAATGTTTGAACTCTGGGATAGCTTCTAGTTAAGTACGCGGATAATTCGGTAGGGTGTGGGACCTTATCTTCCAGAGTGTCCTGTGCCTTTGAGACATCCCCTCCTGCTTGGGAGGCTCCAAATTCCCTCTAGAGCACTGGGAGCATCGCACATACACCACCCCCCACTCCACCCCCCCCCACCCAGTCCACCCCCTTCACCACCACCACCACCACCACCCCCTGCCACTGTGGTGTCTCACCTCAACCCTCCCCCTACTCCCCACAACCTCCAGCTGGGGTCTCAGCCTCCACCTAGAGTGGAGGGTAAGGTCTACTTCCAGAGACAAGTTCCCTCTGCTTCAGACGGTGCCCACCCACTACCCCGCAGCAGAATGCCATTTTGGAGCCCCTACTTCCAATCACTTTCAGCAGCAGACTTTGAGGAGCCCTCTCTCATTGCCTAGGTCTCAGTCACAGTGAAGGTGACTTCTCCCAGGGTTAGCGTGCACACACACACACACACACACACACACCCCGCAGTGCCCATGTTGGCTCACACGTGGAGAGCAGGGCCTATATTTTATTATTTTTAGAGAGAGGGTAAGGGAGAGAGGCAGAGAGGGAGAGATATCAATATATGATTGATTTTCACCTGCCTCCAGCTACAGACCTGGCTGGAGACCTGGCTTGTAACCTGGTTATGTGACCTGGCTGGGAATCGAACCAGTGACCTTTGGGTTCGCAGGCTGATGCCTTATCCATTGTGCCACCAGCCAGGGCAGTTATGCTTCTTAATCCCAGCACCTTTACCCCCATCACCCTCTTCCCCCTCTCCTCTTATAACCCTCCATATGATCTCCATATCTATGATTTTGTTCCTCTTTTAATTGTTTGCTTAGTTTTTGTTTTTCAGATTCCATTGTTGATAGTTGTGAGTTTCTTGTCTTTTTACTATTCATAGTTCTCATCTTCTTTTTTTCTTCTTCTTTTTCCTAAATAAATCTCTTCAACATTTCATATAATAAGGGCTTGATGATCATGAACTTCCTTTGGCTTTACTTTGTCTGAGAGGTACTTTATCTGACCTTCCCTTCTAAATGATAACTTTGCTGGCTAGAGTAGTCTAGATTGTAGGCCCTTGCTTTCTATCACTTTAAATAGTTCTTGCCAGTCCCTTTTTGCCTGCAAAGTTTCTTCTGAGAAATCATCTGATAGTCTTATGGGAACTCCTTTATAGATAACTCATTTTCTCTTGCTACTTTTAAGATTCTCTCTTTATCTTTAGTCTTTGGAATTTTAATTATGATGTGTCTTGGTGTGGTCCTCTTTGGGTCCAACTTATTTGGGACTCTCTGTGCTTCCTGGACTTGTATGTCTATTTGCTTCACCAAATTAGGGAAGTTTTCTTTCATTTTTTCAAATAGGTTTTCAATTGCTTGCTCTTCCTCTTCTCCCTCTGGCAACCCTGTGATTCAGGTGTTGGTACATTTAAAGTTGTCCCAAAAGTCCCTAAGCCTCTGTCTTTTTTTTTTTTTTCCAATTTTTGTTTCTTCATTCTATACTGGTCAATTATTAATTTCTTTCTTTTCTTTTTTCTTTTTAAATCACAAATAGGCCTTTTTATTTGTCACCATTTTATGTCTGAATTTTAAACAAATTCTTGGACTCGGGGCTCATATCCATCAGCTTATTCATCTTTAGCACCTGTCTCATCCCCAGTAGCTTTTCCAGAACTGCTACTTTTACCATGAGGCTCCAAGAGTTTCCCCAATTCAAACTTGAGCATCTTCAAAATTTTGACTTTTCTAACAAACACATAATGAAGCAGATACATAGAGTGGCAAGCCTTCTCTATGTCTTTTCCAATGCTATATGGAATCAATTTATTGACCACTTCTTTTGAGCCATTTGTCTTCACCTCTTCGATCATGATTTCCATCATCTTCTGGATTTGGCGGACCTGTTGATGCTGAGCATGAGAGGTCTTCCAAATCTGTTGCCTTTTTTAGTAAAACCAACACAGAATAGATGAAGCAAATACCCATCAGTAGTCTTGACATCAACATGACTTTCAATCATGGTCTGCCACTTTTTGACCATGGAGCACATTTTGTCATGGGTAAGATCCATGCCATGGAAATTAGTCAGTTTTTGCCCTGAACACCCTCAGTAATTAGCTTGAATTTTTCTAAGTGCAACTTCATCATTCTGAAGATCAGCTAGACTCACTTCAAAAACATGACCCTTCAGCCCTGGCTGGTGGCTCAATGGGCCCTGACTGGTGGCTCAGTGGATAGGCACTGGCCTTCAAATCCAAAGGCCACTGGTTCAATTCCCAGCCAGGTCACATAACCAGGTTGCAAGCCAGGTCTCCAGCCAGGTCTGTAGCTGGAGGCAGGTGAAAGGCAAACATACATTGATATTTCTCACCCTCTCTGCCTCTCTCCCTTCCTCTCTCTCTGAAAATAATAAATAAAATTATTTTAAAAATTAAGTTAGAAAAACAAAACAAAAACAAACAAACAAAGAAAACATGACCCTTCAGACCACCAGATGTGATTTTGGTTCCTTGATTTCTTATGACTAGTGTTTTTCTAATATTTCTTACATTGAACATAGCTGGTGCTTTCATGTCATACCAATCTTTCTTATAAAATGAATCAACCACTTTCTTCTTTGCTCCCTTTTGGCTGCCTTTTGTAAGCTACTTGTTCTTGCCTACCACCATGAGACACAAAACAGCTATTTATTTTTTCCTTATGTTCCTATACATTGATTTGAACCCTGGCTTCCCTCCCTTCACTATTGGTTCCATGTGGATTTTTCTTCATTTCACTTAGTGTAGCCTGCACTTCTTCCCTTATGCATTTGCTATTCTCAATCATTTATCTGAGCATTCGAATTACCAGTGTTTTGAACTCTGTGTCTGATAGGTTGGCTATTTCCTCCTCACTTAGTTCTCCCTCTGGAGCCTTCATCTGCTCCCTTTTTCAGGCCATACTTCTCTGCCTCCTTAACTTGACAGCCTCCTGTGTTTGCCTCTGTGTCTTAGGTACAGCTGTCAACATGTGTTACACTGTAAGGGGTGGAGCCTTAGGTATTGTCAGCGTGGCGCTGTACAGTGGGGAAGGGGTCAGAGAGGGAACAATGTTGCTTGCTCAGTATTCTCCCCTTTTCCAGTTACTTCACCTGCTTCCTGTATGCGTTAGCGCCCCTCTAGCTGTTGTAGGTGATGGTTTCCCAGATTGGGTGGGTTTGTGTAGGTTCTAGGACCATGTGGGCCCTCTAAACAAACTCTCCTGAGAGATGGGCAGTTTCTTTCACCACCCCAATCCCCACTGATTTTCTCAGCCAGAAGCAATGAGGCTTTATTTTCCTGCTCTGGAACTGTGAGCTGTACTGTCTGGCCTGGGGCTGAGATTGCTCCCCAGGTGTCCCTCCTGGCTTTTAGAATGTGGGACTGTGCTTTCTGCCAGTGCAGCCTTTGCCTTGCTGCTGCTGCTGCCACCTTGCCTCCACCTCACTGTGTCCTCTATGCCCAGTTCCCTGGCTCCACCCCTCCCACCCACCTAGATGAATATTTCTTCTTATATCTTTTGTTGTCAGCTTTCCATACAGTTCAGTTGTCTGGCAACTCTGGGTTTTTTAAAATTATTATTATTTTTGAGGTAGTTGTAATCCTTATAGTTGTACAAGGAAGTGAAGCATATCTATCAATACCTCCATCTCGGCCGGAAGCCTCCATGGCTGGTGTAGCTCAGTGGATTGAGTGTGGCCTGCAAACCAAGGGGTCACTGGTTAGATCCCAGTCAGAGCACGTGCCTGGGTTGCAGGCCAGGTACCCAGTTGGGGGTGCATGAGGGGCAACCACACAATGATATTTCTCTCCCTCTCTTTCTCTCTCCACTCCCTTCACTTTAAAAATAAATAAATAAATAAAATATTTCAAATAAGTAAGTAAATAAATAAATAAATAAATAGTTTCAAGCCAAAGACTTTCTCTCAAGTCTGATCTTGCTAGCCAGAGGTCGCTTGCTTAAATGCTCCCATCCCAGGGGCATAAACTCATTTGTGGCTGCTTTTGATCTTCCCTGAGTTGTGGGAGTTCCCTGGAATGGCGGCCCTCAATTCTTCCTGAAGCACTTGCTATGAGCCAGACCTTAAGTCAGACTCAGACTCCAACCCCTCAGATCACATTCTGGGTGACAGATATTCAAAAGGGGGAGACACTGGGCTGGGAGGCACAGAGAGAGACACCGGCCTGAAGCTGCTTTGACCACAAGGTGACATTTAAGCTGAGTTATTCACCAAATGACAGCATCTACAAGCCCCTTCTGGCCTCCCCACCAACCCAGAAGTATACACTAGACTAAAAGGGTGTTTATCATTCACTTTTTTTCCATAGTAGATTGACCACTTGTACACATGTATGTGCCTCTAAACAGTCTAATGTTTAGTCTGCTCATACTTGAGCTTGGTAAAATGTCATCAGACTGGACACAGGTAGCATTGTGCCACTGCCACATAATCCAGTGTATAAGCCTTTCATGACCATGGCTCCCTTCTCCCATTAGTGGATGCAGGGGCTTCTTCTCCTTGTTCCCATTGTTTGCCAAGAGGCCCTTTGTGACCTACAAATGAATGCACGGTGTCTTGGGTACCATGACAGACAGCATATTGTTCACACTTATTTAGTCTCCATCTTCCCTTTAAGAGCAATACTCCTTGCTCATTGCCAGGCAGAAGACAAACTGGAAGTGCCAGTTTTAAGGATGGCCTACCATATCTGTGATCCAGGGCCCCTGAGCAATCTTTCAACACTGGGGAAATAAGTGACTATGCACTGAAACATTAGTGGCAAAATCTCCACATTGTGCTGGCTGTGAGAAGGAGGCAATGGGCCAGGAAGGGGACCACCACCTCACTCCTGCATTCCAAATTGGCTGAGTGCATCTCTGAAGCAAGGTGGAATCCACACCCAGAGCTTACTCACCCCAACCCCCTGGCAGCCCCTCCCAGACATGCCTTCCCTGCATACTCCCGACTCTCCTCACATGCTGGCCTGACCCACATGCTGACTTAAAAATTAATTAATTAATTAATTACATTTTTTTTTTTTTTAAAGACAGAAAAGTGCACAAAACAAAGACGTGCAGCGGCAATAACTTCTCAGAGCAAACACTCCCTTGGCATCACCCAGGTCAAGAACTGGAAAATATAAAACCGGAAAAGCCAGCCAGTGTCCGTGCTGCCTGTCACCTAGCAGACCTAATAAGCAGAGACAGGGATTAGATCTTTATGGGCGCTTTCTTCAGACGGTCAGCGATCTGAGAAGACAGCAGGTTTGCACCCTAACAGATTGTCTTACATTCCATTATAAATGGGGCCTTTTTATAAGAAGAAGAAAGGTGTAGGTAAGGGGTTTGGAATTCAGGGGAAACGTTAATGAGATCAAAGCTGCAGCATTCTGGGCTGGGCCAGAGCCGCCAAGATGGCCGACTTCAAGGATAGGGTGTCCAATGAGAAGGTACACATAGCTGCAAAATTCATCATTCATGCACCCCCAGGGGAATTTAATGAAGCATTCAATGATGTCCGGCTACTACTTAATAATGACAATCTCCTCAGGGAAGGGGCGGCACATGCATTTGCCCAGTATAACATGGATCGGTTTACGCCTGTGAAGATAGAAGAATATGAAAATCAGGTCTTAATTACAGAACATGGTGACCTGGGTAACAGCAGATTTTTAGATCCAAGAAACAAAATTTCCTTTAAGTTTGATCACTTATGGAAAGAAGCAAATGACCCCCAACCAGAGGAAATAGATGGAGGTCTGAAGTCATGGAGAGAATCCTGTGACAGTGCTCTAAGGGCCTACGTGAAAGATCATTATTCCAATGGCTTCTGTACTGTTTATGCTAAAACTATAGATGGGCAACAGACCATTATTGCATGTATTGAAAACCACCAGTTTCAGCCTAAAAACTTCTGGAATGGTCGCTGGAGATTCGAATGGAAGTTCACCCTCACACCACCTACAGCCCAGGTCGTGGGAGTACTTAAGATTCAGGTACACTATTATGAAGATGGCAATGTTCAGCTGGTTAGTCATAAAGATGTACAGGATTCAGTAACTGTTTTGAATGAAGTCCAAACTGCCAAGGAGTTTATTAAAATCATAGAGCGTGCGGGGACAGAGGGTAGCAAAAATGGAATGGATGTAATACAACAACAATAAAATTTTTTTAAAAATTGAAAAAAAATCATGGAGTGTGCGGAAAATGAGTATCAGACAGCGATTAGTGAAAATTATCAAACATGGTCAGACACCACGTTCAAGGCCTTGCACCGACAGCTTCCAGTTACCCTCACCAAAATCAACTGGAACAAGATACTCAGCTACAAGATTGGCAAAGAAATGCAGAATGCTTAAAGGCTGAATGTAGGATTCTTCAGTATGTGGAAAGAAAGGTTTCAGCATGATAAATAAGTGATTTATAAACAAGAGTGATATTTTGCTAGGGCTTTCAGAGTTAACAGGCTTTCTAGCCTCATGGAATACTGTTGAACCTATGAACTTGTAGCATTGTCTTGATACTTTTGTGTTCTCTGCCTTGTAATTTTCTGTTTTCACTATATCTACTTGTAAGTCTTTTTTTTCTTCTGCCACATTTAATGATGGAGGGAGAGATCTATCCTGGAGTCATTTTACAGTTTAGAAATTTTTCCTAGCCATGAAGCCCTATAACTGGTACAGATAGATAATAAGTTCAGCACTTTTCTACGCCTGTCCTTCGGAACACTCCCGATACTTCCATGGCTTACACTGATCCACCAGCAGCTAAGGAGGCTGTGCTACCAACCGTGGCCGAATGGAAGACACATTCATCCTCTCCCTCTGACTGCTTTGATTGATCATCATTTATAGCATTGCATACTGTATTTTTCATAAGTTTGGATTGGGGCTCTTCAGGTCCTTTTGTTGGGCAAAGGAAGTTTTCTGGAAATTCCATTATAGCCAGCTTCTCTAGGGAAGTTGTTTTTAAATCCAAAGACTTGAACCACATTCCCTGCACATGAACGTGCTTGCTTTTCTCCCTTCCCTCATTGTCTCCTTTCCATCTAGTACCATTATAGTTGTAGACATCTGCATTTTTAGCAGAGTTTTACCCATTTATTATTATTGTTTTTAATACTCAAGAACTGCTGGCATAGGAGGAACTTGAAAAATGCAGATGAAGAAATAATCGGTATCTTACGCTTTAATACATTGTGGCAAGATTGTACTATAAGCAAATGGATCAAACAACTATGTAAATCACAAAACCTAAAAATGAACCAAAGTGAAAAGAATAACTTCCACGCAGTATCCTTCTATTGTAACCTGTTATTTAAGGAAATACTAGTGATTTGTTCTAAATAGTACATAAAACTTTTTCGAAATTACTTTTCCTCAGTCCTGCCTGCCAAGAACTTAACTGTGATATAGCCACCATTCCTTCCCAGGTATATCGGCAGGTGTATGTGTGATCTCAGAGTACACAGGTGATGTAGATATGATATGACAACTGAAATAGTGGATTCATTTATATTGTTTACACTTTTATGACCAGGCCTTAAGGGAAGGTCAGTTTTTTAAAAACCAAGTAGTGTCTTCCTACCTATCTCCATATACATGTCAAAAAAGAAGGGTGTTTGTGCTTCAGCTTTGTTTTTGCTCAGTAATATAGTCAACAAGAGTTTGGTTCCAAGTGACCTATTGAGCTGTGTAGGCATATTTGTTTATTTCAAATAAAATATATTTGTATTATTTGTCATTCATACTATCTATCCATACCACACTATCCTCTATATCAGATAGTCCAATAAAAATAGACCTGTTTTGTTCTAAAAAAAAAAAAAAAAAGCTGCACCATTCTTTCTTTGTGTCCTGGGCAAGGGCCACTCACCCTGGAGTACAAAGGTTCAGATATCATCTTGATTGCTTGCAGCCCTTCTGAGACACAAAGGTGGAACTGCTTCTGGTTACCTAGAGTCAAGGTGGGTCATCCCTTCAAGTTCCTAAAACAAGAGCTTTTTATATACTTTGATTACTAAGCTTACTAGCTGTTACCTGGAACTAGAATTTTCCAACGTTTAAGTCCCCTATCACATCTACACCCAAAACCCCTCCCATTTCCTCTCCAATCATTTCCTTCTCCCTCCCATCAAAGTGACCATGGACCTGATTTTTGTGATAATCGTTTTGGTGTCCATGATTTTAATGGTAGTCAGTTTGGGCTGCCATAACAGAATACCACAGACTGGATGGCTCATAAACAGCAGTAATGTATTGCTTACAGTTCTGGAGGCTGACACCTGAGAGCAGGGTGCCATCAGGGTTGGGGAGAGTCCTCCTCCAGGTTTCAGACTTCTGGTCATATCTTTGGCAAAAGGGGTGAGGAAATCTCTCTGGAAGCTTCTTTGTAGGGTACTAATGCCATCAAGAGGGCTCCACCCTTATGGCCTAAGCACCTCCCACAGGCCCCACCTTCTACTACTTATAGGGCACTTGGTTTCAACATTTGAATTTGGTGGGAGGACACAAACATACTACAGGCCATACATAGTACCAGTTAAGCATGGATCACTAAATATGATGCTTTTCTTTGGTCTGTTCTAGGACCTTAAATATGTAAATGGAATTCTTCAGTTTTATATTTCGTGTCTAGATTCTCTGCTCAAGATTAAGAGATACATGTGAGTCATTGCTTAATAGCAGCATTGCTGCATAGCATTCCCCCGATAAATATTCTGCCGGTCATTGAGCTCTTCCACTTTTGAGGGACACTTGAGTGGTTTTGCACTTTGGCTAGTATGGCTAATGGTGCTGTGAATGATTATGTGTCTTCTCTTGTGGCAGACATATATGTCCATTTCAGTGGACATTTACTTAGGTGGGGAATTGCTAGGTAATAGGATATATGTACTGGGTTAAGAATGTCCCCTCAAAAATTCACGTCCACTTTGGACCATCAGAATGTGACTTTAACTAATATGGAAGAACCATGGACATGGACAATAAGTGGGATTGACTTTGGGGGGGAGCGGGTGGGTGGGGAAGGGACAGAGGGAAGGAAAAGGGGGATGGATATAATAAAACAACAATAAAATTAAATTTTTTAAAAAGAATGTGACTTTATTTTGAAATGGGATCTTTGCAAATATAATCAGTTAAGATGAGGTCATACTGGGTTAGTTAGAGGGAGCCTTTATAAAGGTTGTCGTTATAAGAAGCTAAAAAGTGACAGAAAAAAAGAAGGAAAAGCCATATGAAGATACAGGCAGAGATTGGAGTGATGTGCCTATAAGCTAAGGAACACCGAACAGAGAGTTGCTGGCCACCACCAGAAGCCAGGAGAGGGGCATGGAGCAGATTCTCTCTCAGAGCCCTCAAAAGGAACCAACTCTGCTGACATCTTGATCTTAAACTCCTGGCCCCCAGAACTGAAAAAGAATAAATCTCTGTTGTTTTGCCCTCCACCCCCCACTCCCAGTTTATAGTGCTTTGTTACTGCAGTTACAGAAAACTCATACAGTACATGAGGTCTGTCCCTAAAGTATCGAGTCAATGTCAATATAATTAAAAGTTTTCACAGCTGATACTTTTGGGACAGACCTCGTGTGTATATATGGCTCTGCCATTTGTGTTTCCTCTTCTATGAAATGCCCGCTCACATCCATCTTTCCATTTTCCTATCGGACTGTCTTATTTTTTTTTTTTAATATTTTATTATTTTTAGAGAGAGGGCAAGCAAAAGAGTCAGAGAGGGAAAGAAGCATCAATGTATGGTTGCCTTTCACCTGCCTCCAGCCACGGACCTGGCTGGAGACCTGGCTTGCAACCTGGTTATGTGCCCTGGCTGGGGATCGAACCAGCGACCTTTGGGTTCACAGGTCAGTGCCTTATCCACTGTGCCACCAGCCAGGGCCGGACTGTCTTTTTCTTACTGACTTATAGGAGTGCTTTATATGTCCTGGGTAAGAGCTCTGCACTGGTATTATACAAAAGCAGTATTTCATTATAACCTTGTATTATAAATCTCTCCCACTCTGTGGTTTTCCTTCTTTTCACTTTCTTTTTAAAAAGATTTTATTCACTTTTAGAGAGGGGGAAAGGGAGGAGAAAGAGAAGGAGACAAACATCAATGTGTGGTTGCCTCCCATGCACCCCCAACTAGGGACCTGGCCTGCAACCCAGGTATACTTCCTTTCCTGGAACTGAACCAGAAACCCTCTGGTTGGCAGGTTAGTGCTCAATCCATTGAGCCACACCAGCCAAGGCTCTTTTCACTTTCTTAATGATGTCTTCTTTTTGGTTTATAAAGATTTTATTTACTTATTTTTAGAGAGAGTAGAAGAGAGGAAGAAAGACAGGGAGAGAAACATCAATGTGAAAGAGAAACATTGACTGGTTTCCTCCCATACACACCCTGACCTGGAACTGAACCCACAACACAGACATGTGCTCTGACCAATGAGCCGGGGTGATGATGTCTTTTGATGAACAAAACTTAATTTTAATGTAGTCCAATTTACCATTTTTTCCTCTTATGATTAATACTTTTTTTTTTTTTTTTGGTTCTGTTTAGGAAACCTGTCCCTTCCCCCAATATTATGAAAATATTTTTTTACATTATCTTCTAAATGTTGCCTTATTTTTCAGACTTTTATGATGGTGTAAGGTAACAGTCAAGTTTCTTTTTTCCTAGAGATCTGTAATTATCTCAGTACTGCTTATTGAGATGAACATCCTTTGCCTACTCTCTTGAAATACTGCTTTTGTTGCATAACAAGTATCCATACAGCTATGGGTCACTTTTTGGGCTCTCTATGCCACGGGTCAATTTGTCCATCTAATACTATACCATCTTAATTACCATAGCTTCATAATAAACCCTAATACTTGATAAGGCAAATCCTCCCACCTTTCTTCTTTTTCAACAGGCTCTTTGTGTGGCAATGGGAGGAAGATATAAGGGAGATAAATAGTAATGAAAAATACAATAAAAATATTTTTTTTTTTTTAAAGAGAGGCTCTTCTTGAGCTATGGCATTTCCATGTAATTTTTTAATTCATTATTATTTTTTTTTTTTAAAGAGAAGGACAGGAAGAGAGAGGAAAAGGGAGAGAAACATCAATGTATAGTTGCCTTTCACCTGCCTCCAGCTACGGACCCAGCTGGAGACCTGGATTGCAACCTGGTTATGTGCCCTGGCTAGAAACTGAAACTGCAACCCAGGCATGTGCCCCAACCAGGAATTGAACTGGCAATCCTTTGCCTCACAGGATGATATCCAACCAACTGAGCCACACAGATTAGGGCCATTTTAATCATTTTAAAATTTATTTATTTGACGGGGGTAGAGAAACATTAATTTGTTGTTCCACTTATTGATGCATTAATTAGTTGTCTCTTGTACTCCCCTGACTGGGCTCAAACCCACAACCTTGGTGTATTGGAATGGTACTCCAACCGAGTTACCTGCTCAGAGCCAAAGCATTTTAGCCATTTTTTTTTTTTTTTTTTACTTTAAAATGTAATATTGTAGTATAGTAAGATATCCATAATACAAAATTTACCTTTTTATCCCCTGAACAAGGATGGAACATGAAACCTTTGTGTATGGGGACAATGCTCTAACCAACTGAGCTACGCAGCCAGGGCCTCATTTTATGCCTTTTTAAGTATATAGTTCACTGACAGAACATTGTCATCATGTCATCATCCCAAACTAAAACTCTGGCCCTAGCTGGTGTGGTTCAGTGGATTGAGCGTGGCCTGAGAACCAAAGGGTTCCAGTTTGATTCCCAGTTGGGGCAAATGCCTGGATTGCAGGTCGGGTCTCCAGTTCGAGGCACATGAGAGGCAAACAACATTGATGTTTCTCTCCCTCTTTCTCCCTCCTTTCCTCATTCTCTAAGAAAAAAAAAAAAAAGACTGTTTCCAGTAAACACTACATCCCCATTCTTCCCCTTCCATCAAGCCCTGGCACCCACTATCCTACTTTCTGTCTGTATGAATTTGACTGCTCCAGGGACTTCATATACGTGGAATTATTCAATATGTGGCTTTTTGTGTCTGGCTTACTTCACTTAGCATGACACTCTCAAAAGTTCATCCATGTTGTAGCATGCATCAGAATTGCTTTCCTTTTTTTTTTTTTTTTTAATTTTATTGTTGTTGTATTACATCCATCCCCTTTTTGCTCCCCTCTGTCCCTCCACCCACCCACCCATTCCCCCCAAAGTCAATCCCACCTGTTGTCCATGTCCATGGTTCCTTTATACTAGGTTCTTGTCTAAGCTGCTCCCCATCTTTGCCTCTACCTCTCCCTCCCCCCTACCCCGTTCTCCTGACCACTGAAGGCCTATTCCTTGTATTCATATACTTGGTTCTGTTTCCTTTTTTTTTTTTTTAAGATTTTATTTATTATTTTTAGAGAAGGGCAGGGAGAGAGGAAGAAAGGGAGAGAAACATCAATGTATGGTTGCCTTTCACCTGCTTCCAGCTACAGACTTGGCTGGAGAGCTGGCTTGCAGCCTGCTTATGTACCCTGACTGGTAATTAATTGAACCAGCAACCTTTGGGTTCACAGGCCGGCACCAGTTCACTGAGCCACCAGCAGGGCCTCTTTCCTTTTTTTTTTTTTTCCTCTTCCTTTTTATGGTTGAATAATATTCCATTTATAAAGCACGTTTCGTTTATCTGTCAATGGACACAGATTGTCTCTACCTTTTGGCTACTGTGAGTAATGCTGTGAATACTGGTGTATAAATATCTATTTGAGCCTCGATTAGCTTTTGATTAAAAGTACAATCTATCAGTTCTGCAGAACTGACACTTTACTACATCAGGTCTTACAGTTGATGATCGTGGGATCTTTCTCCATTCACTTAGTTCTTCTTTAGTGTCTTTCACTAAAGTGTTATAATTTTCTTAATATAGGCCTTTCATGGCTTTTGTTAGATTCCTAGGTACCTTATAGTTTTTGTAAATGGTGTGTTGTTTTAAATTGTATTTTCTAATTCTTTGTTGCTGGTATAGAAATGCAATTGATTTTTGCACATGTTGATCTTGTAGCTGGGTTACTTTCTAATCCTTATTTCCAAAAATTTGTCTGTAAATTCATTTTGGATATTCTATGTAGACAATCCTATAACCAGCAAATAATGACAGTTTCTTTCTTTACAATTATTAGACCTTTGACTTTCTTTTCTTGTTGTACTGCTTGATATCAGTATAGTAGTGAGAGTCAGTATCCTCATTTTGTCCCAGTTTTTTTCTTTTTTGGTTGCTTTTTCTTTTTGTAATTTTTCTTGTGTTCCAAATTTTAAGGAAATGTTTCCAAAGCTTCAACATCAAAAATTAAATTCTAGTTTTTTTGTGGTCTCCCATCAGATTAAGGAAGATATGTTTTTAATAGCCTATCAAATTAAGTTCCTCTCTATTCAGTTTGCTAAGAACTTTTAAATTTGTGAATGTGTCCTGGCTGGTGTGGCTCAGTGTTTTGAGCACTGGCCTGTGACCCAAGGGGTTGCTGGCTTGATTCCCAGTCAGAGCACATGCCTGGATTGCATGTCCCCAGTTGGGGGCAATGTGTGGAGGCAACCACACATTGATGTTTTTCTCCCTCTCTTTCTCTCTCCCTTCCCCTCTCTAAAAATAAATATACAAAATCTTAAAATTGTAAATGTTTTATCACACGTGTCTTCTGCATCTATTAGAATAATCATATGAGTTTTCTTCTTTAATCAGTTAATATGGGGAATGGCATTTATAGATTTCACAATCCCAGGACAAGTCAAATTTTGCTATGAACCTTAAACTGCTCTAAAAAAAAAAGCAGACTGTATTAAAAAAAAAAAACAAATTGCACAGGCATCTATATACTGCATCATTTATGTAGTTTAAAAACATGCAAAACAATGTTTATATATTCATGGAGAAGTGTAGCAAAAACACAAGAGCTTGAAGACATGCAACATTCTATCATAGGATATGTTACATTTGCACTATAAATGAAAAAAGGCCAACAGCCCATTTTTATCTATATTTATTTACAAGTGTTTCTTTTTTTTTACTCCCAAGTGCCTTTTTAAAATATTTTTAAATTTTATTTTTAGAGAGAGGAGAAGGGAGGGAGAAAGAGAGGGAGAGAAACATCGATATGCTGCCTCTCGCACACTCCCAACTGGGGACCTGGCCCGAAGCCCAGGCATGTGACCTGACTGAGAAATCAAACCAGCAACCTTTTGGTTCGAAGGCCACACAGGCCAGGACTGCTATTTTTTTTTTATTGTATTTTTTCCCATTACCATTTATCCCCCTTATATACTCTTCTCCCCGCAGTCCCTGAACTTCTACTTGCTTCTCCCTACTTTCTAGTTTTAGGTTTTGAAGTAAGTCTATGAGCCTTGCTCTGCCTCCTTTGCAAAATGAGATTAATTCCTACTTTCACAAGTTTGATATGGGATTACAGACAAAGACTGAAGTCAAGGACAGGTGCAAACGGAGGGCTCCACACCCACCTGTTCAAGTGGTCTGGATGCTCCCAGGGCTCTAAGGTTTAAGCATTCCTGTCCAGTCATTTACTTCCTGTTGCCACCCCAACAGAGAGGCAGAAGTAAAACAGCACAACATAAATGCTTTATTATTTACAAAATATGGAAACCCAGTCCCAGGAGTGATGCTAGGGACACAGAAGGGACAGAGAAGTTGGTGGGCCCCAGCATGGGAGGAGAGGCCAAGGTTTTAGGCTCTTGCTGCCGCAGGCTACTCGGGCAAAGGGCTGCACTTTTGCCTGCAGCTGAAGACTATTCCTGAAAAGGTGGTGAACAGCTCCAGGCCAACAGCCTTGTGGGTCCCTTCCCAAGCTCCAGCCTAGTCATCCACCTCCCTTCAACTACCTCTCTCCAGATGCCAGCCCTAGGAAGAGAAGACAGGAGGCAAGAAGAAAGGAGGCCACTGCCTAAACCTCCCCGCTTTGTGGCCAAGAGAGAGGAGCAACTGTGATCCTTCAACTGAAGAACCTCTGAGGAGCTGGAACGTTCATCAACTAGGAGAGGGTACCCTTTATGGGTTATGAAGAAATCTGTCTAAAAAAACTCTATCTGAGCTCGAGGCATCAGTCCATTTCTCAGCCCCAGCTGTGTGCAGAGGTGAGAATCAAAAGGAAGAACTGGGAGCCTGGCAGCTGAGGACTGGATCCCAGAGCAGCCTCTTCCCCAGGCCTCAGGTGGCATCTCACAGGACCATGTGGCAGCCAGGGCAAGGTCTGGGCAGGGCAGTGCCTATCTCCCAGGCTGCAGGTGGTTGTGGAGCTGCTCTGCCTGGGTCTTCAGGCGCTGGAATTCTTCCTGAATGAAGTCAGTCAGGGCTTTACGCATCTCCACCTGAATGGAAAGACTGGAGATGACCTGCAGCCCTCAAGGAGCTTCACCCAGGGGTCCTAGGGGGCCAAGGGTGCTGGGAGGGGGCCAAGGACAGCCAGGGGACATCCTGGGGAAACTCACAGTAGACTTATTCTCTGCCCGGAGCCGCTCCAGCACAGGCAGGACACTGAAGGGCTTCCCTATCAGCACAGTGATTTTCTGCGAGGGAAATCGGCCACCAGATAACAAGAACAGAGAGTGTCCACAGCCCCAGTCTAACTGCCCCAGGGAGCCAGAAGCAGAGTCCTGCCCCTAACTTGCTAGGTGCTCACTCGCTCTGGCCACTCTCCCCCTTCAGAACAAAGCTCAGTGGTATCCAAGGGCTATCCTGGTCCTAGGGTCCATGCTCTAGGTGTCCTGTCCTAACCTCAGGGACCACCTGATTTCCTTCACTCCTACAGGGCTTGGTGCCAGGAAGGCCCTCTCATTGTTCCACTTGAGCCTCAGCCATAGCCTCAAGCTCAGCTCCTCCTGAATCTGGCTTCAGTAATGCTGAATGGAAAACAAAGGGCAGATGGCAGGCAGACAGACAGACAAAGGTCAGCAGCCTCTACCTACTTGTCCAAAGCGGGGGAAGTACGGCGGTTTGTTAGGAAGGACGTCGTTCATTCCTGCAGCACAGTTAACAGAAGGCTGGGAAACAGGCCTGGGGCAGAGCAGGGCAGCCCTGTCCCCCGACACTGGGCACCCTCTCCCTGCCATCCAGTGGAAACCACCCCAAACACCAACCAGGGACACTCCTCTCCCTGCCTCCATTCCCAGACTGCAGGCTCACCCTGAGAGGGCGGCTTACCAACATGCCACAGTGGCAGGATGATGGGATTGAGACGGCACTCAGCAATCAGGCGCCCAATTCCTGCCCCATGGAAAGCAGAAATGTTGGTGCAAGCAGAGCTTCAGTGCTAGCTTCCAGTAGGGGCCACCTGCCCTCCCCTGGTTAAAACCAGATCCCTTGGGCCAGCCCTTGTCTTGGCATTTGTCCCCATGTTGCTGCTGTCATACACCATGATCCAACCAAGCCAGGGAGGGCCAGCAGCCCTTACCCCACTTGAAGCGCAGAAACTCGGAGCTCATGTTCACTTTTCCTGGGTGTGGGGGCGGGGGGAGACAGAGGTGAGGCTTTGGAGGCGGTGGGAAGTCTTTCCCATATTCTTGGGGGCATTACGACCTTACCAGCTCCACTGACCTTCTGGGAAAATGTGCACCCAGTCCCCGTGGTTGAGCTTCTCCAAAATAAAGTCCATTCCCTTCTGGTAAACACCATCTCCTGCCAAGAAAAGGCATTTCCCCATTAGTTCCCATTCTCCTGGGGTCCCCTCATTCCCTCTCCCTCAGAATAAGGCAGCAGGCCCTGGCTGGTGTGGCTCAGTGGTGGGTGCACTAGAGGCAACCATACATTGGTTGCCTCTCCCTCTCTTCCTCCCTCCTTTCCCCTCTCTATAAAAATAAATACCCCTGGCTGGTGGCACAGTGGATAAGGTGCTGGCCTGCAAACCCAAAGGTCACTGGTTCGATTCCCAGTCAGGGCACATAACCAGGTTGCAAGCCAGGTCTCCAGCCATGTCCGTAGCTGGAGGCAGGTGAAAGGCAACCATACATTGATGTCTCTCTCCCTCTCTGCCTCTCTCCTTTCCCCTCTCTCTAAAAATAATATATGAAATAATTTCTAAAAAAAGTAAAATCTTTTAAAAAATAAAATAAAGCAGCAGCTCAGAAACAGCCTCTTCCCCTTCTCCACTGCACGGTACAAACAGACAACCTTCAATGACTATCTCTTCCGAGCCTGCTCAGCCCTGCCTGCACTACTTTGAGGCCCTTGGCATCCTTTGCTCAACAATATCCTCTAAACCTCTAAGTGCCTGTCAGATGCAAGGTAGCAGTATTGTCTCCAACCGACTAAAATTCTGAACTCACCAATTCCTCCACTGACCACCGATCTCACCTTTTAAATATTTACTTTATTGATTTTACTGGGGGAAGGGATGTTATTCCACTTATTTATGCATTCATTGGTTGCTTCTTGTATGTGCCCTGACCAGGGATCGAACCTGCAATGTTGGCATATCAGGACAATGCTCTAACCTACTGAGCTACCCAGCCAGGGATCAACCCCACCTTTTGCCAGTTGGTCCCACCACAGCCTCACTCACTGAGCCATTCAGCCACAGGCATACACCTGCAGTACAGCCCCTGGCAAACCTCCAATCCACGAACTCCCCTCTCTACCCTCTCTCGTTCCCCATCCAGGCTCCTGGGGCAAGCCTAGATCTGCTGATCATGGTCCAGAGGGTGTGATTCAGTGGACTGAGTACCAGCCTATGAACCAAAAGGTTGCCCGTTCGATCTCCAGTCAGGGCACATGCCTGGGTTGCAGGCAAGGTCCCTAATTGGGGGGGTGTGAGAAGCAACTGATCAATGTATCTTACATATGTTTCGCTTCCTCTTTTTTTACCCTCTTCCCCTCTCTCTAAAAATAACTAAATAAAATATTTAAAAAATTTTTTGCTTTCTGGTTTTTTTTAAAGATTTTTTATTTATTATTTTTCAGAGAGAGGGGAAGGGAGAGAGGAAGAGAGGGAGAGAAACATCAATGTATGGTTGCCTTTCACCTGTCTCCAGCTATGGACCTAGCTGGAGACCTGGCTTGCAACCTAGTTATGTTGCCCTGGCTGGGAATCAAACCAGCGACCTTTATGTTCACAGGCCAGCACCTTATCCACTGTGCCACCAGCCAGGGAGTTTTGTTTTTGTTTTTGTTTTTGTTTTCAATGTATGGTTCCTTTCACCTGCCTCCAACTAAGGACCTGGCTGGAGACCTGGCTCGCAACCTGGTTATGTGCCCTGGCTGGGAATCAAACCAGCAACCTTTGGGTTCGCAGGCTGGCACCTTATCCACTGTGCCACCAGCCAGGGCTGTGCAACCTGCATTTTCTACCTTTATTGATTACCTCTCCAGGGCGTGGCAAATGCTTCCTGTGTTAAGAATGCTTTTTCTCTCATACTCTTCCCCGAAAAATTCTACTTCCCAGAAGAAAGAGCAACCTGGATTTGAATCCTGGCTTTATTACCTCTCTCCCAGAGACCTTGGGCCAGCAGCTTAATCCCTCCAAGTTCCTTTAGGTGAACAGTGGGAACCAAAAATGGCCCCTACCTCCTGAGGCTCTCAAGAGGTGCTGAGTAGCCCTGGCTGGTGTGGCTCAATGGATTGAGCACCAGCCTGCGAATAAAGGATCTCCAGTTCGATTTCCAGTCAGGGCACATGTCTGGGTTGTGGGCCAGGTCCCAGGCAGGGGGCACATGAGAGGCAACCACACACTTGTCTCTCCCTCTCTTTCTCTCTCCCTTCCCCTCTCTCTAAAAATAAATAAAATATTTTTAAAATGAAAAGAAAGAGATGCTGGGTAGTCATTCAATGCTATACACCTCACTGCATATGCATGTTTGTTCTCCCAAACCCTGTAGCCTGTGGCACATACCACCTCCATCATAGACACAAGACACCACACTGCCACCAGTGAGCTGTTAGCAATGTCCTCAAGAGAAGAGGATGTGAATAATACCTCCTTGACTTCTAATGCCAGAGCGCTAGATTTGTACAATACTTGGGCAGTCACAGAGAGTCAAGCACTCTCCAAGAAACCACCACTCCTCCAGCAATGGAGATACACCTCACATGAATGGGACAGCACTCCCTGTCTCCCCTTGCTCCTAGGCTGCCAGTTCAACCTGGGTCCCTCCACTCCCACTGCCACCAAGCCAGAGACACTGACAGCCAGGGGAGGCCAGAGAAGCCTGGAGAAGCCCCTCCCTGTACCCACTAGCCCAACAGCCCCTCCCAGAGAAGCAGCTCACCTCGGCACACTGGCACACATTTGCCCAGGCTGAAAAAGTGAGAGTGCAACTCCTTGGTGAAACAGATGTCTGCAGCTGCTGGGGTCCTAGAGTGAGGACAGACACAGTCATCTCTGCCTCCCCTGCACCCTGCTTCCCAACCCTACCCTCAGCATGTTGCCTGTCACCAGCAATGTGGGATGAAGGCACAAGAGGACCTACAGAGCCCACCCCCTGCCCTGCCTGGACTGCTGGATGCCACCTCCTGGGCAGAGCAGGAGAGCAATCTGGGCAGAGACAGGTGAAGCCTGCCAAGCCCTTTGTGAGGGGCCCATTCCTCCTCACCAACGCATCAACTTCAGGTTCCAGATGTGGCGAAGTTTCAGGATCCCTAGAGAAGGAGAGGAAGGGCTGATGCACCAACTTACCTTGTTTCCAGGGAGTACCTTTTTCTGTCACCCCATTTCAGGGAGTGAAGAACAAGGGCAGCAGCACTACCATTTCTCCACAGTCCAAAGTAGCATCTCCCAGATCCTGGGGCTGGACCCCAAGTTCCCACTGGCTCCTCACTTTCTTCCATTCCCCATATCTCATTAGTAACCATATCTTGTCTGCCTACCTCCCCAGTATATTTTGATGCTGCCTATTCTATACCCCTAATTCCTTTTTACTGTCACCACCCTGGTTCAGGCTAATGGAATACTCTAAAGCCTCCTTCCTGGCCTTCTGGGATCTGCCTGTGGCACCTCACATACCATTCTCTACCCTGCAGCCAGGGTGGGCTCTAAAAGGCTCCGATTTGACATGGTGGTTCCCCATGAGCTCTAGGGTAATATAAATTCCTGTGTTCAGTAGTGAAACCTCTGGACACCCCTCTACCCAGTCATCTGGATTATTGGAACATAGCAACATTCTGAAGTCAGCAGAGCAGGAACTTCTAGGTGGGAAGCTGGGCTCCCAAATAAGGTTGATTGAAGGGTATGAACCCAGCCTGGGGCAAACCTGGAAGCAAGATACAGGTCTCCCAGCCCCTAGCCCAGGGTTTCCGTGACAGGTCCTCCAATTTGTTCCCAAGACTCCAAGACTCTGGGACCTTCAATAATTTAGAAAATGAAGAGTTCCACAGGCCTACTGCAAGAGAAAATGGTCAGGCCCCCGCTGGTGTGGCTCAGTGGATTGGCACCAGCCTGAGACCCCAATGGTCGTTGGTTCAACTCCCCAGTCAGGGCACATAACCAGGTTGCAAGCCAGGTCTCCAGCCAGGTCTGTAGCTGGAGGCAGGTGAAAGGCAATCGTACATTGATGCTTCTCTCCCTTTCTTCCTCCCTCCCTGCCCTTCTCTCTGAAAATAATGAATAAATTTTTTTTTTTTTAAAAAAGCACTACTTAAAAAAAAAAAAAAAAAAAAGTCAGACCTTGCCCTGTGGCTATTTCCTCACTTCCTCCAAATTCCAAATTCCAAATTCGCTCCAAATTCCAGGCCCTCTCCAAATCACCTCCCCTGAGAAGATGCTGAAAGGGTCATAAATCAAACTTTCACAATTAGGGCAGGCCACCCCAGAAACTGTAGTGCCAGAGCTATGTGAAGAGCCCAGTGGGAAGTGAGTTTGTTCTGCTTTTGCTTGACCCTTTCCATGGTTCTCTGCCTGCCTCCCTGTACCCAGCACACGGGTTGGTGTACCCCAGAGATGAGGGTCATCCATGCAGGACTGGTGATTGGAGACAGTGATGAGGGGGGTGGATGGGCCGCGGTTCTCGATGAGCTCATACAGCACCTCCTTGTTGTGGACGGTAAGGTGGTTCATGTACTCTGGGGGGAGAGAAAGAGTGTGGGGGTCTTGGTCTCCTTCTCTAGGGCCCAGGGCTTTCCCCAGCCAAGCCCACTCACTGGTCCAGAAGCAGCTGTAGGTGCCCACCAGGCCCATGACGACACTGCTGGCCAGGGTCCATGTGACCCGCGGCACCGCGGGGAATGGCCATTTCACATGTAGGGGCATCTCCCTCCTACACCACCACCCGGCCACCTGGCCCTTCCCCTGTCACGGGGCAGCCTATGGGGCCGCTCTAGGTCTGTATTCTCAACCGCTCCAGAGCCCTGTCCCTAAGAGGCCCGAGCCACAGACGCGCGCCGCCACTCGGCGCGACAGGGGACTCGACCAAGGTCACCTTGCGGGGCAGGCCAGAACCTGGCCCGGCCCCGCTCTCTCGCCACAGACGAGCCGCCACCGTGATCAGAAGCCGGAGTCGCAGTGAAGAACCAGAGGAACTGGCGCTAGCAGCAGCGTGCCCCACGCACCCACCCGCGGAAAAGCGAGCCTGCTAAAGCCACAGTTCCGCTGCCGCCTGTCGCAAAACAGGCTCAGGCCGCTTGACGGCAGCGGGGGCAGTGCTAAGCCTAACCCCGCCCGGGCCTCGCGCAGTCTCAGTTCGAGGCCGCCCGCCCGCCGCGCGTCGCTTTTCGTCTCGGTTGGTCCCCAGGAAAATCTCCGTAGGTAATATGGACTATACAGCAGGATTACCTGATGCCACTCCAAGGCGGGGCTGGCGAAGCATTTTTACTTTAGTTTTTTCCCCCATTATTTTTATTTAGGTAAAATTTGTATGACAGAATTAACCATTTTATAGTATTTTGTAGCATTTATGTATTTATGTGTTACATAGTATATAATTTTACATAATTACAATGTTACAGAATTGTACTATATGTATGTGTATGTAATGTAATATGTAGCAATATGTATATATTATATATTACAGTGTTTTATATCATTTAATACATTTGCAGTGTTATTAACCACTACCTCTAACAGGTTCAGAACACATTCATCACCCCCAAAAGAAAGCCCTGTACCTCTCAAGAAGTCTATTTTTTATTTTTAATCATAGTTTTAATGATTAAATTTTTTTTTCCAATCTGGATTCATCCCCAATCCTGGCACTGGCGACATTGTCCTGATGACCGTTCTACAACCATCCAGAGAGGACTCACCTCCCACTCTCAGACCTCACGGAGTCCCCCACTTGTCCCAACAGCGAGAGTGCCGGACCCCAAGCGGTACTGAATTGTCAGCTCTCTAATCCCCCTCTCTCAGGGACAGTTCCTCAGTGTACCCTTGACGTCCGGCTCCGCAGCCAGTTCCTGAGCCAACTGTCACTCACTTTGGATCTCCAGAGAGCTCAGGAGTGTGTAGCTACACTAGGGCCCGGCCCCAAAACTTGGAGAGAATGTTCTTGCCCTCAGGGGTGCCCAGGCTCTTCGCGGGGCTCCCCTACCTCGGGTACGAGCTCCAGCTCCTCGTCGCCGCACGCCCTTGGCACAAGCAACCACTCTTTAATGGGCTGCTGTCGCTCGATCTCTCTCTGTGACACACAGGCCTGTTAAGTGCCAGCAGTCTTGGTCCTCCGCCCCTGCCGGGTCCCACGCAGGCAGGGGGAAGGCGGGGTCCGATGGGAAGGTGGGCGGGTACGTGTCTGTTGTTAACAGGCCAACTGCCTGCCCTATAGTCAAGCGCTGGGGCGGAGCCGGGACCGGTCTTGCTGGACGGGAAGTGTGGGTTTGTCTGCCTGGGCTGGACGGGAGAGGCTGTAAGACAGCCTGTAACTCTTTTCTCCTCTCAGGTCCCTGCCAGGCAGGCGCTGTGGTGCCGTGGGGTGTCTCGATCCGCTTACAGCCGAGGCAGGTGTGCAGACAAACTGGTCTGTGCAGGTATGGAATTCCTCTGGGCAGAGGGAGGGAGGAAGCTGTTCCCCACCCCGGAAGTGGGGGCTAGTAAGAGCTAAGTCCAAGGCCTGGTGTTGGAAGCCCAGGCTGGGTTTTGGTTCTTCTTGTCCTCCCCTCCTGGAGAAGCCTGGCCCTAGATCATCTAAGCCTGCCTTTGACAGCCCAGGGCTGCCCAAATGGCCACATACATCCCAGAATAGACACCAGGCCTGGCCACCCAAACTAGCATGAGTGACAGAGCAGGTGATGAAGGAGAAACAGGCATGGAGCCCACCAGGAGAGTGAAGATGTGCAGAGAAGCCATGACAGAAGAACAGAGAAGAGAGGCCAAGAAAAACAAAGGCAGAGCCTGAGAGAGGCAGAAAGTGAGCCACAAGGAGAGGTGACAGAGAATAGCAGGCAGGCAGAAGTCAAAGGACTTATGATATCACTGAATGAGAGCCACATGAACAGGGTGGATCAAGGAGCTGAGCCCGAAACAGCAAAGTGTGAGTGAGTCTGAGGCAAAAATAAACTAAGAGAGACTCTCAGGAAGGGGGTGGTGGTGATCCCTGACTGATGAGATGAACAAGAAGGGCTCATGGTGTGGCATGAGAAAGGGGCCCCATCACACACTGCCGTCGAGTGATTTGGTGTCTCTGAGATCACTTTAAGTGCATATGCTGTTGAACCCAGCAGTTTCACCACAAGAAGTTTGTCTTAAAGATAACATCTCACAAGCAGAGAGAGAGATTTGTGAAGATGGTCCTAATTACTAATAGTAATGAAAAGCTGGGATCAATCCTGAGGTTGAACCTTTGTGCACTGCTGGTGGGGATGTAAGTTGGTGGAGCTGCTATGGAAAACATTATAGCAGTTCCTCAATAAATTAATCATAAAATTACTATATGTCTCAGCAATTCCACTTCGGGGTGTATACCGAAAAGAATTGAAAGGAGGAACTTGAAGAGATATTTGTACAATCATGTTCATAAGCAGCATTATTCACAGTAGCCAAATGGTGGAAACAACCCAATTGTCTATTCAGATGAATGGATGAGCAAAATCTGGTTATCCATATAGTGGAATATTATTCAGCCTTAAAAAGGAAGGAAGTTTTGAAGCAATATCACCCCAATAAATTCAATTTAAAAAAAGGAAGGAAGGAAATTTTGACATGCTACAACATGGATGAATCTTAAGGACATTATGCTGAGTGAAATAAGCCAGACACAAAAGGACAAATAGTTTATTATTTACTTCTATGAGGTCCCTAGAGTAGTTAAACTCATAGAGACAAAAAGTACAGTGGTTGGTTATGGAGGGGAAATGGGGATGGGGTTAGCATTTAATGTGGACAAAGTTTCAGTTTGGGAAGATGAAAATGTGAAGATGGATGGTGGGGATGGTTGCATAACAATGTGGATGTATTTAACAACACTAAACTTAAAAATGGTTAAGATATTAAATTCTATGTTATGTGTATTTTACCACAATTAAAAGAGTGAGGTTGAGCCATATGTGTCAATGTTAGAAGGTGTCCATAGCCCTGGCTGGTGGCCCAGTGGATTGGTGCCAGCCTGGGAACCCAAAGACCACTGGTTTGATCCCCAGCCAGGGCACATAACCAGGTTACAAGCCAGGTCTCCAGCCAGGTCCTTAGCTGGAGGCAGGTGAAAGGCAACCATACATAGATGCTTCTCTCCCTTACTTCCCCCCTCCCTGCCCTTTTCTCTGAAAATAATAATAAATAAAATCTTTGAAAAGAAAAAGAAAAAGAAGAAGGTGTCCACAGAGAGAAAAGGCAAGAAATCTGCGAGGCTGGGAGCTCTGGGGTGGGGGGCTGGTGTTGGGCAGCAGGATGAGCATCACTTTCTTTGTCCATAACACCATGTCCTTCTGAAACTAGAACTGAGCCCAGCTAGGACTACGTCCTGGGGCAACTTGGATTCCTCCAGAGGGTCCCAGTAGCCCAAACCCAGCCATGCGCTGCCTAGCTGTGTTCCTGCTCCTGGTTGGTGTGGTTGAGGCCTTTCGCATCTGTGCCTTCAATGCCCAGCGGCTGACACTTGCCAAGGTGGCCAGGCAGCATGTGATGGACACCTTAGTTCAGGTAGGTTCATCATTGTAGGGAAGCTGCACTCCTGAGGACTATGAGACAAAGCCCCCAACCCTGCCTGACACAGAACATGCCCCAGAAGAGACATCAAGAGACATGGTGCAAGTTCTTCCCTGTCGTAGGCCTGAGTCTCTTCCCCGTAAAACGGGTGTAGTGTGGGTGGAATGGCACTCAGTTTTCTCCCAGGTCTTTTCTAGTCCTGCTGTTCTATGTGGGCCACAGCCAGCACACCATGACACTCTTGCCCACATAAGTGGCTAGTGCCAGTTCCTCAGGGACTTCATCCCATTCCTGGGGCAGCGGGTGCTGAGTGGGTCTGGCCTTCCTGGTGTCCTGCAGATCCTGGCTCGCTGTGACATCATGGTACTGCAGGAGGTGGTTGACTCTTCTGACAGTGCCATCCCCCTCCTGCTTCGAGAACTCAACCGGTGAGCTGGGCCCTGTGGGTCTAATCTAGGGCCCCCTTGAGCCTCAGGGCCCCTGACCCTGGGTTCCCTTTCCTGGCAGGTATGATGGCTCTGGGCCCTACAGTTCCCTGAGCAGCCCCCCACTGGGGCGTAGCACATACATGGAGAAGTACGTGTACATCTACCGGTAAGCAGAGATGGTGGCCAGGGCACACTTAGTGCTTGGTCCACTTGTGAGATGGCTGAGTAGTTGTAAGGACTACAGGCCCCTTCCTCCTGGGGCAGCCCTCACCTTTTCATCACACTTTTTCTCCTCAACTGTTTTATCTTGGGATCTACTTCTCCTCTTTCCTTCCCAGCTTTGGTGCTCACATGTTCCTACAGCAGGCCTTCTCCATGCACAGGTGTTGGGTTCCTCTGACTCTCTCCTGTGGAAGCCACTGGGGCTCAGGCAGGTCTGGGCCTGTTTGGGAGTGGTTAGCTGCTTCTGGGAAGAGGCTCAACCAAGGGCCCATCATGGGACTGTCCTGGAAGGGGACCTATTTCTTTATATAGAGGGAATTATATAAAGTCTAGAATTCACTCCAAAATAATGGGGGAGCAATATGCACACAGGAATGCTCATAGTAGCATTACTCATGATACCTCAAAGTGGAAATGACCCAAGTGTCCATTAACTGATGAATAGATTAATAAAAGGTGGTCTTTCTATCCAATGGAATATTATTCAGCCATAAGAGGGAATGAAATATTGACCCATGCTACAACATGGGTGAATCTTGGAAACCTATACTAAGGAAAAGAAGCCAGATGCAGAACAAATATTATTTGATTACATTCACATGAAATGTCCAGAATAGGTGAACCTAGAGGGATTCAACCAGGGGTTGAGGAGGAAGAGAATGGGAAGTGACTGTTAATGGGTACAGTGTCTTTTTGAGGTGATAAGAATGTTCTAGAATTGATTGGGGTGATGGTTATATAATCTCATGAATGTATTAAATGCCATTGAAACTTTATGGTATATAAATTTACCTCAAAATTCTATGAAAAAGAGCCCTGGCTGGTGGCACAGTGGATAGGTGCTTGCCTGTGAACCCAAAGGTCGCTGGTTCGATTCCCAGCCAGGGCACATAACCAGATCGCAAGCCAGGTCTCCAGCCAGGTCTGTAGCGGAGGCAGGTGAAAGGCAACCATACATTGATGTCTCTCACCCTCTCTGCCTCTCTCCCTACCCCTCTCTCTAAAAATAATAAATAAAATCTTTAAAAAAATATTCTTTGAAAAAGGCCAGGAGGGCTGTGCTCACATCAAATGAAGCTGCTGGTGGAGGGGCCCCACCCTGAGTACCAGCTCGGATGTTGGCTCTTGAAAACCGAAATTAGTGATGTGGGGCCACTGCTTCCCATCCCTTGGTCCCCCAGGTCACACAAGACACAGGTCAAGGATTCCTATGTGTACAATGACAAGGATGACGTCTTTGCCCGGGAGCCCTTTGTGGCCCAGTTCACTTTGCCCCGCAAGGGTAGGAAGGAAAGGGTGGCCTTGCTATGTGGAAGTGGGAGGGGGGATCTGGCTGGCTGCTAGGGGCTTGGTCAACCGGTGGAGGCTGCATGGAGAAGGGCCAGGAGTGGGGAGGGAGCCCTCCATCTCTGGGGACTTGCAGTCCTTCCCAGCTTGGTGTTGGTCCCCCTACACACCACTCCGAAGGCTGTAGAGAAGGAGCTGAATGCCCTGTATGACGTGTTCGTGGATGTCTCCCAGCATTGGCAGAGCAAGGTAGGGCTGGGTGATTGCATGGGAGAGATGGGGACTGGATGGCAGGGTGGCCAGGCCCGACAGCTGTGATCCTGTGACCCTCTCCAGGATGTGATCCTGCTTGGGGACTTCAATGCTGACTGTGCTTCACTGCCCAAAAAGCGCCTGGGTGAGCTGGTGCTGCGGACTCAGGCAGACTTCTACTGGGCAATTGATGATAAGGAGGACACCACCGTGCGGGCCAGCACCCATTGTGCCTATGACCGCATAGTGCTGCATGGGGAGCGCTGCCGAAGCCTTCTACATACTGCAGCTCCCTTCAACTTCCCCAGGAAGTTCCAGCTCCTTGAGGAAGAGGTAAAGGGATGAGGCATTAATTGGTCACAGGGAAGTTGCTCAGCCCTGACTTGGCTCCTCTATTCATTCCCAGGCCCTCAACATTAGTGACCACTACCCTGTGGAAATGGAGCTGAACCGGGCAGTGCATAAGATCCAGCCCCTCAGCCTGGCTGCTCTGTTGGTGCTGTCGCTGCTGCCACTCCTGTCTCCAAGCTAAGCCTGATGGCCTGAACCTCACCCCCAGCCTGCTGCCTGCTGCCTACTGCCTACAGATGTGGTGATGGCACTGTCTTCAGGACTCAAACCCCAGCCTCTCCTATCCATCTGCTCTGTGGCCAAAGCTACTCTCAAGGAGGAGGGCTTCAACTACAGCCCTCCTCCATCCCCAGCCCTACCTTATTGACTGTAGCCCCCTGCCTTTGCTTTGGTTAGTGTCCTTTGGTTAAGACTGTGCCTGGCATTAGAATATGGAAAAGAAAGGCAGAACCTTCTGAAGCCATGGGACTCTTCTCCCAGATAGTGTCATGAGTAGGGACAAAGCAGGCTTCAGGGCTGGGAGAGGGGAAAATGGCTCCATAACCTCTAAAACATTATGATAAAATGAAATTTACATACACACTCAGGACAAAAACCTAGATGAGGACACTACATGTGCATAGCAAATATATCAATGGGCCATCCTTAGTGTACATAGGACTCCTAAGAATCAGTATAAAAAAAAAAAAAAAGAATCAGTATGAAGATTCCAGGGGAGAGAATAGAACCCTTGCTGATGTGGCTCAGTGGATTGAGCCTTGGCCTGTGAATAGAATGGTAAACAGTTCAATTCCGAACCAGGTCCCAGTTGGGAACCTGTGGGAAGCAATAGGTCAATAGTTTTCTCCTTTCCCCTGTCTCTAAATAAAATCTTTTCCATAAAAGGATGGAATCCTGGCTAGTGTGGCTCAGTGAACTGAATGCAGGCCTGTGAACCAAATGGTAACGGGTTTGATTCCCAGTCAGGGTTGTGGGCCAGGTCCCCAGTTGGGGGTGCAAAAAGTAACCATGCATTGATATTTCTTTCCCTCCCTTCTAAAAATAAAATCTAAAAGAAAAAGAAAAATTAAAAATTAAATCTGCCCTAGCTGGTGGCACAGTGGATAAGGCCCTGGCCTGAGAACCCAAAGGTCACTGGTTCCATTCCAAGCCAGGGCACATAACCAGGTTGCAAGCCAGGTCTTCAGCCAGGTCTGTAGCTGGAGGCAGGTGAAAGGCAACCATACATTGATATCTGTCTTCCTCTCTGCCTCTCCCCCTTCCCTTCTCTATAAAAATTAAAAAATTTTAAATCTCTTAAAAATAAATAAAAATAATCCTGGCTGGTGGCACAGTGGATAAGGAGCCAGCCTGTGAAACCAAAGGTCCCTGTTTCCATTCCCCAGACAGGGCACATAACCAGGTTGCAAGCCAGGTCTCCAGCCAGGTCTGTAGCTGGAGGCAGGTGAAAGGCAACCATACATTGATGTCTCTCTTCCTCTCTGCCTCTCCCCCTTCCCTTCTCTATGAAAGTAATAAAATTAAAAAAAAATAATCTCTTAAAAATAAATAAATAAAAATAGCCCTGGCTGGTGGCGCAGTGGATAAAGAGCCAGCCTGTGAAACCAAAGGTCCCTGTTTCCATTCCCCAGTCAGGGCACATAACCAGGTTGCAAGCCAGGTCTCCTGCCAGGTCTGTAGCTGGAGGCAGGTGAAAGACAACCATACATTGATATCTCTCTCCCTCTCCCCTTTCCCCTCTCTCTAAATACATTAACATCTTTTTTAAATAATAAATAAAATCTGATTGGCACCTGCCTGTGAACCCAGTTGCTGGTTCAATTTCTCAGCCAGGGAACATAACCAGGTTGCAAGCCAGGTCTCCAGCCAGGTCTCCAGCCAGGTCTGTAGCTGGAGGCAGGTGAAAGGCAACCATACATTGCTGTTTCCCATTCTTCCTCCCTCCCTGCCCTTGTCTCTGAAAATTGTCTTAAAAAAGAACTGGAGGTCTAGTTCACACATGAGAACCACAGATGATACATTTAAGCTCAGTTGTAATCTTATGAAAACAGCTACAATCAGCCTAATGCTTGGGGTCAAGCCCAGGAGATGCAGCTAGCCCAAGTTGGCACATTTGTAGGCTGTGACCCTGGGGAGGCGAGTTACCAGATAAGATTTACAGAGAATACATTAGTTACTATGTAACTATAATTGGTAACTTCAAAAATTAGTGTTTTAGACCCTGGCTGGTAGCACAGTGGATAAGGCCCCGGCCTGCAAACCCAAAGATCGCAGGTTCGATTCCCCAGCCAGGGCACATAACAAGGTTGCAAACCAGGTCTCCAGTCAGGTCTGTGGCTGGAGGCAGGTGAAAAGCAACCATACATTGATGTCTCGCTCCCTCTCTCTCTTCCCCTCTTTCTAAAAATAAAAAAAATCTTAAAAAGAAAAAAATCTAGTGTTTTGTGATGCGTTCATTTACTATGGTTATTGTATCCCAATTCTGTAAGTCAGCAAGTGGAACTAGCAGATTTCCTTGGGATGTGTTAAAACAGTATGTGTGACTACATGAAAAGGTTTCCCAAAAAGGATGAAGTCAGAGACCTAACTTCAGGACCACTCACTCCATTTACCAGAGAACAGTGCTCGGTATGACTCCAAGGCCATTAAGTGCCAGTTATAATCGAATGTATAGTTTAGGGCTACACACTACATGCTCACAGGCCTCCTGTTGCCAAGCCCTATGGGGCACTTCAGAGGGGTAACTGGATTACCTGGTTTCCTGGAAGGCTGGTTTTAACAGCTGTGACCAAACCCAGATAAATTCTGGCTCCTGTCATTTCAAGATGCTGCTGACTTGAGACCCATGGGCAAAGATTCTGTAACAGTCCAAGGGGTACCCTTAGGCCACAAGCCCCTTTTCATCACCCAGGGAAGGGAACTTGACAAAGGCAGCACTTTCAGCTTTCGAACCTCTAATCTAGGGAGGTCCAAAGTCATCGTCCCAACTAGGCTGCTGTTCTGGGTTTGTTCACTATAAACCTATCCTGGAAAGCAAAAGACAGCGACCCTGGTGTTCCCAG